>OY482665.1:25355645-25957593 GCA_960531205.1 Andrena bicolor
CGTTTGTACAACCGTCTTCTATATCTAGGCTAACGAGATCCGTCGTTGTACAACCGTCTTCTGTATCTAGACTAACGAGGTACGTCGTTGGACAAACGTCTTCAATATCTAGACTAACGAGATCCGTCTGTACAACCGTCTTCTATATCTAGACTAACGAGATCCGTCTGTACAACCGTTTTCTATATCTAGACTAACGAGGTACGTCGTTGGACAAACGTCTTCTATATCTAGACTAACGAGATCCGTTTGTACAACCGTCTTCTATATCTAGGCTAACGAGATCCGTCGTTGTACAACCGTCTTCTGTATCTAGACTAACGAGGTACGTCGTTGGACAACCCTCTTCTATATCTAGACTAACGAGATCTCTCGATGTACAACCGTCTTCTATATCTAGACTAACGAGATACGTCGTTGGACAAACGTCTTCTATATCTAGACTAACGAGATCCGTCTGTACAACCGTCTTCTATATCTAGACTAACGAGATCCGTCTGTACAACCGTTTTCTATATCTAGACTAACGAGGTACGTCGTTGGACAAACGTCTTCAATATCTAGACTAACGAGATCCGTCTGTACAACCGTCTTCTATATCTAGACTAACGAGATCCGTCTGTACAACCGTCTTCTATATCTAGACTCACGAGATCCGTCTGTACAACCGTCTTCTATATCTAGACTAACGAGATCCGTCTGTACAACCGTCTTCTATATCTAGACTAACGAGATCCGTCTGTACAACCGTCTTCTATATCTAGACTAACGAGATCCGTCTGTACAACCGTCTTCTATATATAGACTCACGAGATCCGTCTGTACAACCGTCTTCTATATCTAGACTAACGAGATCCGTCGTTGTACAACCGTCATCTATATCTAGACTAACGAGGTCCGTCTGTACAACCGTCTTCTATATCTAGACTAACGAGATCCGTCTGTACAACCGTCTTCTATATCTAGACTCAAGAGATCCGTCTGTACAACCGTCTTCTATATCTAGACTAACGAGATCCGTCGTTGTACAACCGTCTTCTATATCTAGACTAACGAGATCCGTCTGTAAAACTGTCTTCTATATCTAGACTAACGAGATCCGTCTATACAACCGTCTTCAATATCTAGACTCACGAGATCCGTCTGTACAACCGTCTTCTATATCTAGACTAACGAGATCCGTCTGTACAACCGTCTTCTATATCTAGACTAACGAGATCCGTCTGTACAACCGTCTTCTATATCTAGACTAACGAGATCCGTCCTTGTACAACCGTCTTCTATATCTAGACTAACGAGATCCGTCTGTACAACCGTTTTCTATGTCTAGACTAACGAGGTACGTCGTTGGACAAACGTCTTCAATATCTAGACTAACGAGATCCGTCTGTACAACCGTCTTCTATATCTAGACTAACGAGATCCTTCTGTACAACCGTCTTCTATATCTAGACTAACGAGATCCGTCTGTACAACCGTCTTCTATATCTAGACTAACGAGATCCGTCGTTGTACAACCATCTTCTATATCTAGACTAACGAGATCCGTCTATACAACCGTTTTCTATATCTAGTCTAACGAGATCCGTCGTTGTACAACCGTCTTCTATATCTAGACTAATGAGATCCGTCTGTACAACCGTCTTCTATATCTAGACTAACGAGATCCGACTGTACAACCGTCTTCTATATCTAGACTAACGAGATCCGTTGTTGTACAACCCTCTTCTATATCTAGAATAACGAGATCTCTCGATGTACAACCGTCTTCTATATCTAGACTAACGAGATACGTCGTTGGACAAACGTCTTCAATATCTAGACTAACGAGCTCTGTCTGTACAACCGTCTTTTATATCTAGACTAACGAGGTCCGTCTGTACAACCGTCTTCTATATCTAGACTAACGAGATACGTCGTTGGACAACCGTCTTCTATATCTAGACTCACGAGATCCGTCGGTACAACCGTTTTCTATATCTAGACTAACGAGGTACGTCGTTGGACAAACGTCTTCAATATCTAGACTAACGAGATCCGTCTGTACAACCGTTTTCTATGTCTAGACTAACGAGGTACGTCGTTGGACAAACGTCTTCAATATCTAGACTAACGAGATCCTTCTGTACAACCGTCTTCTATATCTAGACTAACGAGATCCGTCTGTACAACCGTCTTCTATATCTAGACTAACGAGATCCGTCTGTACAACCGTCTTCTATATCTAGACTAACGAGATACGTCGTTGGACAAACGTCATCAATATCTAGACTAACGAGATCCGTCTGTACAACCGTCTTCTATATCTAGACTAACGAGATCCGTCTGTACAACCGTCTTCTATATCTAGACTAACGAGATAAGTCGTTGGACAAACGTCTTCAATATCTAGACTAACGAGGTCCGTCTGTACAACCGTCTTCTATATCTAGACTAACGAGATCCGTCTGTACAACCGTCTTCTATATCTAGACTAACGAGATCCGTCTGTACAACCGTTTCCTATGTCTAGACTAACGAGATACGTCGTTGGACAACCGTCTTCTATATCTAGACTCACGAGATCCGTCTGTACAACCGTCTTCTATATCTAGACTAACGAGATCCGTCTGTACAACCGTCTTCTATATCTAGACTAACGAGATCCGTCTGTACAACCGTCTTCTATATCTAGACTAACGAGATCCGTCGTTGTACAACCGTCTTCTATATCTAGACTAACGAGATCCGTCTGTACAACCGTTTTCTATGTCTAGACTAACGAGGTACGTCGTTGGACAAACGTCTTCAATATCTAGACTAACGAGATCCGTCTGTACAACCGTCTTCTATATCTAGACTAACCAGATCCGTCTGTACAACCGTCTTCTATATCTAGACTAACGAGATCCGTCTGTACAACCGTCTTCTATATCTAGACTAACGAGATACGTCGTTGGACAAACGTCTTCAATATCTAGACTAACGAGATCCGTCTGTACAACCGTCTTCTATATCTAGACTCACGAGATCCGTCTGTACAACCGTCTTCTATATCTAGACTAACGAGATCCGTCTTTACAACCGTCTTCTATATCTAGACTAACGAGATCCGTCTGTACAACCGTTTCGTAGTCTAGACTAACGAGGTACGTCGTTGGACAAACGTCTTCAATATCTAGACTAACGAGATCCGTCTGTACAACCGTCTTCTATATCTAGACTAACGAGATCCGTCTGTACAACCGTCTTGTATATCTAGACTAACGAGATCCGTCTGTACAACCGTCTTCTATATCTAGACTAACGAGATACGTCGTTGGACAACCGTCTTCTATATCTAGACTCACGAGATCCGTCTGTACAACCGTTTTCTATATCTAGACTAACGAGGTACGTCGTTGGACAAACGTCTTCAATATCTAGACTAACGAGATCCGTCTGTACAACCGTTTTCTATGTCTAGACTAACGAGGTACGTCGTTGGACAAACGTCTTCAATATCTAGACTAACGAGATCCTTCTGTACAACCGTCTTCTATATCTAGACTAACGAGATCCGTCTGTACAACCGTCTTCTATATCTAGACTAACGAGATCCGTCTGTACAACCGTCTTCTATATCTAGACTAACGAGATACGTCGTTGGACAAACGTCATCAATATCTAGACTAACGAGATCCGTCTGTACAACCGTCTTCTATATCTAGACTAACGAGATCCGTCTGTACAACCGTCTTCTATATCTAGACTAACGAGATAAGTCGTTGGACAAACGTCTTCAATATCTAGACTAACGAGGTCCGTCTGTACAACCGTCTTCTATATCTAGACTAACGAGATCCGTCTGTACAACCGTCTTCTATATCTAGACTAACGAGATCCGTCTGTACAACCGTTTCCTATGTCTAGACTAACGAGATACGTCGTTGGACAACCGTCTTCTATATCTAGACTCACGAGATCCGTCTGTACAACCGTCTTCTATATCTAGACTAACGAGATCCGTCTGTACAACCGTCTTCTATATCTAGACCATCGAGATCCGTCTGTACAACCGTCTTCTATATCTAGACTAACGAGATCCGTCTGTACAACCGTTTCCTATGTCTAGACTAACGAGATACGTCGTTGGACAACCGTCTTCTATATCTAGACTCACGAGATCCGTCTGTACAACCGTCTTCTATATCTAGACTAACGAGATCCGTCTATACAACCGTCTTCAATATCTAGACTCACGAGATCCGTCTGTACAACCGTCTTCTATATCTAGACTAACGAGATCCGTCTGAACAACCGTCTTCTATATCTAGACTAACGAGATCCGTCTGTACAACCGTCTTCTATATCTAGACTAACGAGATCCGTCGTTGTACAACCGTCTTCTATATCTAGACTAACGAGATCCGTCTGTACAACCGTTTTCTATGTCTAGACTAACGAGGTACGTCGTTGGACAAACGTCTTCAATATCTAGACTAACGAGATCCGTCTGTTCAACCGTCTTCTATATCTAGACTAACGAGATCCTTCTGTACAACCGTCTTCTATATCTAGACTAACGAGATCCGTCTGTACAACCGTCTTCTATATCTAGACTAACGAGATCCGTCTGTACAACCGTCTTCTATATCTAGACTAACGAGATCCGTCTGTACAACCGTCTTCTATATCTAGACTCACGAGATCCGTCTGTACAACCGTCTTCTATATCTAGACTAACGAGATCCGTCTGTACAACCGTCTTCTATATCTAGACTAACGACATCCGTCTGTACAACCGTCTTCTATATCTAGACTAACGAGATCCGTCTGTACAACCGTCTTCTATATCTAGACTAACGAGATCCGTCTGTACAACCGTTTTCTATATCTAGACTAACGAGGTACGTCGTTGGACAAACGTCTTCAATATCTAGACTAACGAGATCCGTCTGTACAACCGTCTTCTATATCTAGACTAACGAGATCTCTCGTTATACAACCGTCTTCTATATCTAGACTAACGAGATCCGTCTGTACAACCATCTTTTATATCTAGACTAACGACATCTCTCGTTATAGAACCGTCTTCTATATCTAGACTAACGAGATCCGTCTGTACAACCATCTTTTATATCTAGACTAACGAGATCTCTCGTTATACAACCGTCTTCTATATCTAGACTAACGAGATCCGTCTGTACAACCGTCTTCTATATCTAGACTAACGAGATCCGTCTGTACAACCGTTTTCTATATCTAGACTAACGAGGTACGTCGTTGGACAAACGTCTTCAATATCTAGACTAACGAGATCCGTCTGTACAACCGTCTTCTATATCTAGACTAACGAGATCCGTCTGTACAACCGTCTTCTATATCTAGACTCACGAGATCCGTCTGTACAACCGTCTTCTATATCTAGACTAACGAGATCCGTCTGTACAACCGTCTTCTATATCTAGACTAACGAGATCCGTCTGTACAACCGTCTTCTATATCTAGACTAACGAGATCCGTCTGTACAACCGTCTTCTATATATAGACTCACGAGATCCGTCTGTACAACCGTCTTCTATATCTAGACTAACGAGATCCGTCGTTGTACAACCGTCATCTATATCTAGACTAACGAGGTCCGTCTGTACAACCGTCTTCTATATCTAGACTAACGAGATCCGTCTGTACAACCGTCTTCTATATCTAGACTCAAGAGATCCGTCTGTACAACCGTCTTCTATATCTAGACTAACGAGATCCGTCGTTGTACAACCGTCTTCTATATCTAGACTAACGAGATCCGTCTGTAAAACTGTCTTCTATATCTAGACTAACGAGATCCGTCTATACAACCGTCTTCAATATCTAGACTCACGAGATCCGTCTGTACAACCGTCTTCTATATCTAGACTAACGAGATCCGTCTGTACAACCGTCTTCTATATCTAGACTAACGAGATCCGTCTGTACAACCGTCTTCTATATCTAGACTAACGAGATCCGTCGTTGTACAACCGTCTTCTATATCTAGACTAACGAGATCCGTCTGTACAACCGTTTTCTATGTCTAGACTAACGAGGTACGTCGTTGGACAAACGTCTTCAATATCTAGACTAACGAGATCCGTCTGTACAACCGTCTTCTATATCTAGACTAACGAGATCCTTCTGTACAACCGTCTTCTATATCTAGACTAACGAGATCCTTCTGTACAACCGTCTTCTATATCTAGACTAACGAGATCCGTCGTTGTACAACCATCTTCTATATCTAGACTAACGAGATCCGTCTATACAACCGTTTTCTATATCTAGTCTAACGAGATCCGTCGTTGTACAACCGTCTTCTATATCTAGACTAATGAGATCCGTCTGTACAACCGTCTTCTATATCTAGACTAACGAGATCCGACTGTACAACCGTCTTCTATATCTAGACTAACGAGATCCGTTGTTGTACAACCCTCTTCTATATCTAGACTAACGAGATCTCTCGATGTACAACCGTCTTCTATATCTAGACTAACGAGATACGTCGTTGGACAAACGTCTTCAATATCTAGACTAACGAGCTCTGTCTGTACAACCGTCTTTTATATCTAGACTAACGAGGTCCGTCTGTACAACCGTCTTCTATATCTAGACTAACGAGATACGTCGTTGGACAACCGTCTTCTATATCTAGACTCACGAGATCCGTCTGTACAACCGTTTTCTATATCTAGACTAACGAGGTACGTCGTTGGACAAACGTCTTCAATATCTAGACTAACGAGATCCGTCTGTACAACCGTTTTCTATGTCTAGACTAACGAGGTACGTCGTTGGACAAACGTCTTCAATATCTAGACTAACGAGATCCTTCTGTACAACCGTCTTCTATATCTAGACTAACGAGATCCGTCTGTACAACCGTCTTCTATATCTAGACTAACGAGATCCGTCTGTACAACCGTCTTCTATATCTAGACTAACGAGATACGTCGTTGGACAAACGTCATCAATATCTAGACTAACGAGATCCGTCTGTACAACCGTCTTCTATATCTAGACTAACGAGATCTCTCGATGTACAACCGTCTTCTATATCTAGACTAACGAGATCCGTTGTTGTACAACCCTCTTCTATATCTAGACTAACGAGATCTCTCGATGTACAACCGTCTTCTATATCTAGACTAACGAGATACGTCGTTGGACAAACGTGTTCTATATCTAGACTAACGAGATCCGTCTGTACAACCGTCTTCTATATCTAGACTAACGAGATACGTCGTTGTACAACCATCTTCTATATCTAGACTAACGGGATCCGTCTGTACAACCGTCTTCTATATCTAGACTAACGAGATCTCTCGTTATACAACCGTCTTCTATATCTAGACTAACGAGATCCGTCTGTACAACCGTCTTCTATATCTAGACTAACGAGATCTCTCGTTATACAACCGTCTTCTATATCTAGACTAACGAGATCCGTCTGTACAACCGTCTTCTATATCTAGACTAACGAGATCTCTCGATGTACAACCGTCTTCAATATCTAGACTAACGGGATCCGTCTGTACAACCGTCTTCTATATCTAGACTAACGAGATCTCTCGTTATACAACCGTCTTCTATATCTAGACTAACGAGATCCGTCTGTACAACCGTCTTCTATATCTAGACTAACGAGATCCCTCTGTACAACCGTCTTCTATATCTAGACTAACGAGATCCGTCTGTACAACCGTCTTCTATATCTAGACTAACGAGATCCGTCTGTACAACCGTTTCCTATGTCTAGACTAACGAGATACGTCGTTGGACAACCGTCTTCTATATCTAGACTCACGAGATCCGTCTGTACAACCGTCTTCTATATCTAGACTAACGAGATCCGTCTATACAACCGTCTTCAATATCTAGACTCACGAGATCCGTCTGTACAACCGTCTTCTATATCTAGACTAACGAGATCCGTCTGTACAACCGTCTTCTATATCTAGACTAACGAGATCCGTCTGTACAACCGTCTTCTATATCTAGACTAACGAGATCCGTCGTTGTACAACCGTCTTCTATATCTAGACTAACGAGGTCCGTCTGTACAACCGTCTTCTATATCTAGACTAACGAGATACGTCGTTGGACAACCGTCTTCTATATCTAGACTCACGAGATCCGTCTGTACAACCGTTTTCTATATCTAGACTAACGAGGTACGTCGTTGGACAAACGTCTTCAATATCTAGACTAACGAGATCCGTCTGTACAACCGTTTTCTATGTCTAGACTAACGAGGTACGTCGTTGGACAAACGTCTTCAATATCTAGACTAACGAGATCCTTCTGTACAACCGTCTTCTATATCTAGACTAACGAGATCCGTCTGTACAACCGTCTTCTATATCTAGACTAACGAGATACGTCGTTGGACAAACGTCATCAATATCTAGACTAACGAGATCCGTCTGTACAACCGTCTTCTATATCTAGACTAACGAGATCCGTCTGTACAACCGTCTTCTATATCTAGACTAACGAGATAAGTCGTTGGACAAACGTCTTCAATATCTAGACTAACGAGGTCCGTCTGTACAACCGTCTTCTATATCTAGACTAACGAGATCCGTCTGTACAACCGTCTTCTATATCTAGACTAACGAGATCCGTCTGTACAACCGTTTCCTATGTCTAGACTAACGAGATACGTCGTTGGACAACCGTCTTCTATATCTAGACTCACGAGATCCGTCTGTACAACCGTTTTCTATATCTAGACTAACGAGATCCGTCTGTACAACCGTCTTCTATATCTAGACCATCGAGATCCGTCTGTACAACCGTCTTCTATATCTAGACTAACGAGATCCGTCTGTACAACCGTTTCCTATGTCTAGACTAACGAGATACGTCGTTGGACAACCGTCTTCTATATCTAGACTCACGAGATCCGTCTGTACAACCGTCTTCTATATCTAGACTAACGAGATCCGTCTGTACAACCGTTTTCTATGTCTAGACTAACGAGGTACGTCGTTGGACAAACGTCTTCAATATCTAGACTAACGAGATCCGTCTGTTCAACCGTCTTCTATATCTAGACTAACGAGATCCTTCTGTACAACCGTCTTCTATATCTAGACTAACGAGATCCGTCTGTACAACCGTCTTCTATATCTAGACTAACGAGATCCGTCTGTACAACCGTCTTCTATATCTAGACTAACGAGATCCGTCTGTACAACCGTCTTCTATATCTAGACTCACGAGATCCGTCTGTACAACCGTCTTCTATATCTAGACTAACGAGATCCGTCTGTACAACCGTCTTCTATATCTAGACTAACGACATCCGTCTGTACAACCGTCTTCTATATCTAGACTAACGAGATCCGTCGTTGTACAACCGTCTTCTATATCTAGACTAACGAGATCCGTCTGTACAACCGTTTTCTATGTCTAGACTAACGAGGTACGTCGTTGGACAAACGTCTTCAATATCTAGACTAACGAGATCCGTCTGTACAACCGTCTTCTATATCTAGACTAACGAGATACGTCGTTGTACAACCATCTTCTATATCTAGACTAACGGGATCCGTCTGTACAACCGTCTTCTATATCTAGACTAACGAGATCTCTCGTTATACAACCGTCTTCTATATCTAGACTAACGAGATCCGTCTGTACAACCGTCTTCTATATCTAGACTAACGAGATCTCTCGTTATACAACCGTCTTCTATATCTAGACTAACGAGATCCGTCTGTACAACCGTCTTCTATATCTAGACTAACGAGATCTCTCGATGTACAACCGTCTTCAATATCTAGACTAACGGGATCCGTCTGTACAACCGTCTTCTATATCTAGACTAACGAGATCTCTCGTTATACAACCGTCTTCTATATCTAGACTAACGAGATCCGTCTGTACAACCGTCTTCTATATCTAGACTAACGAGATCCGTCTGTACAACCGTCTTCTATATCTAGACTAACGAGATCCGTCTGTACAACCGTCTTCTATATCTAGACTAACGAGATCCGTCTGTACAACCGTTTCCTATGTCTAGACTAACGAGATACGTCGTTGGACAACCGTCTTCTATATCTAGACACACGAGATCCGTCTGTACAACCGTCTTCTATATCTAGACTAACGAGATCCGTCTGTACAACCATCTTTTATATCTAGACTAACGACATCTCTCGTTATAGAACCGTCTTCTATATCTAGACTAACGAGATCCGTCTGTACAACCATCTTTTATATCTAGACTAACGAGATCTCTCGTTATACAACCGTCTTCTATATCTAGACTAACGAGATCCGTCTGTACAACCGTCTTCTATATCTAGACTAACGAGATCCGTCTGTACAACCGTTTTCTATATCTAGACTAACGAGGTACGTCGTTGGACAAACGTCTTCAATATCTAGACTAACGAGATCCGTCTGTACAACCGTCTTCTATATCTAGACTAACGAGATCCGTCTGTACAACCGTCTTCTATATCTAGACTCACGAGATCCGTCTGTACAACCGTCTTCTATATCTAGACTAACGAGATCCGTCTGTACAACCGTCTTCTATATCTAGACTAACGAGATCCGTCTGTACAACCGTCTTCTATATCTAGACTAACGAGATCCGTCTGTACAACCGTCTTCTATATATAGACTCACGAGATCCGTCTGTACAACCGTCTTCTATATCTAGACTAACGAGATCCGTCGTTGTACAACCGTCATCTATATCTAGACTAACGAGGTCCGTCTGTACAACCGTCTTCTATATCTAGACTAACGAGATCCGTCTGTACAACCGTCTTCTATATCTAGACTAACGAGGTCCGTCTGTACAACCGTCTTCTATATCTAGACTAACGAGATCCGTCTGTACAACCGTCTTCTATATCTAGACTCAAGAGATCCGTCTGTACAACCGTCTTCTATATCTAGACTAACGAGATCCGTCGTTGTACAACCGTCTTCTATATCTAGACTAACGAGATCCGTCTGTAAAACTGTCTTCTATATCTAGACTAACGAGATCCGTCTATACAACCGTCTTCAATATCTAGACTCACGAGATCCGTCTGTACAACCGTCTTCTATATATAGACTCACGAGATCCGTCTGTACAACCGTCTTCTATATCTAGACTAACGAGATCCGTCGTTGTACAACCGTCTTCTATATCTAGACTAACGAGATCCGTCTGTACAACCGTTTTCTATGTCTAGACTAACGAGGTACGTCGTTGGACAAACGTCTTCAATATCTAGACTAACGAGATCCGTCTGTACAACCGTCTTCTATATCTAGACTAACGAGATCCTTCTGTACAACCGTCTTCTATATCTAGACTAACGAGATCCTTCTGTACAACCGTCTTCTATATCTAGACTAACGAGATCCGTCGTTGTACAACCATCTTCTATATCTAGACTAACGAGATCCGTCTATACAACCGTTTTCTATATCTAGTCTAACGAGATCCGTCGTTGTACAACCGTCTTCTATATCTAGACTAATGAGATCCGTCTGTACAACCGTCTTCTATATCTAGACTAACGAGATCCGACTGTACAACCGTCTTCTATATCTAGACTAACGAGATCCGTTGTTGTACAACCCTCTTCTATATCTAGACTAACGAGATCTCTCGATGTACAACCGTCTTCTATATCTAGACTAACGAGATACGTCGTTGGACAAACGTCTTCAATATCTAGACTAACGAGCTCTGTCTGTACAACCGTCTTTTATATCTAGACTAACGAGGTCCGTCTGTACAACCGTCTTCTATATCTAGACTAACGAGATACGTCGTTGGACAACCGTCTTCTATATCTAGACTCACGAGATCCGTCTGTACAACCGTTTTCTATATCTAGACTAACGAGGTACGTCGTTGGACAAACGTCTTCAATATCTAGACTAACGAGATCCGTCTGTACAACCGTTTTCTATGTCTAGACTAACGAGGTACGTCGTTGGACAAACGTCTTCAATATCTAGACTAACGAGATCCTTCTGTACAACCGTCTTCTATATCTAGACTAACGAGATCCGTCTGTACAACCGTCTTCTATATCTAGACTAACGAGATCCGTCTGTACAACCGTCTTCTATATCTAGACTAACGAGATACGTCGTTGGACAAACGTCATCAATATCTAGACTAACGAGATCCGTCTGTACAACCGTCTTCTATATCTAGACTAACGAGATCTCTCGTTATACAACCGTCTTCTATATCTAGACTAACGAGATCCGTCTGTACAACCGTCTTCTATATCTAGACTAACGAGATCTCTCGTTATACAACCGTCTTCTATATCTAGACTAACGAGATCCGTCTGTACAACCGTCTTCTATATCTAGACTAACGAGATCTCTCGATGTACAACCGTCTTCAATATCTAGACTAACGGGATCCGTCTGTACAACCGTCTTCTATATCTAGACTAACGAGATCTCTCGTTATACAACCGTCTTCTATATCTAGACTAACGAGATCCGTCTGTACAACCGTCTTCTATATCTAGACTAACGAGATCCGTCTGTACAACCGTCTTCTATATCTAGACTAACGAGATCCGTCTGTACAACCGTCTTCTATATCTAGACTAACGAGATCCGTCTGTACAACCGTTTCCTATGTCTAGACTAACGAGATACGTCGTTGGACAACCGTCTTCTATATCTAGACACACGAGATCCGTCTGTACAACCGTCTTCTATATCTAGACTAACGAGATCCGTCTATACAACCGTCTTCAATATCTAGACTCACGAGATCCGTCTGTACAACCGTCTTCTATATCTAGACTAACGAGATCCGTCTGTACAACCGTCTTCTATATCTAGACTAACGAGATCCGTCTGTACAACCGTCTTCTATATCTAGACTAACGAGATCCGTCGTTGTACAACCGTCTTCTATATCTAGACTAACGAGATCCGTCTGTACAACCGTTTTCTATGTCTAGACTAACGAGGTACGTCGTTGGACAAACGTCTTCAATATCTAGACTAACGAGATCCGTCTGTACAACCGTCTTCTATATCTAGACTAACCAGATCCGTCTGTACAACCGTCTTCTATATCTAGACTAACGAGATCCGTCTGTACAACCGTCTTCTATATCTAGACTAACGAGATACGTCGTTGGACAAACGTCTTCAATATCTAGACTAACGAGATCCGTCTGTACAACCGTCTTCTATATCTAGACTCACGAGATCCGTCTGTACAACCGTCTTCTATATCTAGACTAACGAGATCCGTCTTTACAACCGTCTTCTATATCTAGACTAACGAGATCCGTCTGTACAACCGTTTCGTAGTCTAGACTAACGAGGTACGTCGTTGGACAAACGTCTTCAATATCTAGACTAACGAGATCCGTCTGAACAACCGTCTTCTATATCTAGACTAACGAGATCCGTCTGTACAACCGTCTTCTATATCTAGACTAACGAGATCCGTCGTTGTACAACCGTCTTCTATATCTAGACTAACGAGATCCGTCTGTACAACCGTTTTCTATGTCTAGACTAACGAGGTACGTCGTTGGACAAACGTCTTCAATATCTAGACTAACGAGATCCGTCTGTTCAACCGTCTTCTATATCTAGACTAACGAGATCCTTCTGTACAACCGTCTTCTATATCTAGACTAACGAGATCCGTCTGTACAACCGTCTTCTATATCTAGACTAACGAGATCCGTCTGTACAACCGTCTTCTATATCTAGACTAACGAGATCCGTCTGTACAACCGTCTTCTATATCTAGACTCACGAGATCCGTCTGTACAACCGTCTTCTATATCTAGACTAACGAGATCCGTCTGTACAACCGTCTTCTATATCTAGACTAACGACATCCGTCTGTACAACCGTCTTCTATATCTAGACTAACGAGATCCGTCGTTGTACAACCGTCTTCTATATCTAGACTAACGAGATCCGTCTGTACAACCGTTTTCTATGTCTAGACTAACGAGGTACGTCGTTGGACAAACGTCTTCAATATCTAGACTAACGAGATCCGTCTGTACAACCGTCTTCTATATCTAGACTAACGAGATACGTCGTTGTACAACCATCTTCTATATCTAGACTAACGGGATCCGTCTGTACAACCGTCTTCTATATCTAGACTAACGAGATCTCTCGTTATACAACCGTCTTCTATATCTAGACTAACGAGATCCGTCTGTACAACCGTCTTCTATATCTAGACTAACGAGATCTCTCGTTATACAACCGTCTTCTATATCTAGACTAACGAGATCCGTCTGTACAACCGTCTTCTATATCTAGACTAACGAGATCTCTCGATGTACAACCGTCTTCAATATCTAGACTAACGGGATCCGTCTGTACAACCGTCTTCTATATCTAGACTAACGAGATCCGTCTGTACAACCATCTTTTATATCTAGACTAACGAGATCTCTCGTTATACAACCGTCTTCTATATCTAGACTAACGAGATCCGTCTGTACAACCGTCTTCTATATCTAGACTAACGAGATCCGTCTGTACAACCGTTTTCTATATCTAGACTAACGAGGTACGTCGTTGGACAAACGTCTTCAATATCTAGACTAACGAGATCCGTCTGTACAACCGTCTTCTATATCTAGACTAACGAGATCCGTCTGTACAACCGTCTTCTATATCTAGACTCACGAGATCCGTCTGTACAACCGTCTTCTATATCTAGACTAACGAGATCCGTCTGTACAACCGTCTTCTATATCTAGACTAACGAGATCCGTCTGTACAACCGTCTTCTATATCTAGACTAACGAGATCCGTCTGTACAACCGTCTTCTATATCTAGACTCACGAGATCCGTCTGTACTACCGTCTTCTATATATAGACTAACGACATCCGTCTGTACAACCGTCTTCTATATCTAGGCTAACGAGATCCGTCGTTGTACAACCCTCTTCTATATCTAGACTAACGAGATCTCTCGATGTACAACCGTCTTCTATATCTAGACTAACGAGATACGTCGTTGGACAAACGTCTTCTATATCTAGACTAACGAGATCCGTTTGTACAACCGTCTTCTATATCTAGACTACCGAGATCCGTCTGTACAACCGTCTTCTATATCTAGACTAACGACATCCGTCTGTACAACCGTCTTCTATATCTAGGCTAACGAGATCTCCCGATGTACAACCGTCTTCTATATCTAGACTAACGAGATCCGTTGTTGTACAACCCTCTTCTATATCTAGACTAACGAGATCTCTCGATGTACAACCGTCTTCTATATCTAGACTAACGAGATACGTCGTTGGACAAACGTCTTCTATATCTAGACTAACGAGATCCGTTTGTACAACCGTCTTCTATATCTAGGCTAACGAGATCCGTCGTTGTACAACCGTCTTCTGTATCTAGACTAACGAGATCCGTCTGTACAACTGTCTTCTATATCTAGACTAACGAGATCTCTCGATGTACAACCGTCTTCTATATCTAGACTAACGAGATCCGTTGTTGTACAACCCTCTTCTATATCTAGACTAACGAGATCTCTCGATGTACAACCGTCTTCTATATCTAGACTAACGAGATACGTCGTTGGACAAACGTGTTCTATATCTAGACTAACGAGATCCGTCTGTACAACCGTCTTCTATATCTAGACTAACGAGATACGTCGTTGTACAACCATCTTCTATATCTAGACTAACGGGATCCGTCTGTACAACCATCTTCTATATCTAGACTAACGAGATCTCTCGTTATACAACCGTCTTCTATATCTAGACTAACGAGATCCGTCTGTACAACCGTCTTCTATATCTAGACTAACGAGATCCGTCTGTACAACCGTCTTCTATATCTAGACTAACGAGATCCGTCTGTACAACCGTCTTCTATATCTAGACTAACGAGATCCGTCTGTACAACCGTTTCCTATGTCTAGACTAACGAGATACGTCGTTGGACAACCGTCTTCTATATCTAGACTAACGAGATCCGTCTGTACAACCGTCTTCTATATCTAGACTAACGAGATCCGTCTATACAACCGTCTTCAATATCTAGACTCACGAGATCCGTCTGTACAACCGTCTTCTATATCTAGACTAACGAGATCCGTCTGTACAACCGTCTTCTATATCTAGACTAACGAGATCCGTCTGTACAACCGTCTTCTATATCTAGACTAACGAGATCCGTCGTTGTACAACCGTCTTCTATATCTAGACTAACGAGGTCCGTCTGTACAACCGTCTTCTATATCTAGACTAACGAGATACGTCGTTGGACAACCGTCTTCTATATCTAGACTCACGATATCCGTCTGTACAACCGTTTTCTATATCTAGATTAACGAGGTACGTCGTTGGACAAACGTCTTCAATATCTAGACTAACGAGATCCGTCTGTACAACCGTTTTCTATGTCTAGACTAACGAGGTACGTCGTTGGACAAACGTCTTCAATATCTAGACTAACGAGATCCTTCTGTACAACCGTCTTCTATATCTAGACTAACGAGATCCGTCTGTACAACCGTCTTCTATATCTAGACTAACGAGATCCGTCTGTACAACCGTCTTCTATATCTAGACTAACGAGATACGTCGTTGGACAAACGTCATCAATATCTAGACTAACGAGATCCGTCTGTACAACCGTCTTCTATATCTAGACTAACGAGATCCGTCTGTACAACCGTCTTCTATATCTAGACTAACGAGATAAGTCGTTGGACAAACGTCTTCAATATCTAGACTAACGAGGTCCGTCTGTACAACCGTCTTCTATATCTAGACTAACGAGATCCGTCTGTACAACCGTCTTCTATATCTAGACTAACGAGATCCGTCTGTACAACCGTTTCCTATGTCTAGACTAACGAGATACGTCGTTGGACAACCGTCTTCTATATCTAGACTCACGAGATCCGTCTGTACAACCGTCTTCTATATCTAGACTAACGAGATCCGTCTGTACAACCGTCTTCTATATCTAGACCATCGAGATCCGTCTGTACAACCGTCTTCTATATCTAGACTAACGAGATCCGTCTGTACAACCGTTTCCTATGTCTAGACTAACGAGATACGTCGTTGGACAACCGTCTTCTATATCTAGACTCACGAGATCCGTCTGTACAACCGTCTTCTATATCTAGACTAACGAGATCCGTCTATACAACCGTCTTCAATATCTAGACTCACGAGATCCGTCTGTACAACCGTCTTCTATATCTAGACTAACGAGATCCGTCTGAACAACCGTCTTCTATATCTAGACTAACGAGATCCGTCTGTACAACCGTCTTCTATATCTAGACTAACGAGATCCGTCGTTGTACAACCGTCTTCTATATCTAGACTAACGAGATCCGTCTGTACAACCGTTTTCTATGTCTAGACTAACGAGGTACGTCGTTGGACAAACGTCTTCAATATCTAGACTAACGAGATCCGTCTGTTCAACCGTCTTCTATATCTAGAATAACGAGATCCTTCTGTACAACCGTCTTCTATATCTAGACTAACGAGATACGTCGTTGTACAACCATCTTCTATATCTAGACTAACGGGATCCGTCTGTACAACCGTCTTCTATATCTAGACTAACGAGATCTCTCGTTATACAACCGTCTTCTATATCTAGACTAACGAGATCCGTCTGTACAACCGTCTTCTATATCTAGACTAACGAGATCTCTCGTTATACAACCGTCTTCTATATCTAGACTAACGAGATCCGTCTGTACAACCGTCTTCTATATCTAGACTAACGAGATCTCTCGATGTACAACCGTCTTCAATATCTAGACTAACGGGATCCGTCTGTACAACCGTCTTCTATATCTAGACTAACGAGATCTCTCGTTATACAACCGTCTTCTATATCTAGACTAACGAGATCCGTCTGTACAACCGTCTTCTATATCTAGACTAACGAGATCCGTCTGTACAACCGTCTTCTATATCTAGACTAACGAGATCCGTCTGTACAACCGTCTTCTATATCTAGACTAACGAGATCCGTCTGTACAACCGTTTCCTATGTCTAGACTAACGAGATACGTCGTTGGACAACCGTCTTCTATATCTAGACTCACGAGATCCGTCTGTACAACCGTCTTCTATATCTAGACTAACGAGATCCGTCTATACAACCGTCTTCAATATCTAGACTCACGAGATCCGTCTGTACAACCGTCTTCTATATCTAGACTAACGAGATCCGTCTGTACAACCGTCTTCTATATCTAGACTAACGAGATCCGTCTGTACAACCGTCTTCTATATCTAGACTAACGAGATCCGTCGTTGTACAACCGTCTTCTATATCTAGACTAACGAGATCCGTCTGTACAACCGTTTTCTATGTCTAGACTAACGAGGTACGTCGTTGGACAAACGTCTTCAATATCTAGACTAACGAGATCCGTCTGTACAACCGTCTTCTATATCTAGACTAACCAGATCCGTCTGTACAACCGTCTTCTATATCTAGACTAACGAGATCCGTCTGTACAACCGTCTTCTATATCTAGACTAACGAGATCCGTCTGTACAACCGTCTTCTATATCTAGACTAACGAGATCCGTCGTTGTACAACCGTCTTCTATATCTAGACTAACGAGGTCCGTCTGTACAACCGTCTTCTATATCTAGACTAACGAGATACGTCGTTGGACAACCGTCTTCTATATCTAGACTCACGATATCCGTCTGTACAACCGTTTTCTATATCTAGATTAACGAGGTACGTCGTTGGACAAACGTCTTCAATATCTAGACTAACGGGATCCGTCTGTACAACCGTCTTCTATATCTAGACTAACGAGATCTCTCGTTATACAACCGTCTTCTATATCTAGACTAACGAGATCCGTCTGTACAACCGTCTTCTATATCTAGACTAACGAGATCCGTCTGTACAACCGTCTTCTATATCTAGACTAACGAGATCCGTCTGTACAACCGTCTTCTATATCTAGACTAACGAGATACGTCGTTGGACAAACGTCTTCTATATCTAGACTAACGAGATCCGTTTGTACAACCGTCTTCTATATCTAGGCTAACGAGATCCGTCGTTGTACAACCGTCTTCTGTATCTAGACTAACGAGATCCGTCTGTACAACTGTCTTCTATATCTAGACTAACGAGATCTCTCGATGTACAACCGTCTTCTATATCTAGACTAACGAGATCCGTTGTTGTACAACCCTCTTCTATATCTAGACTAACGAGATCTCTCGATGTACAACCGTCTTCTATATCTAGACTAACGAGATACGTCGTTGGACAAACGTGTTCTATATCTAGACTAACGAGATCCGTCTGTACAACCGTCTTCTATATCTAGACTAACGAGATACGTCGTTGTACAACCATCTTCTATATCTAGACTAACGGGATCCGTCTGTACAACCGTCTTCTATATCTAGACTAACGAGATCTCTCGTTATACAACCGTCTTCTATATCTAGACTAACGAGATCCGTCTGTACAACCGTCTTCTATATCTAGACTAACGAGATCCGTCTGTACAACCGTCTTCTATATCTAGACTAACGAGATCCGTCTGTACAACCGTCTTCTATATCTAGACTAACGAGATCCGTCTGTACAACCGTTTCCTATGTCTAGACTAACGAGATACGTCGTTGGACAACCGTCTTCTATATCTAGACTAACGAGATCCGTCTGTACAACCGTCTTCTATATCTAGACTAACGAGATCCGTCTATACAACCGTCTTCAATATCTAGACTCACGAGATCCGTCTGTACAACCGTCTTCTATATCTAGACTAACGAGATCCGTCTGTACAACCGTCTTCTATATCTAGACTAACGAGATCCGTCTGTACAACCGTCTTCTATATCTAGACTAACGAGATCCGTCGTTGTACAACCGTCTTCTATATCTAGACTAACGAGGTCCGTCTGTACAACCGTCTTCTATATCTAGACTAACGAGATACGTCGTTGGACAACCGTCTTCTATATCTAGACTCACGATATCCGTCTGTACAACCGTTTTCTATATCTAGATTAACGAGGTACGTCGTTGGACAAACGTCTTCAATATCTAGACTAACGAGATCCGTCTGTACAACCGTTTTCTATGTCTAGACTAACGAGGTACGTCGTTGGACAAACGTCTTCAATATCTAGACTAACGAGATCCTTCTGTACAACCGTCTTCTATATCTAGACTAACGAGATCCGTCTGTACAACCGTCTTCTATATCTAGACTAACGAGATCCGTCTGTACAACCGTCTTCTATATCTAGACTAACGAGATACGTCGTTGGACAAACGTCATCAATATCTAGACTAACGAGATCCGTCTGTACAACCGTCTTCTATATCTAGACTAACGAGATCCGTCTGTACAACCGTCTTCTATATCTAGACTAACGAGATAAGTCGTTGGACAAACGTCTTCAATATCTAGACTAACGAGGTCCGTCTGTACAACCGTCTTCTATATCTAGACTAACGAGATCCGTCTGTACAACCGTCTTCTATATCTAGACTAACGAGATCCGTCTGTACAACCGTTTCCTATGTCTAGACTAACGAGATACGTCGTTGGACAACCGTCTTCTATATCTAGACTCACGAGATCCGTCTGTACAACCGTCTTCTATATCTAGACTAACGAGATCCGTCTGTACAACCGTCTTCTATATCTAGACCATCGAGATCCGTCTGTACAACCGTCTTCTATATCTAGACTAACGAGATCCGTCTGTACAACCGTTTCCTATGTCTAGACTAACGAGATACGTCGTTGGACAACCGTCTTCTATATCTAGACTCACGAGATCCGTCTGTACAACCGTCTTCTATATCTAGACTAACGAGATCCGTCTATACAACCGTCTTCAATATCTAGACTCACGAGATCCGTCTGTACAACCGTCTTCTATATCTAGACTAACGAGATCCGTCTGAACAACCGTCTTCTATATCTAGACTAACGAGATCCGTCTGTACAACCGTCTTCTATATCTAGACTAACGAGATCCGTCGTTGTACAACCGTCTTCTATATCTAGACTAACGAGATCCGTCTGTACAACCGTTTTCTATGTCTAGACTAACGAGGTACGTCGTTGGACAAACGTCTTCAATATCTAGACTAACGAGATCCGTCTGTTCAACCGTCTTCTATATCTAGAATAACGAGATCCTTCTGTACAACCGTCTTCTATATCTAGACTAACGAGATACGTCGTTGTACAACCATCTTCTATATCTAGACTAACGGGATCCGTCTGTACAACCGTCTTCTATATCTAGACTAACGAGATCTCTCGTTATACAACCGTCTTCTATATCTAGACTAACGAGATCCGTCTGTACAACCGTCTTCTATATCTAGACTAACGAGATCTCTCGTTATACAACCGTCTTCTATATCTAGACTAACGAGATCCGTCTGTACAACCGTCTTCTATATCTAGACTAACGAGATCTCTCGATGTACAACCGTCTTCAATATCTAGACTAACGGGATCCGTCTGTACAACCGTCTTCTATATCTAGACTAACGAGATCTCTCGTTATACAACCGTCTTCTATATCTAGACTAACGAGATCCGTCTGTACAACCGTCTTCTATATCTAGACTAACGAGATCCGTCTGTACAACCGTCTTCTATATCTAGACTAACGAGATCCGTCTGTACAACCGTCTTCTATATCTAGACTAACGAGATCCGTCTGTACAACCGTTTCCTATGTCTAGACTAACGAGATACGTCGTTGGACAACCGTCTTCTATATCTAGACTCACGAGATCCGTCTGTACAACCGTCTTCTATATCTAGACTAACGAGATCCGTCTATACAACCGTCTTCAATATCTAGACTCACGAGATCCGTCTGTACAACCGTCTTCTATATCTAGACTAACGAGATCCGTCTGTACAACCGTCTTCTATATCTAGACTAACGAGATCCGTCTGTACAACCGTCTTCTATATCTAGACTAACGAGATCCGTCGTTGTACAACCGTCTTCTATATCTAGACTAACGAGATCCGTCTGTACAACCGTTTTCTATGTCTAGACTAACGAGGTACGTCGTTGGACAAACGTCTTCAATATCTAGACTAACGAGATCCGTCTGTACAACCGTCTTCTATATCTAGACTAACCAGATCCGTCTGTACAACCGTCTTCTATATCTAGACTAACGAGATCCGTCTGTACAACCGTCTTCTATATCTAGACTAACGAGATACGTCGTTGGACAAACGTCTTCAATATCTAGACTAACGAGATCCGTCTGTACAACCGTCTTCTATATCTAGACTCACGAGATCCGTCTGTACAACCGTCTTCTATATCTAGACTAACGAGATCCGTCTTTACAACCGTCTTCTATATCTAGACTAACGAGATCCGTCTGTACAACCGTTTCGTAGTCTAGACTAACGAGGTACGTCGTTGGACAAACGTCTTCAATATCTAGACTAACGAGATCCGTCTGTACAACCGTCTTCTATATCTAGACTAACGAGATCCGTCTGTACAACCGTCTTGTATATCTAGACTAACGAGATCCGTCTGTACAACCGTCTTCTATATCTAGACTAACGAGATACGTCGTTGGACAACCGTCTTCTATATCTAGACTCACGAGATCCGTCTGTACAACCGTTTTCTATATCTAGACTAACGAGGTACGTCGTTGGACAAACGTCTTCAATATCTAGACTAACGAGATCCGTCTGTACAACCGTTTTCTATGTCTAGACTAACGAGGTACGTCGTTGGACAAACGTCTTCAATATCTAGACTAACGAGATCCTTCTGTACAACCGTCTTCTATATCTAGACTAACGAGATCCGTCTGTACAACCGTCTTCTATATCTAGACTAACGAGATCCGTCTGTACAACCGTCTTCTATATCTAGACTAACGAGATACGTCGTTGGACAAACGTCATCAATATCTAGACTAACGAGATCCGTCTGTACAACCGTCTTCTATATCTAGACTAACGAGATCCGTCTGTACAACCGTCTTCTATATCTAGACTAACGAGATAAGTCGTTGGACAAACGTCTTCAATATCTAGACTAACGAGGTCCGTCTGTACAACCGTCTTCTATATCTAGACTAACGAGATCCGTCTGTACAACCGTCTTCTATATCTAGACTAACGAGATCCGTCTGTACAACCGTTTCCTATGTCTAGACTAACGAGATACGTCGTTGGACAACCGTCTTCTATATCTAGACTCACGAGATCCGTCTGTACAACCGTCTTCTATATCTAGACTAACGAGATCCGTCTGTACAACCGTCTTCTATATCTAGACCATCGAGATCCGTCTGTACAACCGTCTTCTATATCTAGACTAACGAGATCCGTCTGTACAACCGTTTCCTATGTCTAGACTAACGAGATACGTCGTTGGACAACCGTCTTCTATATCTAGACTCACGAGATCCGTCTGTACAACCGTCTTCTATATCTAGACTAACGAGATCCGTCTATACAACCGTCTTCAATATCTAGACTCACGAGATCCGTCTGTACAACCGTCTTCTATATCTAGACTAACGAGATCCGTCTGAACAACCGTCTTCTATATCTAGACTAACGAGATCCGTCTGTACAACCGTCTTCTATATCTAGACTAACGAGATCCGTCGTTGTACAACCGTCTTCTATATCTAGACTAACGAGATCCGTCTGTACAACCGTTTTCTATGTCTAGACTAACGAGGTACGTCGTTGGACAAACGTCTTCAATATCTAGACTAACGAGATCCGTCTGTTCAACCGTCTTCTATATCTAGACTAACGAGATCCTTCTGTACAACCGTCTTCTATATCTAGACTAACGAGATCCGTCTGTACAACCGTCTTCTATATCTAGACTAACGAGATCCGTCTGTACAACCGTCTTCTATATCTAGACTAACGAGATCCGTCTGTACAACCGTCTTCTATATCTAGACTCACGAGATCCGTCTGTACAACCGTCTTCTATATCTAGACTAACGAGATCCGTCTGTACAACCGTCTTCTATATCTAGACTAACGACATCCGTCTGTACAACCGTCTTCTATATCTAGACTAACGAGATCCGTCTGTACAACCGTCTTCTATATCTAGACTAACGAGATCCGTCTGTACAACCGTTTTCTATATCTAGACTAACGAGGTACGTCGTTGGACAAACGTCTTCAATATCTAGACTAACGAGATCCGTCTGTACAACCGTCTTCTATATCTAGACTAACGAGATCTCTCGTTATACAACCGTCTTCTATATCTAGACTAACGAGATCCGTCTGTACAACCATCTTTTATATCTAGACTAACGACATCTCTCGTTATAGAACCGTCTTCTATATCTAGACTAACGAGATCCGTCTGTACAACCATCTTTTATATCTAGACTAACGAGATCTCTCGTTATACAACCGTCTTCTATATCTAGACTAACGAGATCCGTCTGTACAACCGTCTTCTATATCTAGACTAACGAGATCCGTCTGTTCAACCGTTTTCTATATCTAGACTAACGAGGTACGTCGTTGGACAAACGTCTTCAATATCTAGACTAACGAGATCCGTCTGTACAACCGTCTTCTATATCTAGACTAACGAGATCCGTCTGTACAACCGTCTTCTATATCTAGACTCACGAGATCCGTCTGTACAACCGTCTTCTATATCTAGACTAACGAGATCCGTCTGTACAACCGTCTTCTATATCTAGACTAACGAGATCCGTCTGTACAACCGTCTTCTATATCTAGACTAACGAGATCCGTCTGTACAACAGTTTTCTATATATAGACTCACGAGATCCGTCTGTACAACCGTCTTCTATATCTAGACTAACGAGATCCGTCGTTGTACAACCGTCATCTATATCTAGACTAACGAGGTCCGTCTGTACAACCGTCTTCTATATCTAGACTAACGAGATCCGTCTGTACAACCGTCTTCTATATCTAGACTCAAGAGATCCGTCTGTACAACCGTCTTCTATATCTAGACTAACGAGATCCGTCGTTGTACAACCGTCTTCTATATCTAGACTAACGAGATCCGTCTGTAAAACTGTCTTCTATATCTAGACTAACGAGATCCGTCTATACAACCGTCTTCAATATCTAGACTCACGAGATCCGTCTGTACAACCGTCTTCTATATCTAGACTAACGAGATCCGTCTGTACAACCGTCTTCTATATCTAGACTAACGAGATCCGTCTGTACAACCGTCTTCTATATCTAGACTAACGAGATCCGTCGTTGTACAACCGTCTTCTATATCTAGACTAACGAGATCCGTCTGTACAACCGTTTTCTATGTCTAGACTAACGAGGTACGTCGTTGGACAAACGTCTTCAATATCTAGACTAACGAGATCCGTCTGTACAACCGTCTTCTATATCTAGACTAACGAGATCCTTCTGTACAACCGTCTTCTATATCTAGACTAACGAGATCCGTCTGTACAACCGTCTTCTATATCTAGACTAACGAGATCCGTCGTTGTACAACCATCTTCTATATCTAGACTAACGAGATCCGTCTATACAACCGTTTTCTATATCTAGTCTAACGAGATCCGTCGTTGTACAACCGTCTTCTATATCTAGACTAATGAGATCCGTCTGTACAACCGTCTTCTATATCTAGACTAACGAGATCCGACTGTACAACCGTCTTCTATATCTAGACTAACGAGATCCGTTGTTGTACAACCCTCTTCTATATCTAGACTAACGAGATCTCTCGATGTACAACCGTCTTCTATATCTAGACTAACGAGATACGTCGTTGGACAAACGTCTTCAATATCTAGACTAACGAGCTCTGTCTGTACAACCGTCTTTTATATCTAGACTAACGAGGTCCGTCTGTACAACCGTCTTCTATATCTAGACTAACGAGATACGTCGTTGGACAACCGTCTTCTATATCTAGACTCACGAGATCCGTCTGTACAACCGTTTTCTATATCTAGACTAACGAGGTACGTCGTTGGACAAACGTCTTCAATATCTAGACTAACGAGATCCGTCTGTACAACCGTTTTCTATGTCTAGACTAACGAGGTACGTCGTTGGACAAACGTCTTCAATATCTAGACTAACGAGATCCTTCTGTACAACCGTCTTCTATATCTAGACTAACGAGATCCGTCTGTACAACCGTCTTCTATATCTAGACTAACGAGATCCGTCTGTACAACCGTCTTCTATATCTAGACTAACGAGATACGTCGTTGGACAAACGTCATCAATATCTAGACTAACGAGATCCGTCTGTACAACCGTCTTCTATATCTAGACTAACGAGATCCGTCTGTACAACCGTCTTCTATATCTAGACTAACGAGATAAGTCGTTGGACAAACGTCTTCAATATCTAGACTAACGAGGTCCGTCTGTACAACCGTCTTCTATATCTAGACTAACGAGATCCGTCTGTACAACCGTCTTCTATATCTAGACTAACGAGATCCGTCTGTACAACCGTTTCCTATGTCTAGACTAACGAGATACGTCGTTGGACAACCGTCTTCTATATCTAGACTCACGAGATCCGTCTGTACAACCGTCTTCTATATCTAGACTAACGAGATCCGTCTGTACAACCGTCTTCTATATCTAGACCATCGAGATCCGTCTGTACAACCGTCTTCTATATCTAGACTAACGAGATCCGTCTGTACAACCGTTTCCTATGTCTAGACTAACGAGATACGTCGTTGGACAACCGTCTTCTATATCTAGACTCACGAGATCCGTCTGTACAACCGTCTTCTATATCTAGACTAACGAGATCCGTCTATACAACCGTCTTCAATATCTAGACTCACGAGATCCGTCTGTACAACCGTCTTCTATATCTAGACTAACGAGATCCGTCTGAACAACCGTCTTCTATATCTAGACTAACGAGATCCGTCTGTACAACCGTCTTCTATATCTAGACTAACGAGATCCGTCGTTGTACAACCGTCTTCTATATCTAGACTAACGAGATCCGTCTGTACAACCGTTTTCTATGTCTAGACTAACGAGGTACGTCGTTGGACAAACGTCTTCAATATCTAGACTAACGAGATCCGTCTGTACAACCGTCTTCTATATCTAGACTAACGAGATCCGTCTGTACAACCGTCTTCTATATCTAGACTCACGAGATCCGTCTGTACAACCGTCTTCTATATCTAGACTAACGAGATCCGTCTGTACAACCGTCTTCTATATCTAGACTAACGAGATCCGTCTGTACAACCGTCTTCTATATCTAGACTAACGAGATCCGTCTGTACAACCGTCTTCTATATATAGACTCACGAGATCCGTCTGTACAACCGTCTTCTATATCTAGACTAACGAGATCCGTCGTTGTACAACCGTCATCTATATCTAGACTAACGAGGTCCGTCTGTACAACCGTCTTCTATATCTAGACTAACGAGATCCGTCTGTACAACCGTCTTCTATATCTAGACTCAAGAGATCCGTCTGTACAACCGTCTTCTATATCTAGACTAACGAGATCCGTCGTTGTACAACCGTCTTCTATATCTAGACTAACGAGATCCGTCTGTAAAACTGTCTTCTATATCTAGACTAACGAGATCCGTCTATACAACCGTCTTCAATATCTAGACTCACGAGATCCGTCTGTACAACCGTCTTCTATATCTAGACTAACGAGATCCGTCTGTACAACCGTCTTCTATATCTAGACTAACGAGATCCGTCTGTACAACCGTCTTCTATATCTAGACTAACGAGATCCGTCGTTGTACAACCCTCTTCTATATCTAGACTAACGAGATCTCTCGATGTACAACCGTCTTCTATATCTAGACTCACGAGATCCGTCTGTACAACCGTCTTCTATATCTAGACTAACGAGATCCGTCTGTACAACCGTCTTCTATATCTAGACTCACGAGATCCGTCTGTACAACCGTCTTCTATATCTAGACTCACGAGATCCGTCTGTACAACCGTCTTCTATATCTAGACTAACGAGATCCGTCTGTACAACCGTTTTCTATGTCTAGACTAACGAGGTACGTCGTTGGACAAACGTCTTCAATATCTAGACTAACGAGATCCGTCTGTACAACCGTCTTCTATATCTAGACTAACGAGATCCTTCTGTACAACCGTCTTCTATATCTAGACTAACGAGATCCGTCTGTACAACCGTCTTCTATATCTAGACTAACGAGATCCGTCGTTGTACAACCATCTTCTATATCTAGACTAACGAGATCCGTCTATACAACCGTTTTCTATATCTAGTCTAACGAGATCCGTCGTTGTACAACCGTCTTCTATATCTAGACTAATGAGATCCGTCTGTACAACCGTCTTCTATATCTAGACTAACGAGATCCGACTGTACAACCGTCTTCTATATCTAGACTAACGAGATCCGTTGTTGTACAACCCTCTTCTATATCTAGACTAACGAGATCTCTCGATGTACAACCGTCTTCTATATCTAGACTAACGAGATACGTCGTTGGACAAACGTCTTCAATATCTAGACTAACGAGCTCTGTCTGTACAACCGTCTTCTATATCTAGACTAACGAGATCCGTCGTAGTACAACCCTCTTCTATATCTAGACTAACGAGATCTCTCGATGTACAACCGTCTTCAATATCTAGACTAACGGGATCCGTCTGTACAACCGTCTTCTATATCTAGACTAACGAGATCTCTCGTTATACAACCGTCTTCTATATCTAGACTAACGAGATCCGTCTGTACAACCATCTTTTATATCTAGACTAACGACATCTCTCGTTATACAACCGTCTTCTATATCTAGACTAACGAGATCCGTCTGTACAACCGTCTTCTATATCTAGACTAACGAGATCCGTCTGTACAACCGTCTTCTATATCTAGACTCACGAGATCCGTCTGTACAACCGTCTTCTATATCTAGACTAACGAGATCCGTCTGTACAACCGTCTTCTATATCTAGACTAACGAGATCCGTCTGTACAACCGTCTTCTATATCTAGACTAACGAGATCCGTCTGTACAACCGTCTTGTATATCTAGACTAACGAGATCCGGCTGTACAACCGTCTTCTATATCTAGACTAACGAGATACGTCGTTGGACAACCGTCTTCTATATCTAGACTCACGAGATCCGTCTGTACAACCGTCTTCTATATCTAGACTAACGAGATACGTCGTTGGACAAACGTCTTCAATATCTAGACTAACGAGATCCGTCTGTACAACCGTCTTCTATATCTAGACTAACGAGATACGTCGTTGTACAACCATCTTCTATATCTAGACTAACGGGATCCGTCTGTACAACCGTCTTCTATATCTAGACTAACGAGATCTCTCGTTATACAACCGTCTTCTATATCTAGACTAACGAGATCCGTCTGTACAACCGTCTTCTATATCTAGACTAACGAGATCTCTCGTTATACAACCGTCTTCTATATCTAGACTAACGAGATCCGTCTGTACAACAGTCTTCTATATCTAGACTAACGAGATCTCTCGATGTACAACCGTCTTCTATATCTAGACTAACGAGATCCGTCGTTGTACAACCATCTTCTATATCTAGACTAACGAGATCCGTCTATACAACCGTTTTCTATATCTAGTCTAACGAGATCCGTCGTTGTACAACCGTCTTCTATATCTAGACTAATGAGATCCGTCTGTACAACCGTCTTCTATATCTAGACTAACGAGATCTCTCGTTATACAACCGTCTTCTATATCTAGACTAACGAGATCCGTCTGTACAACCGTCTTCTATATCTAGACTAACGAGATCCGTCTGTACAACCATCTTTTATATCTAGACTAACGACATCTCTCGTTATACAACCGTCTTCTATATCTAGACTAACGAGGTCCGTCTGTACAACCGTCTTCTATATCTAGACTAACGAGATCCGTCTGTACAACCGTCTTCTATATCTAGACTAACGAGATCCGTCTGTACAACCGTCTTCTATATCTAGACTAACGAGATCCGTCTGTACAACCGTTTTCTATATCTAGACTAACGAGATCTCTCGTTATACAACCGTCTTCTATATCTAGACTAACGAGATCCGTCTGTACAACCGTCTTCTATATCTAGACTAACGAGATCTCTCGTTATACAACCGTCTTCTATATCTAGACTAACGAGATCCGTCTGTACAACCATCTTTTATATCTAGACTAACGACATCTCTCGTTATACAACCGTCTTCTATATCTAGACTAACGAGATCCGTCTGTACAACCATCTTTTATATCTAGACTAACGAGATCTCTCGTTATACAACCGTCTTCTATATCTAGACTAACGAGATCCGTCTGTACAACCGTCTTCTATATCTAGACTAACGAGATCCGTCTGTACAACCGTCTTCTATATCTAGACTAACGAGATCCGTCTGTACAACCGTCTTCTATATCTAGACTCACGAGATCCGTCTGTACAACCGTCTTCTATATCTAGACTAACGAGATCCGTCTGTACAACCGTCTTCTATATCTAGACTAACGAGATCCGTCTGTACAACCGTCTTCTATATCTAGACTAACGAGATCCGTCGTTGTACAACCGTCTTCTATATCTAGACTAACGAGATCCGTCTGTACAACCGTTTTCTATGTCTAGACTAACGAGGTACGTCGTTGGACAAACGTCTTCAATATCTAGACTAACGAGATCCGTCTGTACAACCGTCTTCTATATCTAGACTAACGAGATCCGTCTGTACAACCGTCTTGTATATCTAGACTAACGAGATCCGGCTGTACAACCGTCTTCTATATCTAGACTAACGAGATACGTCGTTGGACAACCGTCTTCTATATCTAGACTCACGAGATCCGTCTGTACAACCGTTTTCTATATCTAGACTAACGAGGTACGTCGTTGGACAAACGTCTTCAATATCTAGACTAACGAGATCCGTCTGTACAACCGTCTTCTATATCTAGACTAACGAGATACGTCGTTGGACAACCGTCTTCTATATCTAGACTAACGAGATCCGTCTGTACAACCGTCTTCTATATCTAGACTAACGAGATCTCTCGTTATACAACCGTCTTCTATATCTAGACTAACGAGATCCGTCTGTACAACAGTCTTCTATATCTAGACTAACGAGATCTCTCGATGTACAACCGTCTTCTATATCTAGACTAACGAGATCCGTCGTTGTACAACCGTTTCCTATGTCTAGACTAACGAGATACGTCTTTGGACAACCGTCTTCTATATCTAGTCTAACGAGATCCGTCGTTGTACAACCGTCTTCTATATCTAGACTAATGAGATCCGTCTGTACAACCGTCTTCTATATCTAGACTAACGAGATCCGACTGTACAACCGTCTTCTATATCTAGACTAACGAGATCCGTTGTTGTACAACCCTCTTCTATATCTAGACTAACGAGATCTCTCGATGTACAACCGTCTTCTATATCTAGACTAACGAGATACGTCGTTGGACAAACGTCTTCGATATCTAGACTAACGAGCTCTGTCTGTACAACCGTCTTCTATATCTAGACTAACGAGATCCGTCGTAGTACAACCCTCTTCTATATCTAGACTAACGAGATCTCTCGATGTACAACCGTCTTCAATATCTAGACTAACGGGATCCGTCTGTACAACCGTCTTCTATATCTAGACTAACGAGATCTCTCGTTATACAACCGTCTTCTATATCTAGACTAACGAGATCCGTCTGTACAACCATCTTTTATATCTAGACTAACGACATCTCTCGTTATACAACCGTCTTCTATATCTAGACTAACGAGATCCGTCTGTACAACCATCTTTTATATCTAGACTAACGAAATCTCTCGTTATACAACCGTCTTCTATATCTAGACTAACGAGATCCGTCTGTACAACCGTCTTCTATATCTAGACTAACGAGATCCGTCTGTACAACCGTTTCGTAGTCTAGACTAACGAGATACGTCGTTGGACAACCGTCTTCTATATCTAGACTCACGAGATCCGTCTGTACAACCGTCTTCTATATCTAGACTAACGAGATCCGTCTGTACAACCGTCTTCTATATCTAGACTAACGAGATACGTCGTTGGACAAACGTCTTCAATATCTAGACTAACGAGATCCGTCTGTACAACCGTCTTCTATATCTAGACTAACGAGATACGTCGTTGTACAACCATCTTCTATATCTAGACTAACGGGATCCGTCTGTACAACCGTCTTCTATATCTAGACTAACGAGATCTCTCGTTATACAACCGTCTTCTATATCTAGACTAACGAGATCCGTCTGTACAACCGTCTTCTATATCTAGACTAACGAGATCTCTCGATGTACAACCGTCTTCTATATCTAGACTAACGAGATCTCTCGTTATACAACCGTCTTCTATATCTAGACTAACGAGATCCGTCTGTACAACCGTCTTCTATATCTAGACTAACGAGATACGTCGTTGTACAACCATCTTCTATATCTAGACTAACGGGATCCGTCTGTACAACCGTCTTCTATATCTAGACTAACGAGATCTCTCGTTATACAACCGTCTTCTATATCTAGACTAACGAGATCCGTCTGTACAACCATCTTCTATATCTAGACTAACGAGATCCGTCTATACAACCGTTTTCTATATCTAGTCTAACGAGATCCGTCGTTGTACAACCGTCTTCTATATCTAGACTAATGAGATCCGTCTGTACAACCGTCTTCTATATCTAGACTAACGAGATCCGACTGTACAACCGTCTTCTATATCTAGACTAACGAGATCCGTTGTTGTACAACCCTCTTCTATATCTAGACTAACGAGATCTCTCGATGTACAACCGTCTTCTATATCTAGACTAACGAGATACGTCGTTGGACAAACGTCTTCAATATCTAGACTAACGAGCTCTGTCTGTACAACCGTCTTCTATATCTAGACTAACGAGATCCGTCGTAGTACAACCCTCTTCTATATCTAGACTAACGAGATCTCTCGATGTACAACCGTCTTCAATATCTAGACTAACGGGATCCGTCTGTACAACCGTCTTCTATATCTAGACTAACGGGATCTCTCGTTATACAACCGTCTTCTATATCTAGACTAACGAGATCCGTCTGTAAACCATCTTTTATATCTAGACTAACGACATCTCTCGTTATACAACCGTCTTCTATATCTAGACTAACGAGATCCGTCTGTACAACCGTCTTCTATATCTAGACTAACGAGATCCGTCTGTACAACCGTCTTCTATATCTAGACTAACGAGATCCGTCTGTACAACCGTTTTCTATATCTAGACTAACGAGGTACGTCGTTGGACAAACGTCTTCAATATCTAGACTAACGAGATCCGTCTGTACAACCGTCTTCTATATCTAGACTAACGAGATCTCTCGTTATACAACCGTCTTCTATATCTAGACTAACGAGATCTCTCGTTATACAACCGTCTTCTATATCTAGACTAACGAGATCCGTCTGTACAACCATCTTTTATATCTAGACTAACGACATCTCTCGTTATACAACCGTCTTCTATATCTAGACTAACGAGATCCGTCTGTAAACCATCTTTTATATCTAGACTAACGACATCTCTCGTTATACAACCGTCTTCTATATCTAGACTAACGAGATCCGTCTGTACAACCGTTTTCTATATCTAGACTAACGAGGTACGTCGTTGGACAAACGTCTTCAATATCTAGACTAACGAGATCCGTCTGTACAACCGTCTTCTATATCTAGACTAACGAGATCTCTCGTTATACAACCGTCTTCTATATCTAGACTAACGAGATCCGTCTGTACAACCGTCTTCTATATCTAGACTCACGAGATCCGTCTGTACAACCGTCTTCTATATCTAGACTAACGAGATCCGTCTGTACAACCGTCTTCTATATCTAGACTAACGAGATCCGTCTGTACAACCGTCTTCTATATCTAGACTAACGAGATCCGTCTGTACAACCGTCTTCTATATCTAGACTCACGAGATCCGTCTGTACAACCGTCTTCTATATCTAGACTAACGAGATCCGTTTGTACAACCGTCTTCTATATCTAGACTACCGAGATCCGTCTGTACAACCGTCTTCTATATATAGACTAACGACATCCGTCTGTACAACCGTCTTCTATATCTAGGCTAACGAGATCCGTCGTTGTACAACCCTCTTCTATATCTAGACTAACGAGATCTCTCGATGTACAACCGTCTTCTATATCTAGACTAACGAGATACGTCGTTGGACAAACGTCTCCTATATCTAGACTAACGAGATCCGTTTGTACAACCGTCTTCTATATCTAGACTACCGAGATCCGTCTGTACAACCGTCTTCTATATCTAGACTAACGACATCCGTCTGTACAACCGTCTTCTATATCTAGACTAACGAGATCTCTCGTTATACAACCGTCTTCTATATCTAGACTAACGAGATCCGTCTGTACAACAGTCTTCTATATCTAGACTAACGAGATCTCTCGATGTACAACCGTCTTCTATATCTAGACTAACGAGATCCGTCGTTGTACAACCGTTTCCTATGTCTAGACTAACGAGATACGTCTTTGGACAACCGTCTTCTATATCTAGTCTAACGAGATCCGTCGTTGTACAACCGTCTTCTATATCTAGACTAATGAGATCCGTCTGTACAACCGTCTTCTATATCTAGACTAACGAGATCCGACTGTACAACCGTCTTCTATATCTAGACTAACGAGATCCGTTGTTGTACAACCCTCTTCTATATCTAGACTAACGAGATCTCTCGATGTACAACCGTCTTCTATATCTAGACTAACGAGATCCGTCGTTGTACAACCGTTTCCTATGTCTAGACTAACGAGATACGTCTTTGGACAACCGTCTTCTATATCTAGACTAACGAGATCCGACTGTACAACCGTCTTCTATATCTAGACTAACGAGATCCGTTGTTGTACAACCCTCTTCTATATCTAGACTAACGAGATCTCTCGATGTACAACCGTCTTCTATATCTAGACTAACGAGATCCGTCTGTACAACCATCTTTTATATCTAGACTAACGACATCTCTCGTTATACAACCGTCTTCTATATCTAGACTAACGAGATCCGTCTGTACAACCGTCTTCTATATCTAGACTAACGAGATCCGTCTGTACAACCGTCTTCTATATCTAGACTAACGAGATCCGTCTGTACAACCGTTTTCTATATCTAGACTAACGAGGTACGTCGTTGGACAAACGTCTTCAATATCTAGACTAACGAGATCCGTCTGTACAACCGTCTTCTATATCTAGACTAACGAGATCTCTCGTTATACAACCGTCTTCTATATCTAGACTAACGAGATCCGTCTGTACAACCATCTTTTATATCTAGACTAACGACATCTCTCGTTATACAACCGTCTTCTATATCTAGACTAACGAGATCCGTCTGTACAACCATCTTTTATATCTAGACTAACGAGATCTCTCGTTATACAACCGTCTTCTATATCTAGACTAACGAGATCCGTCTGTACAACCGTCTTCTATATCTAGACTAACGAGATCCGTCTGTACAACCGTCTTCTATATCTAGACTCACGAGATCCGTCTGTACAACCGTCTTCTATATCTAGACTAACGAGATCCGTCTGTACAACCGTCTTCTATATCTAGACTAACGAGATCCGTCTGTACAACCGTCTTCTATATCTAGACTAACGAGATCCGTCTGTACAACCGTCTTCTATATCTAGACTCACGAGATCCGTCTGTACAACCGTCTTCTATATCTAGACTAACGAGATCCGTTTGTACAACCGTCTTCTATATCTAGACTACCGAGATCCGTCTGTACAACCGTCTTCTATATATAGACTAACGACATCCGTCTGTACAACCGTCTTCTATATCTAGGCTAACGAGATCCGTCGTTGTACAACCCTCTTCTATATCTAGACTAACGAGATCTCTCGATGTACAACCGTCTTCTATATCTAGACTAACGAGATACGTCGTTGGACAAACGTCTCCTATATCTAGACTAACGAGATCCGTTTGTACAACCGTCTTCTATATCTAGACTACCGAGATCCGTCTGTACAACCGTCTTCTATATCTAGACTAACGACATCCGTCTGTACAACCGTCTTCTATATCTAGACTAACGAGATCTCTCGTTATACAACCGTCTTCTATATCTAGACTAACGAGATCCGTCTGTACAACAGTCTTCTATATCTAGACTAACGAGATCTCTCGATGTACAACCGTCTTCTATATCTAGACTAACGAGATCCGTCGTTGTACAACCGTTTCCTATGTCTAGACTAACGAGATACGTCTTTGGACAACCGTCTTCTATATCTAGTCTAACGAGATCCGTCGTTGTACAACCGTCTTCTATATCTAGACTAATGAGATCCGTCTGTACAACCGTCTTCTATATCTAGACTAACGAGATCCGACTGTACAACCGTCTTCTATATCTAGACTAACGAGATCCGTTGTTGTACAACCCTCTTCTATATCTAGACTAACGAGATCTCTCGATGTACAACCGTCTTCTATATCTAGACTAACGATATACGTCGTTGGACAAACGTCTTCGATATCTAGACTAACGAGCTCTGTCTGTACAACCGTCTTCTATATCTAGACTAACGAGATCCGTCGTAGTACAACCCTCTTCTATATCTAGACTAACGAGATCTCTCGATGTACAACCGTCTTCAATATCTAGACTAACGGGATCCGTCTGTACAACCGTCTTCTATATCTAGACTAACGAGATCTCTCGTTATACAACCGTCTTCTATATCTAGACTAACGAGATCCGTCTGTACAACCATCTTTTATATCTAGACTAACGACATCTCTCGTTATACAACCGTCTTCTATATCTAGACTAACGAGATCCGTCTGTACAACCATCTTTTATATCTAGACTAACGAAATCTCTCGTTATACAACCGTCTTCTATATCTAGACTAACGAGATCCGTCTGTACAACCGTCTTCTATATCTAGACTAACGAGATCCGTCTGTACAACCGTCTTCTATATCTAGACTAACGAGATCCGTCTGTACAACCGTTTCCTATGTCTAGACTAACGAGATACGTCGTTGGACAACCGTCTTCTATATCTAGACTCACGAGATCCGTCTGAACAACCGTCTTCTATATCTAGACTAACGGGATCCGTCTGTACAACCGTCTTCTATATCTAGACTAACGAGATCCGTCTGTACAACCGTTTCGTAGTCTAGACTAACGAGATACGTCGTTGGACAACCGTCTTCTATATCTAGACTCACGAGATCCGTCTGTACAACCGTCTTCTATATCTAGACTAACGAGATCCGTCTGTACAACCGTCTTCTATATCTAGACTAACGAGATCCGTCTGTACAACCGTTTCGTAGTCTAGACTAACGAGATACGTCGTTGGACAACCGTCTTCTATATCTAGACTCACGAGATCCGTCTGTACAACCGTCTTCTATATCTAGACTAACGAGATCCGTCTGTACAACAGTCTTCTATATCTAGACTAACGAGATCCGTCTGTACAACCGTCTTCTATATCTAGACTAACGAGATCCGTCTGTACAACCGTTTCCTATGTCTAGACTAACGAGATACGTCTTTGGACAACCGTCTTCTATATCTAGACTCACGAGATCCGTCTGTACAACCGTCTTCTATATCTAGACTAACGAGATCCGTCTATACAACCGTCTTCTATATCTAGACTAACGAGATCCGTCTGTACAACCGTCTTCTATATCTAGACTAACGAGATCCGTCTGTACAACCGTCTTCTATATCTAGACTCACAAGATCCGTCTGTACAACCGTCTTCTATATCTAGACTAACGAGATCCGTCTGTACAACCGTCTTCTATATCTAGACTAACGAGATCCGTCTGTACAACCGTCTTCTATATCTAGACTAACGAGATCCGTCGTTGTACAACCGTCTTCTATATCTAGACTAACGAGATCCGTCTGTACAACCGTTTTCTATGTCTAGACTAACGAGGTACGTCGTTGGACAAACGTCTTCAATATCTAGACTAACGAGATCCGTCTGTACAACCGTCTTCTATATCTAGACTAACGAGATCCGTCTGTACAACCGTCTTGTATATCTAGACTAACGAGATCCGGCTGTACAACCGTCTTCTATATCTAGACTAACGAGATACGTCGTTGGACAACCGTCTTCTATATCTAGACTCACGAGATCCGTCTGTAGAACCGTTTTCTATATCTAGACTAACGAGGTACGTCGTTGGACAAACGTCCTCAATATCTAGACTAACGAGATCCGTCTGTACAACCGTCTTCTATATCTAGACTAACGAGATACGTCGTTGGACAAACGTCTTCAATATCTAGACTAACGAGATCCGTCTGTACAACCGTCTTCTATATCTAGACTAACGAGATACGTCGTTGTACAACCATCTTCTATATCTAGACTAACGGGATCCGTCTGTACAACCGTCTTCTATATCTAGACTAACGAGATCTCTCGTTATACAACCGTCTTCTATATCTAGACTAACGAGATCCGTCTGTACAACCGTCTTCTATATCTAGACTAACGAGATCTCTCGATGTACAACCGTCTTCTATATCTAGACTAACGAGATCTCTCGTTATACAACCGTCTTCTATATCTAGACTAACGAGATCCGTCTGTACAACAGTCTTCTATATCTAGACTAACGAGATCTCTCGATGTACAACCGTCTTCTATATCTAGACTAACGAGATCCGTCGTTGTACAACCATCTTCTATATCTAGACTAACGAGATCCGTCTATACAACCGTTTTCTATATCTAGTCTAACGAGATCCGTCGTTGTACAACCGTCTTCTATATCTAGACTAATGAGATCCGTCTGTACAACCGTCTTCTATATCTAGACTAACGAGATCCGACTGTACAACCGTCTTCTATATCTAGACTAACGAGATCCGTTGTTGTACAACCCTCTTCTATATCTAGACTAACGAGATCTCTCGATGTACAACCGTCTTCTATATCTAGACTAACGAGATACGTCGTTGGACAAACGTCTTCAATATCTAGACTAACGAGCTCTGTCTGTACAACCGTCTTCTATATCTAGACTAACGAGATCCGTCGTAGTACAACCCTCTTCTATATCTAGACTAACGAGATCTCTCGTTGTACAACCGTCTTCAATATCTAGACTAACGGGATCCGTCTGTACAACCGTCTTCTATATCTAGACTAACGGGATCTCTCGTTATACAACCGTCTTCTATATCTAGACTAACGAGATCCGTCTGTACAACCATCTTTTATATCTAGACTAACGACATCTCTCGTTATACAACCGTCTTCTATATCTAGACTAACGAGATCCGTCTGTACAACCGTCTTCTATATCTAGACTAACGAGATCCGTCTGTACAACCGTCTTCTATATCTAGACTAACGAGATCCGTCTGTACAACCGTTTTCTATATCTAGACTAACGAGGTACGTCGTTGGACAAACGTCTTCAATATCTAGACTAACGAGATCCGTCTGTACAACCATCTTCTATATCTAGACTAACGAGATCTCTCGTTATACAACCGTCTTCTATATCTAGACTAACGAGATCCGTCTGTACAACCATCTTTTATATCTAGACTAACGACATCTCTCGTTATACAACCGTCTTCTATATCTAGACTAACGAGATCCGTCTGTACAACCATCTTTTATATCTAGACTAACGAGATCTCTCGTTATACAACCGTCTTCTATATCTAGACTAACGAGATCCGTCTGTACAACCATCTTCTATATCTAGACTAACGAGATCCGTCTGTACAACCGTCTTCTATATCTAGACTCACGAGATCCGTCTGTACAACCGTCTTCTATATCTAGACTAACGAGATCCGTCTGTACAACCGTCTTCTATATCTAGACTAACGAGATCCGTCTGTACAACCGTCTTCTATATCTAGACTAACGAGATCCGTCTGTACAACCGTCTTCTATATCTAGACTCACGAGATCCGTCTGTACAACCGTCTTCTATATCTAGACTAACGAGATCCGTTTGTACAACCGTCTTCTATATCTAGACTACCGAGATCCGTCTGTACAACCGTCTTCTATATATAGACTAACGACATCCGTCTGTACAACCGTCTTCTATATCTAGGCTAACGAGATCCGTCGTTGTACAACCCTCTTCTATATCTAGACTAACGAGATACGTCGTTGGACAAACGTCTCCTATATCTAGACTAACGAGATCCGTTTGTACAACCGTCTTCTATATCTAGACTACCGAGATCCGTCTGTACAACCGTCTTCTATATCTAGACTAACGACATCCGTCTGTACAACCGTCTTCTATATCTAGACTAACGAGATCCGTCTGTACAACCGTCTTCTATATCTAGGCTAACGAGATCCGTCGTTGGACAAACGTCTTCAATATCTAGACTAACGAGATCCGTCTGTACAACCGTCTTCTATATCTAGACTAACGAGATACGTCGTTGTACAACCATCTTCTATATCTAGACTAACGGGATCCGTCTGTACAACCGTCTTCTATATCTAGACTAACGAGATCTCTCGTTATACAACCGTCTTCTATATCTAGGCTAACGAGATCTCCCGATGTACAACCGTCTTCTATATCTAGACTAACGAGATCCGTTGTTGTACAACCCTCTTCTATATCTAGACTAACGAGATCTCTCGATGTACAACCGTCTTCTATATCTAGACTAACGACATCCGTCTGTACAACCGTCTTCTATATCTAGGCTAACGAGATCCGTCGTTGTACAACCGTCTTCTGTATCTAGACTAACGAGATCCGTCGTTGTACAACCGTCTTCTATATCTAGACTAACGAGATCCGTTTGTACAACCGTCTTCTATATCTAGACTACCGAGATCCGTTTGTACAACCGTCTTCTATATCTAGACTACCGAGATGCGTCTGTACAACCGTCTTCTATATCTAGACTAACGACATCCGTCTGTACAACCGTCTTCTATATCTAGGCTAACGAGATCTCCCGATGTACAACCGTCTTCTATATCTAGACTAACGAGATCCGTTGTTGTACAACCCTCTTCTATATCTAGACTAACGAGATCTCTCGATGTACAACCGTCTTCTATATCTAGACTAACGAGATCCGTTTGTACAACCGTCTTCTATATCTAGACTACCGAGATCCGTCTGTACAACCGTCTTCTATATCTAGACTAACGACATCCGTCTGTACAACCGTCTTCTATATCTAGGCTAACGAGATCCGTCGTTGTACAACCGTCTTCTGTATCTAGACTAACGAGATCCGTCTGTACAACTGTCTTCTATATCTAGACTAACGAGATCTCTCGATGTACAACCGTCTTCTATATCTAGACTAACGAGATCCGTTGTTGTACAACCCTCTTCTATATCTAGACTAACGAGATCTCTCGATGTACAACCGTCTTCTATATCTAGACTAACGAGATACGTCGTTGGACAAACGTCTTCAATATCTAGACTAACGAGCTCTGTCTGTACAAACGTCTTCTATATCTAGACTAACGAGATCCGTCGTAGTACAACCCTCTTCTATATCTAGACTAACGAGATCCGTCTGTACAACCGTTTTCTATATCTAGACTAACGAGATACGTCGTTGGACAAACGTCTTCAATATCTAGACTAACGAGATCCGTCTGTACAACCGTCTTCTATATCTAGACTAACGAGATACGTCGTTGTACAACCATCTTCTATATCTAGACTAACGGCATCCGTCTGTACAACCGTCTTCTATATCTAGACTAACGAGATCTCTCGATGTACAACCGTCTTCAATATCTAGACTAACGGGATCCGTCTGTACAACCGTCTTCTATATCTAGACTAACGAGATCCGTCTGTACAACCGTTTTCTATATCTAGACTAACGAGGTACGTCGTTGGACAAACGTCTTCAATATCTAGACTAACGAGATCCGTCTGTACAACCGTCTTCTATATCTAGACTAACGAGATCTCTCGTTATACAACCGTCTTCTATATCTAGACTAACGAGATCCGTCTGTACAACCATCTTTTATATCTAGACTAACGACATCTCTCGTTATACAACCGTCTTCTATATCTAGACTAACGAGATCCGTCTGTACAACCATCTTTTATATCTAGACTAACGAGATCTCTCGTTATACAACCGTCTTCTATATCTAGACTAACGAGATCCGTCTGTACAACCGTCTTCTATATCTAGACTAACGAGATCCGTCTGTACAACCGTTTTCTATATCTAGACTAACGAGGTACGTCGTTGGACAAACGTCTTCAATATCTAGACTAACGAGATCCGTCTGTACAACCGTCTTCTATATCTAGACTAACGAGATCCGTCTGTACAACCGTCTTCTATATCTAGACTCACGAGATCCGTCTGTACAACCGTCTTCTATATCTAGACTAACGAGATCCGTCTGTACAACCGTCTTCTATATCTAGACTAACGAGATCCGTCTGTACAACCGTCTTCTATATCTAGACTAACGAGATCCGTCTGTACAACCGTCTTCTATATCTAGACTCACGAGATCCGTCTGTACAACCGTCTTCTATATCTAGACTAACGAGATCCGTCGTTGTACAACCGTCATCTATATCTAGACTAACGAGATCCGTCTGTACAACCGTCTTCTATATCTAGACTAACGAGATCCGTCTGTACAACCGTCTTCTATATCTAGACTCAAGAGATCCGTCTGTACAACCGTCTTCTATATCTAGACTAACGACATCCGTCTGTACAACCGTCTTCTATATCTAGGCTAACGAGATCTCCCGATGTACAACCGTCTTCTATATCTAGACTAACGAGATCCGTTGTTGTACAACCCTCTTCTATATCTAGACTAACGAGATCTCTCGATGTACAACCGTCTTCTATATCTAGACTAACGAGATCCGTTTGTACAACCGTCTTCTATATCTAGACTACCGAGATCCGTCTGTACAACCGTCTTCTATATCTAGACTAACGACATCCGTCTGTGCAACCGTCTTCTATATCTAGGCTAACGAGATCCGTCGTTGTACAACCGTCTTCTGTATCTAGACTAACGAGATCCGTCTGTACAACTGTCTTCTATATCTAGACTAACGAGATCTCTCGATGTACAACCGTCTTCTATATCTAGACTAACGAGATCCGTTGTTGTACAACCCTCTTCTATATCTAGACTAACGAGATCTCTCGATGTACAACCGTCTTCTATATCTAGACTAACGAGATACGTCGTTGGACAAACGTCTTCAATATCTAGACTAACGAGCTCTGTCTGTACAACCGTCTTCTATATCTAGACTAACGAGATCCGTCTGTACAACCGTCTTCTATATCTAGACTCACGAGATCCGTCTGTACAACCGTCTTCTATATCTAGACTAACGAGATCCGTCTGTACAACCGTCTTCTATATCTAGACTAACGAGATCCGTCTGTACAACCGTCTTCTATATCTAGACTAACGAGATCCGTCGTTGTACAACCGTCTTCTATATCTAGACTAACGAGATCCGTCTGTACAACCGTTTTCTATGTCTAGACTAACGAGGTACGTCGTTGGACAAACGTCTTCAATATCTAGACTAACGAGATCCGTCTGTACAACCGTCTTCTATATCTAGACTAACGAGATCCGTCTGTACAACCGTCTTGTATATCTAGACTAACGAGATCCGGCTGTACAACCGTCTTCTATATCTAGACTAACGAGATACGTCGTTGGACAACCGTCTTCTATATCTAGACTCACGAGATCCGTCTGTACAACCGTCTTCAATATCTAGACTAACGGGATCCGTCTGTACAACCGTCTTCTATATCTAGACTAACGAGATCCGTCTGTACAACCGTCTTCTATATCTAGACTAACGAGATACGTCGTTGGACAACCGTCTTCTATATCTAGACTCACGAGATCCGTCTGTACAACCGTTTTCTATATCTAGACTAACGAGGTACGTCGTTGGACAAACGTCTTCAATATCTAGACTAACGAGATCCGTCTGTACAACCGTCTTCTATATCTAGACTAACGAGATACGTCGTTGGACAACCGTCTTCTATATCTAGACTAACGAGATCCGTCTGTACAACCGTCTTCTATATCTAGACTAACGAGATCTCTCGTTATACAACCGTCTTCTATATCTAGACTAACGAGATCCGTCTGTACAACAGTCTTCTATATCTAGACTAACGAGATCTCTCGATGTACAACCGTCTTCTGTATCTAGACTAACGAGATCCGTCGTTGTACAACCGTTTCCTATGTCTAGACTAACGAGATACGTCTTTGGACAACCGTCTTCTATATCTAGTCTAACGAGATCCGTCGTTGTACAACCGTCTTCTATATCTAGACTAATGAGATCCGTCTGTACAACCGTCTTCTATATCTAGACTAACGAGATCCGTCTATACAACCGTCTTCTATATCTAGACTAACGAGATCCGTCTGTACAACCGTCTTCTATATCTAGACTAACGAGATCCGTCTGTACAACCGTCTTCTATATCTAGACTCACGAGATCCGTCTGTACAACCGTCTTCTATATCTAGACTAACGAGATCCGTCTGTACAACCGTCTTCTATATCTAGACTAACGAGATCCGTCGTTGTACAACCGTCTTCTATATCTAGACTAACGAGATCCGTCGTTGTACAACCGTCTTCTATATCTAGACTAACGAGATCCGTCTGTACAACCGTTTTCTATGTCTAGACTAACGAGGTACGTCGTTGGACAAACGTCTTCAATATCTAGACTAACGAGATCCGTCTGTACAACCGTCTTCTATATCTAGACTAACGAGATCCGTCTGTACAACCGTCTTCTATATCTAGACTAACGAGATCCGTCTGTACAACCGTCTTCTATATCTAGACTCACGAGATCCGTCTGTACAACCGTCTTCTATATCTAGACTAACGAGATCCGTCTGTACAACCGTCTTCTATATCTAGACTAACGAGATCCGTCTGTACAACCGTCTTCTATATCTAGACTAACGAGATCCGTCGTTGTACAACCGTCTTCTATATCTAGACTAACGAGATCCGTCTGTACAACCGTTTTCTATGTCTAGACTAACGAGGTACGTCGTTGGACAAACGTCTTCAATATCTAGACTAACGAGATCCGTCTGTACAACCGTCTTCTATATCTAGACTAACGAGATCCGTCTGTACAACCGTCTTGTATATCTAGACTAACGAGATCCGGCTGTACAACCGTCTTCTATATCTAGACTAACGAGATACGTCGTTGGACAACCGTCTTCTATATCTAGACTCACGAGATCCGTCTGTACAACCGTTTTCTATATCTAGACTAACGAGGTACGTCGTTGGACAAACGTCTTCAATATCTAGACTAACGAGATCCGTCTGTACAACCGTCTTCTATATCTAGACTAACGAGATACGTCGTTGGACAACCGTCTTCTATATCTAGACTAACGAGATCCGTCTGTACAACCGTCTTCTATATCTAGACTAACGAGATCTCTCGTTATACAACCGTCTTCTATATCTAGACTAACGAGATCCGTCTGTACAACAGTCTTCTATATCTAGACTAACGAGATCTCTCGATGTACAACCGTCTTCTATATCTAGACTAACGAGATCCGTCGTTGTACAACCGTTTCCTATGTCTAGACTAACGAGATACGTCTTTGGACAACCGTCTTCTATATCTAGTCTAACGAGATCCGTCGTTGTACAACCGTCTTCTATATCTAGACTAATGAGATCCGTCTGTACAACCGTCTTCTATATCTAGACTAACGAGATCCGACTGTACAACCGTCTTCTATATCTAGACTAACGAGATCCGTTGTTGTACAACCCTCTTCTATATCTAGACTAACGAGATCTCTCGATGTACAACCGTCTTCTATATCTAGACTAACGAGATACGTCGTTGGACAAACGTCTTCGATATCTAGACTAACGAGCTCTGTCTGTACAACCGTCTTCTATATCTAGACTAACGAGATCCGTCGTAGTACAACCCTCTTCTATATCTAGACTCACGAGATCCGTCTGTACAACCGTCTTCTATATCTAGACTAACGAGATCCGTCTGTACAACCGTCTTCTATATCTAGACTAACGAGATCCGTCTGTACAACCGTCTTCTATATCTAGACTAACGAGATCCGTCGTTGTACAACCGTCTTCTATATCTAGACTAACGAGATCCGTCTGTACAACCGTTTTCTATGTCTAGACTAACGAGGTACGTCGTTGGACAAACGTCTTCAATATCTAGACTAACGAGATCCGTCTGTACAACCGTCTTCTATATCTAGACTAACGAGATCCGTCTGTACAACCGTCTTCTATATCTAGACTAACGAGATCCGTCGTTGGACAACCGTCTTCTATATCTAGACTCACGAGATCCGTCTGTACAACCGTTTTCTATATCTAGACTAACGAGGTACGTCGTTGGACAAACGTCTTCAATATCTAGACTAACGAGATCCGTCTGTACAACCGTCTTCTATATCTAGACTAACGAGATCCGTCTGTACAACCGTCTTCTATATCTAGACTAACGAGATCCGTCTGTACAACCGTCTTCTATATCTAGACTCACGAGATCCGTCTGTACAACCGTCTTCTATATCTAGACTAACGAGATCCGTCGTTGTACAACCGTCATCTATATCTAGACTAACGAGATCCGTCTGTACAACCGTCTTCTATATCTAGACTAACGAGATCCGTCTGTACAACCGTCTTCTATATCTAGACTCAAGAGATCCGTCTGTACAACCGTCTTCTATATCTAGACTAACGACATCCGTCTGTACAACCGTCTTCTATATCTAGGCTAACGAGATCTCCCGATGTACAACCGTCTTCTATATCTAGACTAACGAGATCCGTTGTTGTACAACCCTCTTCTATATCTAGACTAACGAGATCTCTCGATGTACAACCGTCTTCTATATCTAGACTAACGAGATCCGTTTGTACAACCGTCTTCTATATCTAGACTACCGAGATCCGTCTGTACAACCGTCTTCTATATCTAGACTAACGACATCCGTCTGTGCAACCGTCTTCTATATCTAGGCTAACGAGATCCGTCGTTGTACAACCGTCTTCTGTATCTAGACTAACGAGATCCGTCTGTACAACTGTCTTCTATATCTAGACTAACGAGATCTCTCGATGTACAACCGTCTTCTATATCTAGACTAACGAGATCCGTTGTTGTACAACCCTCTTCTATATCTAGACTAACGAGATCTCTCGATGTACAACCGTCTTCTATATCTAGACTAACGAGATACGTCGTTGGACAAACGTCTTCAATATCTAGACTAACGAGCTCTGTCTGTACAACCGTCTTCTATATCTAGACTAACGAGATCCGTCTGTACAACCGTCTTCTATATCTAGACTCACGAGATCCGTCTGTACAACCGTCTTCTATATCTAGACTAACGAGATCCGTCTGTACAACCGTCTTCTATATCTAGACTAACGAGATCCGTCTGTACAACCGTCTTCTATATCTAGACTAACGAGATCCGTCGTTGTACAACCGTCTTCTATATCTAGACTAACGAGATCCGTCTGTACAACCGTTTTCTATGTCTAGACTAACGAGGTACGTCGTTGGACAAACGTCTTCAATATCTAGACTAACGAGATCCGTCTGTACAACCGTCTTCTATATCTAGACTAACGAGATCCGTCTGTACAACCGTCTTGTATATCTAGACTAACGAGATCCGGCTGTACAACCGTCTTCTATATCTAGACTAACGAGATACGTCGTTGGACAACCGTCTTCTATATCTAGACTCACGAGATCCGTCTGTACAACCGTCTTCAATATCTAGACTAACGGGATCCGTCTGTACAACCGTCTTCTATATCTAGACTAACGAGATCCGTCTGTACAACCGTCTTCTATATCTAGACTAACGAGATACGTCGTTGGACAACCGTCTTCTATATCTAGACTCACGAGATCCGTCTGTACAACCGTTTTCTATATCTAGACTAACGAGGTACGTCGTTGGACAAACGTCTTCAATATCTAGACTAACGAGATCCGTCTGTACAACCGTCTTCTATATCTAGACTAACGAGATACGTCGTTGGACAACCGTCTTCTATATCTAGACTAACGAGATCCGTCTGTACAACCGTCTTCTATATCTAGACTAACGAGATCTCTCGTTATACAACCGTCTTCTATATCTAGACTAACGAGATCCGTCTGTACAACAGTCTTCTATATCTAGACTAACGAGATCTCTCGATGTACAACCGTCTTCTGTATCTAGACTAACGAGATCCGTCGTTGTACAACCGTTTCCTATGTCTAGACTAACGAGATACGTCTTTGGACAACCGTCTTCTATATCTAGTCTAACGAGATCCGTCGTTGTACAACCGTCTTCTATATCTAGACTAATGAGATCCGTCTGTACAACCGTCTTCTATATCTAGACTAACGAGATCCGTCTATACAACCGTCTTCTATATCTAGACTAACGAGATCCGTCTGTACAACCGTCTTCTATATCTAGACTAACGAGATCCGTCTGTACAACCGTCTTCTATATCTAGACTCACGAGATCCGTCTGTACAACCGTCTTCTATATCTAGACTAACGAGATCCGTCTGTACAACCGTCTTCTATATCTAGACTAACGAGATCCGTCGTTGTACAACCGTCTTCTATATCTAGACTAACGAGATCCGTCGTTGTACAACCGTCTTCTATATCTAGACTAACGAGATCCGTCTGTACAACCGTTTTCTATGTCTAGACTAACGAGGTACGTCGTTGGACAAACGTCTTCAATATCTAGACTAACGAGATCCGTCTGTACAACCGTCTTCTATATCTAGACTAACGAGATCCGTCTGTACAACCGTCTTCTATATCTAGACTAACGAGATCCGTCTGTACAACCGTCTTCTATATCTAGACTCACGAGATCCGTCTGTACAACCGTCTTCTATATCTAGACTAACGAGATCCGTCTGTACAACCGTCTTCTATATCTAGACTAACGAGATCCGTCTGTACAACCGTCTTCTATATCTAGACTAACGAGATCCGTCGTTGTACAACCGTCTTCTATATCTAGACTAACGAGATCCGTCTGTACAACCGTTTTCTATGTCTAGACTAACGAGGTACGTCGTTGGACAAACGTCTTCAATATCTAGACTAACGAGATCCGTCTGTACAACCGTCTTCTATATCTAGACTAACGAGATCCGTCTGTACAACCGTCTTGTATATCTAGACTAACGAGATCCGGCTGTACAACCGTCTTCTATATCTAGACTAACGAGATACGTCGTTGGACAACCGTCTTCTATATCTAGACTCACGAGATCCGTCTGTACAACCGTTTTCTATATCTAGACTAACGAGGTACGTCGTTGGACAAACGTCTTCAATATCTAGACTAACGAGATCCGTCTGTACAACCGTCTTCTATATCTAGACTAACGAGATACGTCGTTGGACAACCGTCTTCTATATCTAGACTAACGAGATCCGTCTGTACAACCGTCTTCTATATCTAGACTAACGAGATCTCTCGTTATACAACCGTCTTCTATATCTAGACTAACGAGATCCGTCTGTACAACAGTCTTCTATATCTAGACTAACGAGATCTCTCGATGTACAACCGTCTTCTATATCTAGACTAACGAGATCCGTCGTTGTACAACCGTTTCCTATGTCTAGACTAACGAGATACGTCTTTGGACAACCGTCTTCTATATCTAGTCTAACGAGATCCGTCGTTGTACAACCGTCTTCTATATCTAGACTAATGAGATCCGTCTGTACAACCGTCTTCTATATCTAGACTAACGAGATCCGACTGTACAACCGTCTTCTATATCTAGACTAACGAGATCCGTTGTTGTACAACCCTCTTCTATATCTAGACTAACGAGATCTCTCGATGTACAACCGTCTTCTATATCTAGACTAACGAGATACGTCGTTGGACAAACGTCTTCGATATCTAGACTAACGAGCTCTGTCTGTACAACCGTCTTCTATATCTAGACTAACGAGATCCGTCGTAGTACAACCCTCTTCTATATCTAGACTCACGAGATCCGTCTGTACAACCGTCTTCTATATCTAGACTAACGAGATCCGTCTGTACAACCGTCTTCTATATCTAGACTAACGAGATCCGTCTGTACAACCGTCTTCTATATCTAGACTAACGAGATCCGTCGTTGTACAACCGTCTTCTATATCTAGACTAACGAGATCCGTCTGTACAACCGTTTTCTATGTCTAGACTAACGAGGTACGTCGTTGGACAAACGTCTTCAATATCTAGACTAACGAGATCCGTCTGTACAACCGTCTTCTATATCTAGACTAACGAGATCCGTCTGTACAACCGTCTTCTATATCTAGACTAACGAGATCCGTCGTTGGACAACCGTCTTCTATATCTAGACTCACGAGATCCGTCTGTACAACCGTTTTCTATATCTAGACTAACGAGGTACGTCGTTGGACAAACGTCTTCAATATCTAGACTAACGAGATCCGTCTGTACAACCGTCTTCTATATCTAGACTAACGAGATCCGTCTGTACAACCGTCTTCTATATCTAGACTCAAGAGATCCGTCTGTACAACCGTCTTCTATATCTAGACTAACGACATCCGTCTGTACAACCGTCTTCTATATCTAGGCTAACGAGATCTCCCGATGTACAACCGTCTTCTATATCTAGACTAACGAGATCCGTCTGTACAACCGTCTTCTATATCTAGACTAACGAGATCCGTCGTTGGACAACCGTCTTCTATATCTAGACTCACGAGATCCGTCTGTACAACCGTTTTCTATATCTAGACTAACGAGGTACGTCGTTGGACAAACGTCTTCAATATCTAGACTAACGAGATCCGTCTGTACAACCGTCTTCTATATCTAGACTAACGAGATCCGTCTGTACAACCGTCTTCTATATCTAGACTCAAGAGATCCGTCTGTACAACCGTCTTCTATATCTAGACTAACGACATCCGTCTGTACAACCGTCTTCTATATCTAGGCTAACGAGATCTCCCGATGTACAACCGTCTTCTATATCTAGACTAACGAGATCCGTTGTTGTACAACCCTCTTCTATATCTAGACTAACGAGATCTCTCGATGTACAACCGTCTTCTATATCTAGACTAACGAGATCCGTTTGTACAACCGTCTTCTATATCTAGACTACCGAGATCCGTCTGTACAACCGTCTTCTATATCTAGACTAACGACATCCGTCTGTGCAACCGTCTTCTATATCTAGGCTAACGAGATCCGTCGTTGTACAACCGTCTTCTGTATCTAGACTAACGAGATCCGTCTGTACAACTGTCTTCTATATCTAGACTAACGACATCCGTCTGTGCAACCGTCTTCTATATCTAGGCTAACGAGATCCGTCGTTGTACAACCGTCTTCTGTATCTAGACTAACGAGATCTCTCGATGTACAACCGTCTTCTATATCTAGACTAACGAGATACGTCGTTGGACAAACGTCTTCAATATCTAGACTAACGAGCTCTGTCTGTACAACCGTCTTCTATATCTAGACTAACGAGATCCGTCGTAGTACAACCCTCTTCTATATCTAGACTAACGAGATCCGTCTGTACAACCGTTTTCTATATCTAGACTAACGAGATACGTCGTTGGACAAACGTCTTCAATATCTAGACTAACGAGATCCGTCTGTACAACTGTCTTCTATATCTAGACTAACGAGATCCGTCGTTGCACAACCGTCTTCTATATCTAGACTAACGGGATCCGTCTGTACAACCGTCTTCTATATCTAGACTAACGAGATCTCTCGTTATACAACCGTCTTCTATATCTAGACTAACGAGATCCGTCTGTACAACCGTCTTCTATATCTAGACTAACGAGATCTCTCGTTATACAACCGTCTTCTATATCTAGACTAACGAGATCCGTCTGTACAACCGTCTTCTATATCTAGACTAACGAGATCTCTCGATGTACAACCGTCTTCAATATCTAGACTAACGGGATCCGTCTGTACAACCGTCTTCTATATCTAGACTAACGAGATCCGTCTGTACAACCGTCTTCTATATCTAGACTAACGAGATACGTCGTTGGACAACCGTCTTCTATATCTAGACTCACGAGATCCGTCTGTACAACCGTTTTCTATATCTAGACTAACGAGGTACGTCGTTGGACAAACGTCTTCAATATCTAGACTAACGAGATCCGTCTGTACAACCGTCTTCTATATCTAGACTAACGAGATACGTCGTTGGACAACCGTCTTCTATATCTAGACTAACGAGATCCGTCTGTACAACCGTCTTCTATATCTAGACTAACGAGATCTCTCGTTATACAACCGTCTTCTATATCTAGACTAACGAGATCCGTCTGTACAACAGTCTTCTATATCTAGACTAACGAGATCTCTCGATGTACAACCGTCTTCTATATCTAGACTAACGAGATCCGTCGTTGTACAACCGTTTCCTATGTCTAGACTAACGAGATACGTCTTTGGACAACCGTCTTCTATATCTAGTCTAACGAGATCCGTCGTTGTACAACCGTCTTCTATATCTAGACTAATGAGATCCGTCTGTACAACCGTCTTCTATATCTAGACTAACGAGATCCGTCTATACAACCGTCTTCTATATCTAGACTAACGAGATCCGTCTGTACAACCGTCTTCTATATCTAGACTAACGAGATCCGTCTGTACAACCGTCTTCTATATCTAGACTCACGAGATCCGTCTGTACAACCGTCTTCTATATCTAGACTAACGAGATCCGTCTGTACAACCGTCTTCTATATCTAGACTAACGAGATCCGTCGTTGTACAACCGTCTTCTATATCTAGACTAACGAGATCCGTCGTTGTACAACCGTCTTCTATATCTAGACTAACGAGATCCGTCTGTACAACCGTTTTCTATGTCTAGACTAACGAGGTACGTCGTTGGACAAACGTCTCCAATATCTAGACTAACGAGATCCGTCTGTACAACCGTCTTCTATATCTAGACTAACGAGATCCGTCTGTACAACCGTCTTCTATATCTAGACTAACGAGATCCGTCTGTACAACCGTCTTCTATATCTAGACTCACGAGATCCGTCTGTACAACCGTCTTCTATATCTAGACTAACGAGATACGTCGTTGGACAACCGTCTTCTATATCTAGACTAACGAGATCCGTCTGTACAACCGTCTTCTATATCTAGACTAACGAGATCTCTCGTTATACAACCGTCTTCTATATCTAGACTAACGAGATCCGTCTGTACAACAGTCTTCTATATCTAGACTAACGAGATCTCTCGATGTACAACCGTCTTCTATATCTAGACTAACGAGATCCGTCTGTACAACCGTCTTCTATATCTAGACTAACGAGATCCGTCTGTACAACCGTCTTCTATATCTAGACTCACGAGATCCGTCTGTACAACCGTCTTCTATATCTAGACTAACGAGATCCGTCTGTACAACCGTCTTCTATATCTAGACTAACGAGATCCGTCTGTACAACCGTCTTCTATATCTAGACTAACGAGATCCGTCGTTGTACAACCGTCTTCTATATCTAGACTAACGAGATCCGTCTGTACAACCGTTTTCTATGTCTAGACTAACGAGGTACGTCGTTGGACAAACGTCTTCAATATCTAGACTAACGAGATCCGTCTGTACAACCGTCTTCTATATCTAGACTAACGAGATCCGTCTGTACAACCGTCTTGTATATCTAGACTAACGAGATCCGGCTGTACAACCGTCTTCTATATCTAGACTAACGAGATACGTCGTTGGACAACCGTCTTCTATATCTAGACTCACGAGATCCGTCTGTACAACCGTTTTCTATATCTAGACTAACGAGGTACGTCGTTGGACAAACGTCTTCAATATCTAGACTAACGAGATCCGTCTGTACAACCGTCTTCTATATCTAGACTAACGAGATACGTCGTTGGACAACCGTCTTCTATATCTAGACTAACGAGATCCGTCTGTACAACCGTCTTCTATATCTAGACTAACGAGATCTCTCGTTATACAACCGTCTTCTATATCTAGACTAACGAGATCCGTCTGTACAACAGTCTTCTATATCTAGACTAACGAGATCTCTCGATGTACAACCGTCTTCTATATCTAGACTAACGAGATCCGTCGTTGTACAACCGTTTCCTATGTCTAGACTAACGAGATACGTCTTTGGACAACCGTCTTCTATATCTAGTCTAACGAGATCCGTCGTTGTACAACCGTCTTCTATATCTAGACTAATGAGATCCGTCTGTACAACCGTCTTCTATATCTAGACTAACGAGATCCGACTGTACAACCGTCTTCTATATCTAGACTAACGAGATCCGTTGTTGTACAACCCTCTTCTATATCTAGACTAACGAGATCTCTCGATGTACAACCGTCTTCTATATCTAGACTAACGAGATACGTCGTTGGACAAACGTCTTCGATATCTAGACTAACGAGCTCTGTCTGTACAACCGTCTTCTATATCTAGACTAACGAGATCCGTCGTAGTACAACCCTCTTCTATATCTAGACTAACGAGATCTCTCGATGTACAACCGTCTTCAATATCTAGACTAACGGGATCCGTCTGTACAACCGTCTTCTATATCTAGACTAACGAGATCTCTCGTTATACAACCGTCTTCTATATCTAGACTAACGAGATCCGTCTGTACAAAAGTCTTCTATATCTAGACTAACGAGATCCGTCTGTACAACCGTTTTCTATATCTAGACTAACGAGGTACGTCGTTGGACAAACGTCTTCAATATCTAGACTAACGAGATCCGTCTGTACAACCGTCTTCTATATCTAGACTAACGAGATCCGTCTGTACAACCGTCTTCTATATCTAGACTCAAGAGATCCGTCTGTACAACCGTCTTCTATATCTAGACTAACGACATCCGTCTGTACAACCGTCTTCTATATCTAGGCTAACGAGATCTCCCGATGTACAACCGTCTTCTATATCTAGACTAACGAGATCCGTTGTTGTACAACCCTCTTCTATATCTAGACTAACGAGATCTCTCGATGTACAACCGTCTTCTATATCTAGACTAACGAGATCCGTTTGTACAACCGTCTTCTATATCTAGACTACCGAGATCCGTCTGTACAACCGTCTTCTATATCTAGACTAACGACATCCGTCTGTGCAACCGTCTTCTATATCTAGGCTAACGAGATCCGTCGTTGTACAACCGTCTTCTGTATCTAGACTAACGAGATCCGTCTGTACAACTGTCTTCTATATCTAGACTAACGAGATCTCTCGATGTACAACCGTCTTCTATATCTAGACTAACGAGATCCGTTGTTGTACAACCCTCTTCTATATCTAGACTAACGAGATCTCTCGATGTACAACCGTCTTCTATATCTAGACTAACGAGATACGTCGTTGGACAAACGTCTTCAATATCTAGACTAACGAGCTCTGTCTGTACAACCGTCTTCTATATCTAGACTAACGAGATCCGTCGTAGTACAACCCTCTTCTATATCTAGACTAACGAGATCCGTCTGTACAACCGTTTTCTATATCTAGACTAACGAGATACGTCGTTGGACAAACGTCTTCAATATCTAGACTAACGAGATCCGTCTGTACAACCGTCTTCTATATCTAGACTAACGAGATACGTCGTTGTACAACCATCTTCTATATCTAGACTAACGGGATCCGTCTGTACAACCGTCTTCTATATCTAGACTAACGAGATCTCTCGTTATACAACCGTCTTCTATATCTAGACTAACGAGATCCGTCTGTACAACCGTCGTCTATATCTAGACTAACGAGATCTCTCGTTATACAACCGTCTTCTATATCTAGACTAACGAGATCCGTCTGTACAACCGTCTTCTATATCTAGACTAACGAGATCTCTCGATGTACAACCGTCTTCAATATCTAGACTAACGGGATCCGTCTGTACAACCGTCTTCTATATCTAGACTAACGAGATCCGTCTGTACAACCGTCTTCTATATCTAGACTAACGAGATACGTCGTTGGACAACCGTCTTCTATATCTAGACTCACGAGATCCGTCTGTACAACCGTTTTCTATATCTAGACTAACGAGGTACGTCGTTGGACAAACGTCTTCAATATCTAGACTAACGAGATCCGTCTGTACAACCGTCTTCTATATCTAGACTAACGAGATACGTCGTTGGACAACCGTCTTCTATATCTAGACTAACGAGATCCGTCTGTACAACCGTCTTCTATATCTAGACTAACGAGATCTCTCGTTATACAACCGTCTTCTATATCTAGACTAACGAGATCCGTCTGTACAACAGTCTTCTATATCTAGACTAACGAGATCTCTCGATGTACAACCGTCTTCTATATCTAGACTAACGAGATCCGTCGTTGTACAACCGTTTCCTATGTCTAGACTAACGAGATACGTCTTTGGACAACCGTCTTCTATATCTAGTCTAACGAGATCCGTCGTTGTACAACCGTCTTCTATATCTAGACTAATGAGATCCGTCTGTACAACCGTCTTCTATATCTAGACTAACGAGATCCGTCTATACAACCGTCTTCTATATCTAGACTAACGAGATCCGTCTGTACAACCGTCTTCTATATCTAGACTAACGAGATCCGTCTGTACAACCGTCTTCTATATCTAGACTCACGAGATCCGTCTGTACAACCGTCTTCTATATCTAGACTAACGAGATCCGTCTGTACAACCGTCTTCTATATCTAGACTAACGAGATCCGTCGTTGTACAACCGTCTTCTATATCTAGACTAACGAGATCCGTCGTTGTACAACCGTCTTCTATATCTAGACTAACGAGATCCGTCTGTACAACCGTTTTCTATGTCTAGACTAACGAGGTACGTCGTTGGACAAACGTCTCCAATATCTAGACTAACGAGATCCGTCTGTACAACCGTCTTCTATATCTAGACTAACGAGATCCGTCTGTACAACCGTCTTCTATATCTAGACTAACGAGATCCGTCTGTACAACCGTCTTCTATATCTAGACTCACGAGATCCGTCTGTACAACCGTCTTCTATATCTAGACTAACGAGATACGTCGTTGGACAACCGTCTTCTATATCTAGACTAACGAGATCCGTCTGTACAACCGTCTTCTATATCTAGACTAACGAGATCTCTCGTTATACAACCGTCTTCTATATCTAGACTAACGAGATCCGTCTGTACAACAGTCTTCTATATCTAGACTAACGAGATCTCTCGATGTACAACCGTCTTCTATATCTAGACTAACGAGATCCGTCTGTACAACCGTCTTCTATATCTAGACTAACGAGATCCGTCTGTACAACCGTCTTCTATATCTAGACTCACGAGATCCGTCTGTACAACCGTCTTCTATATCTAGACTAACGAGATCCGTCTGTACAACCGTCTTCTATATCTAGACTAACGAGATCCGTCTGTACAACCGTCTTCTATATCTAGACTAACGAGATCCGTCGTTGTACAACCGTCTTCTATATCTAGACTAACGAGATCCGTCTGTACAACCGTTTTCTATGTCTAGACTAACGAGGTACGTCGTTGGACAAACGTCTTCAATATCTAGACTAACGAGATCCGTCTGTACAACCGTCTTCTATATCTAGACTAACGAGATCCGTCTGTACAACCGTCTTGTATATCTAGACTAACGAGATCCGGCTGTACAACCGTCTTCTATATCTAGACTAACGAGATACGTCGTTGGACAACCGTCTTCTATATCTAGACTCACGAGATCCGTCTGTACAACCGTTTTCTATATCTAGACTAACGAGGTACGTCGTTGGACAAACGTCTTCAATATCTAGACTAACGAGATCCGTCTGTACAACCGTCTTCTATATCTAGACTAACGAGATACGTCGTTGGACAACCGTCTTCTATATCTAGACTAACGAGATCCGTCTGTACAACCGTCTTCTATATCTAGACTAACGAGATCTCTCGTTATACAACCGTCTTCTATATCTAGACTAACGAGATCCGTCTGTACAACAGTCTTCTATATCTAGACTAACGAGATCTCTCGATGTACAACCGTCTTCTATATCTAGACTAACGAGATCCGTCGTTGTACAACCGTTTCCTATGTCTAGACTAACGAGATACGTCTTTGGACAACCGTCTTCTATATCTAGTCTAACGAGATCCGTCGTTGTACAACCGTCTTCTATATCTAGACTAATGAGATCCGTCTGTACAACCGTCTTCTATATCTAGACTAACGAGATCCGACTGTACAACCGTCTTCTATATCTAGACTAACGAGATCCGTTGTTGTACAACCCTCTTCTATATCTAGACTAACGAGATCTCTCGATGTACAACCGTCTTCTATATCTAGACTAACGAGATACGTCGTTGGACAAACGTCTTCGATATCTAGACTAACGAGCTCTGTCTGTACAACCGTTTTCTATATCTAGACTAACGAGATCCGTCGTAGTACAACCCTCTTCTATATCTAGACTAACGAGATCTCTCGACGTACAACCGTCTTCAATATCTAGACTAACGGGATCCGTCTGTACAACCGTCTTCTATATCTAGACTAACGAGATCTCTCGTTATACAACCGTCTTCTATATCTAGACTAACGAGATCCGTCTGTACAACCATCTTTTATATCTAGACTAACGACATCTCTCGTTATACAACCGTCTTCTATATCTAGACTAACGAGATCCGTCTGTACAACCATCTTTTATATCTAGACTAACGAGATCTCTCGTTATACAACCGTCTTCTATATCTAGACTAACGAGATCCGTCTGTACAACCGTCTTCTATATCTAGACTAACGAGATACGTCGTTGGACAAACGTCTCCTATATCTAGACTAACGAGATCCGTTTGTACAACCGTCTTCTATATCTAGACTACCGAGATCCGTCTGTACAACCGTCTTCTATATCTAGACTAACGACATCCGTCTGTACAACCGTCTTCTATATCTAGACTAACGAGATCTCTCGTTATACAACCGTCTTCTATATCTAGACTAACGAGATCCGTCTGTACAACAGTCTTCTATATCTAGACTAACGAGATCTCTCGATGTACAACCGTCTTCTATATCTAGACTAACGAGATCTCTCGATGTACAACCGTCTTCTATATCTAGACTAACGAGATCCGTCGTTGTACAACCGTTTCCTATGTCTAGACTAACGAGATACGTCTTTGGACAACCGTCTTCTATATCTAGTCTAACGAGATCCGTCGTTGTACAACCGTCTTCTATATCTAGACTAATGAGATCCGTCTGTACAACCGTCTTCTATATCTAGACTAACGAGATCCGACTGTACAACCGTCTTCTATATCTAGACTAACGAGATCCGTTGTTGTACAACCCTCTTCTATATCTAGACTAACGAGATCTCTCGATGTACAACCGTCTTCTATATCTAGACTAACGAGATACGTCGTTGGACAAACGTCTTCGATATCTAGACTAACGAGCTCTGTCTGTACAACCGTCTTCTATATCTAGACTAACGAGATCCGTCGTAGTACAACCCTCTTCTATATCTAGACTAACGAGATCTCTCGATGTACAACCGTCTTCAATATCTAGACTAACGGGATCCGTCTGTACAACCGTCTTCTATATCTAGACTAACGAGATCTCTCGTTATACAACCGTCTTCTATATCTAGACTAACGAGATCCGTCTGTACAACCATCTTTTATATCTAGACTAACGACATCTCTCGTTATACAACCGTCTTCTATATCTAGACTAACGAGATCCGTCTGTACAACCATCTTTTATATCTAGACTAACGAAATCTCTCGTTATACAACCGTCTTCTATATCTAGACTAACGAGATCCGTCTGTACAACCGTCTTCTATATCTAGACTAACGAGATCCGTCTGTACAACCGTCTTCTATATCTAGACTAACGAGATCCGTCTGTACAACCGTTTCCTATGTCTAGACTAACGAGATACGTCGTTGGACAACCGTCTTCTATATCTAGACTCACGAGATCCGTCTGTACAAACGTCTTCTATATCTAGACTAACGGGATCCGTCTGTACAACCGTCTTCTATATCTAGACTAACGAGATCCGTCTGTACAACCGTTTCGTAGTCTAGACTAACGAGATACGTCGTTGGACAACCGTCTTCTATATCTAGACTCACGAGATCCGTCTGTACAACCGTCTTCTATATCTAGACTAACGAGATCCGTCTGTACAACCGTCTTCTATATCTAGACTAACGAGATCCGTCTGTACAACCGTTTCGTAGTCTAGACTAACGAGATACGTCGTTGGACAACCGTCTTCTATATCTAGACTCACGAGATCCGTCTGTACAACCGTCTTCTATATCTAGACTAACGAGATCCGTCTGTACAACAGTCTTCTATATCTAGACTAACGAGATCCGTCTGTACAACCGTCTTCTATATCTAGACTAACGAGATCCGTCTGTACAACCGTTTCCTATGTCTAGACTAACGAGATACGTCTTTGGACAACCGTCTTCTATATCTAGACTCACGAGATCCGTCTGTACAACCGTCTTCTATATCTAGACTAACGAGATCCGTCTATACAACCGTCTTCTATATCTAGACTAACGAGATCCGTCTGTACAACCGTCTTCTATATCTAGACTAACGAGATCCGTCTGTACAACCGTCTTCTATATCTAGACTCACAAGATCCGTCTGTACAACCGTCTTCTATATCTAGACTAACGAGATCCGTCTGTACAACCGTCTTCTATATCTAGACTAACGAGATCCGTCTGTACAACCGTCTTCTATATCTAGACTAACGAGATCCGTCGTTGTACAACCGTCTTCTATATCTAGACTAACGAGATCCGTCTGTACAACCGTTTTCTATGTCTAGACTAACGAGGTACGTCGTTGGACAAACGTCTTCAATATCTAGACTAACGAGATCCGTCTGTACAACCGTCTTCTATATCTAGACTAACGAGATCCGTCTGTACAACCGTCTTGTATATCTAGACTAACGAGATCCGGCTGTACAACCGTCTTCTATATCTAGACTAACGAGATACGTCGTTGGACAACCGTCTTCTATATCTAGACTCACGAGATCCGTCTGTACAACCGTTTTCTATATCTAGACTAACGAGGTACGTCGTTGGACAAACGTCCTCAATATCTAGACTAACGAGATCCGTCTGTACAACCGTCTTCTATATCTAGACTAACGAGATACGTCGTTGGACAAACGTCTTCAATATCTAGACTAACGAGATCCGTCTGTACAACCGTCTTCTATATCTAGACTAACGAGATACGTCGTTGTACAACCATCTTCTATATCTAGACTAACGGGATCCGTCTGTACAACCGTCTTCTATATCTAGACTAACGAGATCTCTCGTTATACAACCGTCTTCTATATCTAGACTAACGAGATCCGTCTGTACAACCGTCTTCTATATCTAGACTAACGAGATCTCTCGATGTACAACCGTCTTCTATATCTAGACTAACGAGATCTCTCGTTATACAACCGTCTTCTATATCTAGACTAACGAGATCCGTCTGTACAACAGTCTTCTATATCTAGACTAACGAGATCTCTCGATGTACAACCGTCTTCTATATCTAGACTAACGAGATCCGTCGTTGTACAACCATCTTCTATATCTAGACTAACGAGATCCGTCTATACAACCGTTTTCTATATCTAGTCTAACGAGATCCGTCGTTGTACAACCGTCTTCTATATCTAGACTAATGAGATCCGTCTGTACAACCGTCTTCTATATCTAGACTAACGAGATCCGACTGTACAACCGTCTTCTATATCTAGACTAACGAGATCCGTTGTTGTACAACCCTCTTCTATATCTAGACTAACGAGATCTCTCGATGTACAACCGTCTTCTATATCTAGACTAACGAGATACGTCGTTGGACAAACGCCTTCAATATCTAGACTAACGAGCTCTGTCTGTACAACCGTCTTCTATATCTAGACTAACGAGATCCGTCGTAGTACAACCCTCTTCTATATCTAGACTAACGAGATCTCTCGATGTACAACCGTCTTCAATATCTAGACTAACGGGATCCGTCTGTACAACCGTCTTCTATATCTAGACTAACGGGATCTCTCGTTATACAACCGTCTTCTATATCTAGACTAACGAGATCCGTCTGTACAACCATCTTTTATATCTAGACTAACGACATCTCTCGTTATACAACCGTCTTCTATATCTAGACTAACGAGATCCGTCTGTACAACCGTCTTCTATATCTAGACTAACGAGATCCGTCTGTACAACCGTCTTCTATATCTAGACTAACGAGATCCGTCTGTACAACCGTTTTCTATATCTAGACTAACGAGGTACGTCGTTGGACAAACGTCTTCAATATCTAGACTAACGAGATCCGTCTGTACAACCGTCTTCTATATCTAGACTAACGAGATCTCTCGATGTACAACCGTCTTCTATATCTAGACTAACGAGATCCGTTTGTACAACCGTCTTCTATATCTAGACTACCGAGATCCGTCTGTACAACCGTCTTCTATATCTAGACTAACGAGATCCGTCTGTACAACCATCTTTTATATCTAGACTAACGATATCTCTCGTTATACAACCGTCTTCTATATCTAGACTAACGAGATCCGTCTGTACAACCGTCTTCTATATCTAGACTAACGAGATGCGTCTGTACAACCGTCTTCTATATCTAGACTCACGAGATCCGTCTGTACAACCGTCTTCTATATCTAGACTAACGAGATCCGTCTGTACAACCGTCTTCTATATCTAGACTAACGAGATCCGTCTGTACAACCGTCTTCTATATCTAGACTAACGAGATCCGTCTGTACAACCGTCTTCTATATCTAGACTCACGAGATCCGTCTGTACAACCGTCTTCTATATCTAGACTAACGAGATCCGTTTGTACAACCGTCTTCTATATCTAGACTACCGAGATCCGTCTGTACAACCGTCTTCTATATATAGACTAACGACATCCGTCTGTACAACCGTCTTCTATATCTAGGCTAACGAGATCCGTCGTTGTACAACCCTCTTCTATATCTAGACTAACGAGATCTCTCGATGTACAACCGTCTTCTATATCTAGACTAACGAGATACGTCGTTGGACAACCGTCTTCTATATCTAGACTAACGAGATCCGTCTGTACAACCGTCTTCTATATCTAGACTACCGAGATCCGTCTGTACAACCGTCTTCTATATCTAGACTAACGACATCCGTCTGTACAACCGTCTTCTATATCTAGGCTAACGAGATCTCCCGATGTACAACCGTCTTCTATATCTAGACTAACGAGATCCGTTGTTGTACAACCCTCTTCTATATCTAGACTAACGAGATCTCTCGATGTACAACCGTCTTCTATATCTAGACTAACGACATCCGTCTGTACAACCGTCTTCTATATCTAGGCTAACGAGATCCGTCGTTGTACAACCGTCTTCTGTATCTAGACTAACGAGATCCGTCGTTGTACAACCGTCTTCTATATCTAGACTAACGAGATCCGTTTGTACAACCGTCTTCTATATCTAGACTACCGAGATCCGTTTGTACAACCGTCTTCTATATCTAGACTACCGAGATCCGTCTGTACAACCGTCTTCTATATCTAGACTAACGACATCCGTCTGTACAACCGTCTTCTATATCTAGGCTAACGAGATCTCCCGATGTACAACCGTCTTCTATATCTAGACTAACGAGATCCGTTGTTGTACAACCCTCTTCTATATCTAGACTAACGAGATCTCTCGATGTACAACCGTCTTCTATATCTAGACTAACGAGATCCGTTTGTACAACCGTCTTCTATATCTAGACTACCGAGATCCGTCTGTACAACCGTCTTCTATATCTAGACTAACGACATCCGTCTGTACAACCGTCTTCTATATCTAGGCTAACGAGATCCGTCGTTGTACAACCGTCTTCTGTATCTAGACTAACGAGATCCGTCTGTACAACTGTCTTCTATATCTAGACTAACGAGATCTCTCGATGTACAACCGTCTTCTATATCTAGACTAACGAGATCCGTTGTTGTACAACCCTCTTCTATATCTAGACTAACGAGATCTCTCGATGTACAACCGTCTTCTATATCTAGACTAACGAGATACGTCGTTGGACAAACGTCTTCAATATCTAGACTAACGAGCTCTGTCTGTACAACCGTCTTCTATATCTAGACTAACGAGATCCGTCGTAGTACAACCCTCTTCTATATCTAGACTAACGAGATCCGTCTGTACAACCGTCTTCTATATCTAGACTAACGAGATCTCTCGATGTACAACCGTCTTCAATATCTAGACTAACGGGATCCGTCTGTACAACCGTCTTCTATATCTAGACTAACGAGATCCGTCTGTACAACCGTTTTCTATATCTAGACTAACGAGGTACGTCGTTGGACAAACGTCTTCAATATCTAGACTAACGAGATCCGTCTGTACAACCGTCTTCTATATCTAGACTAACGAGATCTCTCGTTATACAACCGTCTTCTATATCTAGACTAACGAGATCCGTCTGTACAACCATCTTTTATATCTAGACTAACGACATCTCTCGTTATACAACCGTCTTCTATATCTAGACTAACGAGATCCGTCTGTACAACCATCTTTTATATCTAGACTAACGAGATCTCTCGTTATACAACCGTCTTCTATATCTAGACTAACGAGATCCGTCTGTACAACCGTCTTCTATATCTAGACTAACGAGATCCGTCTGTACAACCGTTTTCTATATCTAGACTAACGAGGTACGTCGTTGGACAAACGTCTTCAATATCTAGACTAACGAGATCCGTCTGTACAACCGTCTTCTATATCTAGACTAACGAGATCCGTCTGTACAACCGTCTTCTATATCTAGACTCACGAGATCCGTCTGTACAACCGTCTTCTATATCTAGACTAACGAGATCCGTCTGTACAACCGTCTTCTATATCTAGACTAACGAGATCCGTCTGTACAACCGTCTTCTATATCTAGACTAACGAGATCCGTCTGTACAACCGTCTTCTATATCTAGACTCACGAGATCCGTCGGTACAAGCGTCTTCTATATCTAGACTAACGAGATCCGTCGTTGTACAACCGTCATCTATATCTAGACTAACGAGATCCGTCTGTACAACCGTCTTCTATATCTAGACTAACGAGATCCGTCTGTACAACCGTCTTCTATATCTAGACTCAAGAGATCCGTCTGTACAACCGTCTTCTATATCTAGACTAACGACATCCGTCTGTACAACCGTCTTCTATATCTAGGCTAACGAGATCTCCCGATGTACAACCGTCTTCTATATCTAGACTAACGAGATCCGTTGTTGTACAACCCTCTTCTATATCTAGACTAACGAGATCCGTCTGTACAACCGTTTTCTATATCTAGACTAACGAGGTACGTCGTTGGACAAACGTCTTCGATATCTAGACTAACGAGCTCTGTCTGTACAACCGTCTTCTATATCTAGACTAACGAGATCCGTCGTAGTACAACCCTCTTCTATATCTAGACTAACGAGATCTCTCGATGTACAACCGTCTTCAATATCTAGACTAACGGGATCCGTCTGTACAACCGTCTTCTATATCTAGACTAACGAGATCTCTCGTTATACAACCGTCTTCTATATCTAGACTAACGAGATCCGTCTGTACAACCATCTTCTATATCTAGACTAACGAGATCCGTCTATACAACCGTTTTCTATATCTAGTCTAACGAGATCCGTCGTTGTACAACCGTCTTCTATATCTAGACTAATGAGATCCGTCTGTACAACCGTCTTCTATATCTAGACTAACGAGATCCGACTGTACAACCGTCTTCTATATCTAGACTAACGAGATCCGTTGTTGTACAACCCTCTTCTATATCTAGACTAACGAGATCTCTCGATGTACAACCGTCTTCTATATCTAGACTAACGAGATACGTCGTTGGACAAACGCCTTCAATATCTAGACTAACGAGCTCTGTCTGTACAACCGTCTTCTATATCTAGACTAACGAGATCCGTCGTAGTACAACCCTCTTCTATATCTAGACTAACGAGATCTCTCGATGTACAACCGTCTTCAATATCTAGACTAACGGGATCCGTCTGTACAACCGTCTTCTATATCTAGACTAACGGGATCTCTCCTTATACAACCGTCTTCTATATCTAGACTAACGAGATCCGTCTGTACAACCATCTTTTATATCTAGACTAACGACATCTCTCGTTATACAACCGTCTTCTATATCTAGACTAACGAGATCCGTCTGTACAACCGTCTTCTATATCTAGACTAACGAGATCCGTCTGTACAACCGTTTTCTATATCTAGACTAACGAGGTACGTCGTTGGACAAACGTCTTCAATATCTAGACTAACGAGATCCGTCTGTACAACCGTCTTCTATATCTAGACTAACGAGATCTCTCGTTATACAACCGTCTTCTATATCTAGACTAACGAGATCCGTCTGTACAACCATCTTTTATATCTAGACTAACGACATCTCTCGTTATACAACCGTCTTCTATATCTAGACTAACGAGATCCGTCTGTACAACCATCTTTTATATCTAGACTAACGAGATCTCTCGTTATACAACCGTCTTCTATATCTAGACTAACGAGATCCGTCTGTACAACCGTCTTCTATATCTAGACTAACGAGATCCGTCTGTACAACCGTCTTCTATATCTAGACTCACGAGATCCGTCTGTACAACCGTCTTCTATATCTAGACTAACGAGATCCGTCTGTACAACCGTCTTCTATATCTAGACTAACGAGATCCGTCTGTACAACCGTCTTCTATATCTAGACTAACGAGATCCGTCTGTACAACCGTCTTCTATATCTAGACTCACGAGATCCGTCTGTACAACCGTCTTCTATATCTAGACTAACGAGATCCGTTTGTACAACCGTCTTCTATATCTAGACTACCGAGATCCGTCTGTACAACCGTCTTCTATATATAGACTAACGACATCCGTCTGTACAACCGTCTTCTATATCTAGGCTAACGAGATCCGTCGTTGTACAACCCTCTTCTATATCTAGACTAACGAGATCTCTCGATGTACAACCGTCTTCTATATCTAGACTAACGAGATACGTCGTTGGACAAACGTCTCCTATATCTAGACTAACGAGATCCGTTTGTACAACCGTCTTCTATATCTAGACTACCGAGATCCGTCTGTACAACCGTCTTCTATATCTAGACTAACGACATCCGTCTGTACAACCGTCTTCTATATCTAGGCTAACGAGATCTCCCGATGTACAACCGTCTTCTATATCTAGACTAACGAGATCCGTTGTTGTACAACCCTCTTCTATATCTAGACTAACGAGATCTCTCGATGTACAACCGTCTTCTATATCTAGACTAACGACATCCGTCTGTACAACCGTCTTCTATATCTAGGCTAACGAGATCCGTCGTTGTACAACCGTCTTCTGTATCTAGACTAACGAGATCCGTCGTTGTACAACCGTCTTCTATATCTAGACTAACGAGATCCGTTTGTACAACCGTCTTCTATATCTAGACTACCGAGATCCGTTTGTACAACCGTCTTCTATATCTAGACTACCGAGATCCGTCTGTACAACCGTCTTCTATATCTAGACTAACGACATCCGTCTGTACAACCGTCTTCTATATCTAGGCTAACGAGATCTCCCGATGTACAACCGTCTTCTATATCTAGACTAACGAGATCCGTTGTTGTACAACCCTCTTCTATATCTAGACTAACGAGATCTCTCGATGTACAACCGTCTTCTATATCTAGACTAACGAGATCCGTTTGTACAACCGTCTTCTATATCTAGACTACCGAGATCCGTCTGTACAACCGTCTTCTATATCTAGACTAACGACATCCGTCTGTACAACCGTCTTCTATATCTAGGCTAACGAGATCCGTCGTTGTACAACCGTCTTCTGTATCTAGACTAACGAGATCCGTCTGTACAACTGTCTTCTATATCTAGACTAACGAGATCTCTCGATGTACAACCGTCTTCTATATCTAGACTAACGAGATCCGTTGTTGTACAACCCTCTTCTATATCTAGACTAACGAGATCTCTCGATGTACAACCGTCTTCTATATCTAGACTAACGAGATACGTCGTTGGACAAACGTCTTCAATATCTAGACTAACGAGCTCTGTCTGTACAACCGTCTTCTATATCTAGACTAACGAGATCCGTCGTAGTACAACCCTCTTCTATATCTAGACTAACGAGATCCGTCTGTACAACCGTTTTCTATATCTAGACTAACGAGATACGTCGTTGGACAAACGTCTTCAATATCTAGACTAACGAGATCCGTCTGTACAACCGTCTTCTATATCTAGACTAACGAGATACGTCGTTGTACAACCATCTTCTATATCTAGACTAACGGCATCCGTCTGTACAACCGTCTTCTATATCTAGACTAACGAGATCTCTCGTTATACAACCGTCTTCTATATCTAGACTAACGAGATCCGTCGTTGTACAACCGTCTTCTGTATCTAGACTAACGAGATCCGTCTGTACAACCGTCTTCTATATCTAGACTAACGAGATCTCTCGTTATACAACCGTCTTCTATATCTAGACTAACGAGATCCGTCTGTACAACCGTCTTCTATATCTAGACTAACGAGATCTCTCGATGTACAACCGTCTTCAATATCTAGACTAACGGGATCCGTCTGTACAACCGTCTTCTATATCTAGACTAACGAGATCCGTCTGTACAACCGTTTTCTATATCTAGACTAACGAGGTACGTCGTTGGACAAACGTCTTCAATATCTAGACTAACGAGATCCGTCTGTACAACCGTCTTCTATATCTAGACTAACGAGATCTCTCGTTATACAACCGTCTTCTATATCTAGACTAACGAGATCCGTCTGTACAACCATCTTTTATATCTAGACTAACGACATCTCTCGTTATACAACCGTCTTCTATATCTAGACTAACGAGATCCGTCTGTACAACCATCTTTTATATCTAGACTAACGAGATCTCTCGTTATACAACCGTCTTCTATATCTAGACTAACGAGATCCGTCTGTACAACCGTCTTCTATATCTAGACTAACGAGATCCGTCTGTACAACCGTTTTCTATATCTAGACTAACGAGGTACGTCGTTGGACAAACGTCTTCAATATCTAGACTAACGAGATCCGTATGTACAACCGTCTTCTATATCTAGACTAACGAGATCCGTCTGTACAACCGTCTTCTATATCTAGACTCACGAGATCCGTCTGTACAACCGTCTTCTATATCTAGACTAACGAGATCCGTCTGTACAACCGTCTTCTATATCTAGACTAACGAGATCCGTCTGTACAACCGTCTTCTATATCTAGACTAACGAGATCCGTCTGTACAACCGTCTTCTATATCTAGACTAACGAGATCCGTCTGTACAACCGTCTTCTATATCTAGACTAACGAGATCCGTCTGTACAACCGTCTTCTATATCTAGACTCAAGAGATCCGTCTGTACAACCGTCTTCTATATCTAGACTAACGACATCCGTCTGTACAACCGTCTTCTATATCTAGGCTAACGAGATCTCCCGATGTACAACCGTCTTCTATATCTAGACTAACGAGATCCGTTGTTGTACAACCCTCTTCTATATCTAGACTAACGAGATCCGTCTGTACAACCGTTTTCTATATCTAGACTAACGAGGTACGTCGTTGGACAAACGTCTTCAATATCTAGACTAACGAGATCCGTCTGTACAACCGTCTTCTATATCTAGACTAACGAGATCTCTCGTTATACAACCGTCTTCTATATCTAGACTAACGAGATCCGTCTGTACAACCATCTTTTATATCTAGACTAACGACATCTCTCGTTATACAACCGTCTTCTATATCTAGACTAACGAGATCCGTCTGTACAACCATCTTTTATATCTAGACTAACGAGATCTCTCGTTATACAACCGTCTTCTATATCTAGACTAACGAGATCCGTCTGTACAACCGTCTTCTATATCTAGACTAACGAGATCCGTCTGTACAACCGTCTTCTATATCTAGACTCACGAGATCCGTCTGTACAACCGTCTTCTATATCTAGACTAACGAGATCCGTCTGTACAACCGTCTTCTATATCTAGACTAACGAGATCCGTCTGTACAACCGTCTTCTATATCTAGACTAACGAGATCCGTCTGTACAACCGTCTTCTATATCTAGACTCACGAGATCCGTCTGTACAACCGTCTTCTATATCTAGACTAACGAGATCCGTCGTTGTACAACCGTCATCTATATCTAGACTAACGAGATCCGTCTGTACAACCGTCTTCTATATCTAGACTAACGAGATCCGTCTGTACAACCGTCTTCTATATCTAGACTCAAGAGATCCGTCTGTACAACCGTCTTCTATATCTAGACTAACGAGATCCGTCGTTGTACAAGCGTCTTCTGTATCTAGACTAACGAGATCCGTCTGTACAACTGTCTTCTATATCTAGACTAACGAGATCCGTCTGTACAACCGTCTTCTATATCTAGACTCAAGAGATCCGTCTGTACAACCGTCTTCTATATCTAGACTAACGAGATCCGTCGTTGTACAACCGTCTTCTATATCTAGACTAACGAGATCCGTTTGTACAACCGTCTTCTATATCTAGACTACCGAGATCCGTCTGTACAACCGTCTTCTATATATAGACTAACGACATCCGTCTGTACAACCGTCTTCTATATCTAGGCTAACGAGATCCGTCGTTGTACAACCCTCTTCTATATCTAGACTAACGAGATCTCTCGATGTACAACCGTCTTCTATATCTAGACTAACGAGATACGTCGTTGGACAACCCTCTTCTATATCTAGACTAACGAGATCTCTCGATGTACAACCGTCTTCTATATCTAGACTAACGAGATCCGTTGTTGTACAACCCTCTTCTATATCTAGACTAACGAGATCTCTCGATGTACAACCGTCTTCTATATCTAGACTAACGAGATCCGTTTGTACAACCGTCTTCTATATCTAGACTACCGAGATCCGTCTGTACAACCGTCTTCTATATCTAGACTAACGACATCCGTCTGTACAACCGTCTTCTATATCTAGGCTAACGAGATCTCCCGATGTACAACCGTCTTCTATATCTAGACTAACGAGATCCGTTGTTGTACAACCCTCTTCTATATCTAGACTAACGAGATCTCTCGATGTACAACCGTCTTCTATATCTAGACTAACGAGATCCGTTTGTACAACCGTCTTCTATATCTAGACTACCGAGATCCGTCTGTACAACCGTCTTCTATATCTAGACTAACGACATCCGTCTGTACAACCGTCTTCTATATCTAGGCTAACGAGATCCGTCGTTGTACAACCGTCTTCTATATCTAGACTACCGAGATCCGTCTGTACAACCGTCTTCTATATCTAGACTAACGACATCCGTCTGTACAACCGTCTTCTATATCTAGACTAACGAGATCCGTTGTTGTACAACCCTCTTCTATATCTAGACTAACGAGATCTCTCGATGTACAACCGTCTTCTATATCTAGACTAACGAGATACGTCGTTGGACAAACGTCTTCAATAGCTAGACTAACGAGCTCTGTCTGTACAACCGTCTTCTATATCTAGACTAACGAGATCCGTCGTAGTACAACCCTCTTCTATATCTAGACTAACGAGATCCGTCTGTACAAACGTTTTCTATATCTAGACTAACGAGATACGTCGTTGGACAAACGTCTTCAATATCTAGACTAACGAGATCCGTCTGTACAACCGTCTTCTATATCTAGACTAACGAGATACGTCGTTGTACAACCATCTTCTATATCTAGACTAACGGGATCCGTCTGTACAACCGTCTTCTATATCTAGACTAACGAGATCTCTCGTTACACAACCGTCTTCTATATCTAGACTAACGAGATCCGTCTGTACAACCGTCTTCTATATCTAGACTAACGAGATCTCTCGTTATACAACCGTCTTCTATATCTAGACTAACGAGATCCGTCTGTACAACCGTCTTCTATATCTAGACTAACGAGATCTCTCGATGTACAACCGTCTTCAATATCTAGACTAACGGGATCCGTCTGTACAACCGTCTTCTATATCTAGACTAACGAGATCTCTCGTTATACAACCGTCTTCTATATCTAGACTAACGAGATCCGTCTGTACAACCGTCTTCTATATCTAGACTAACGAGATCCGTCTGTACAACCGTCTTCTATATCTAGACTAACGAGATCCGTCTGTACAACCGTCTTCTATATCTAGACTAACGAGATCCGTCTGTACAACCGTTTCCTATGTCTAGACTAACGAGATACGTCGTTGGACAACCGTCTTCTATATCTAGACTCACGAGATCCGTCTGTACAACCGTCTTCTATATCTAGACTAACGAGATCCGTCTATACAACCGTCTTCAATATCTAGACTCACGAGATCCGTCTGTACAACCGTCTTCTATATCTAGACTAACGAGATCCGTCTGTACAACCGTCTTCTATATCTAGACTAACGAGATCCGTCTGTACAACCGTCTTCTATATCTAGACTAACGAGATCCGTCGTTGTACAACCGTCTTCTATATCTAGACTAACGAGATCCGTCTGTACAACCGTTTTCTATGTCTAGACTAACGAGGTACGTCGTTGGACAAACGTCTTCAATATCTAGACTAACGAGATCCGTCTGTACAACCGTCTTCTATATCTAGACTAACCAGATCCGTCTGTACAACCGTCTTCTATATCTAGACTAACGAGATCCGTCTGTACAACCGTCTTCTATATCTAGACTAACGAGATACGTCGTTGGACAAACGTCTTCAATATCTAGACTAACGAGATCCGTCTGTACAACCGTCTTCTATATCTAGACTAACGAGATCCGTCTGTACAACCGTCTTCTATATCTAGACTAACGAGATACGTCGTTGGACAAACGTCTTCAATATCTAGACTAACGAGGTCCGTCTGTACAACCGTCTTCTATATCTAGACTAACGAGATCCGTCTGTACAACCGTCTTCTATATCTAGACTAACGAGATCCGTCTGTACAACCGTTTCGTAGTCTAGACTAACGAGATACGTCGTTGGACAACCGTCTTCTATATCTAGACTCACGAGATCCGTCTGTACAACCGTCTTCTATATCTAGACTAACGAGATCCGTCTGTACAACCGTCTTCTATATCTAGACTAACGAGATCCGTCTGTACAACCGTCTTCTATATCTAGACTAACGAGATCCGTCTGTACAACCGTTTCCTATGTCTAGACTAACGAGATACGTCGTTGGACAACCGTCTTCTATATCTAGACTCACGAGATCCGTCTGTACAACCGTCTTCTATATCTAGACTAACGAGATCCGTCTATACAACCGTCTTCTATATCTAGACTAACGAGATCCGTCTGTACAACCGTCTTCTATATCTAGACTAACGAGATCCGTCTGTACAACCGTCTTCTATATCTAGACTAACGGGATCCGTCTGTACAACCGTCTTCTATATCTAGACTAACGAGATCTCTCGTTATACAACCGTCTTCTATATCTAGACTAACGAGATCCGTCTGTACAACCGTCTTCTATATCTAGACTAACGAGATCTCTCGTTATACAACCGTCTTCTATATCTAGACTAACGAGATCCGTCTGTACAACCGTCTTCTATATCTAGACTAACGAGATCTCTCGATGTACAACAGTCTTCAATATCTAGACTAACCGGATCCGTCTGTACAACCGTCTTCTATATCTAGACTAACGAGATCCGTCTGTACAACCGTTTTCTATATCTAGACTAACGAGGTACGTCGTTGGACAAACGTCTTCAATATCTAGACTAACGAGATCCGTCTGTACAACCGTCTTCTATATCTAGACTAACGAGATCTCTCGTTATACAACCGTCTTCTATATCTAGACTAACGAGATCCGTCTGTACAACCATCTTTTATATCTAGACTAACGACATCTCTCGTTATACAACCGTCTTCTATATCTAGACTAACGAGATCCGTCTGTACAACCATCTTTTATATCTAGACTAACGAGATCTCTCGTTATACAACCGTCTTCTATATCTAGACTAACGAGATCCGTCTGTACAACCGTCTTCTATATCTAGACTAACGAGATCCGTCTGTACAACCGTTTTCTATATCTAGACTAACGAGGTACGTCGTTGGACAAACGTCTTCAATATCTAGACTAACGAGATCCGTCTGTACAACCGTCTTCTATATCTAGACTAACGAGATCCGTCTGTACAACCGTCTTCTATATCTAGACTCACGAGATCCGTCTGTACAACCGTCTTCTATATCTAGACTAACGAGATCCGTCTGTACAACCGTCTTCTATATCTAGACTAACGAGATCCGTCTGTACAACCGTCTTCTATATCTAGACTAACGAGATCCGTCTGTACAACCGTCTTCTATATCTAGACTCACGAGATCCGTCTGTACAACCGTCTTCTATATCTAGACTAACGAGATCCGTCGTTGTACAACCGTCATCTATATCTAGACTAACGAGATCCGTCTGTACAACCGTCTTCTATATCTAGACTAACGAGATCCGTCTGTACAACCGTCTTCTATATCTAGACTCAAGAGATCCGTCTGTACAACCGTCTTCTATATCTAGACTAACGAGATCCGTCGTTGTACAAGCGTCTTCTATATCTAGACTAACGAGATCCGTTTGTACAACCGTCTTCTATATCTAGACTAACGGGATCCGTCTGTACAACCGTCTTCTATATCTAGACTAACGACATCCGTCTGTACAACCGTCTTCTATATCTAGGCTAACGAGATCCGTCGTTGTACAACCGTCTTCTGTATCTAGACTAACGAGATCCGTCTGTACAACTGTCTTCTATATCTAGACTAACGAGATCCGTCTGTACAACCGTCTTCTATATCTAGACTCAAGAGATCCGTCTGTACAACCGTCTTCTATATCTAGACTAACGAGATCCGTCGTTGTACAACCGTCTTCTATATCTAGACTAACGAGATCCGTTTGTACAACCGTCTTCTATATCTAGACTACCGAGATCCGTCTGTACAACCGTCTTCTATATATAGACTAACGACATCCGTCTGTACAACCGTCTTCTATATCTAGGCTAACGAGATCCGTCGTTGTACAACCCTCTTCTATATCTAGACTAACGAGATCTCTCGATGTACAACCGTCTTCTATATCTAGACTAACGAGATACGTCGTTGGACAACCCTCTTCTATATCTAGACTAACGAGATCTCTCGATGTACAACCGTCTTCTATATCTAGACTAACGAGATCCGTTGTTGTACAACCCTCTTCTATATCTAGACTAACGAGATCTCTCGATGTACAACCGTCTTCTATATCTAGACTAACGAGATCCGTTTGTACAACCGTCTTCTATATCTAGACTACCGAGATCCGTCTGTACAACCGTCTTCTATATCTAGACTAACGACATCCGTCAGTACAACCGTCTTCTATATCTAGGCTAACGAGATCTCCCGATGTACAACCGTCTTCTATATCTAGACTAACGAGATCCGTTGTTGTACAACCCTCTTCTATATCTAGACTAACGAGATCTCTCGATGTACAACCGTCTTCTATATCTAGACTAACGAGATCCGTTTGTACAACCGTCTTCTATATCTAGACTACCGAGATCCGTCTGTACAACCGTCTTCTATATCTAGACTAACGACATCCGTCTGTACAACCGTCTTCTATATCTAGGCTAACGAGATCCGTCGTTGTACAACCGTCTTCTATATCTAGACTACCGAGATCCGTCTGTACAACCGTCTTCTATATCTAGACTAACGACATCCGTCTGTACAACCGTCTTCTATATCTAGACTAACGAGATCCGTTGTTGTACAACCCTCTTCTATATCTAGACTAACGAGATCTCTCGATGTACAACCGTCTTCTATATCTAGACTAACGAGATACGTCGTTGGACAAACGTCTTCAATATCTAGACTAACGAGCTCTGTCTGTACAACCGTCTTCTATATCTAGACTAACGAGATCCGTCGTAGTACAACCCTCTTCTATATCTAGACTAACGAGATCCGTCTGTACAAACGTTTTCTATATCTAGACTAACGAGATACGTCGTTGGACAAACGTCTTCAATATCTAGACTAACGAGATCCGTCTGTACAACCGTCTTCTATATCTAGACTAACGAGATACGTCGTTGTACAACCATCTTCTATATCTAGACTAACGGGATCCGTCTGTACAACCGTCTTCTATATCTAGACTAACGAGATCTCTCGTTATACAACCGTCTTCTATATCTAGACTAACGAGATCCGTCTGTACAACCGTCTTCTATATCTAGACTAACGAGATCTCTCGTTATACAACCGTCTTCTATATCTAGACTAACGAGATCCGTCTGTACAACAGTCTTCTATATCTAGACTAACGAGATCTCTCGATGTACAACCGTCTTCTATATCTAGACTAACGAGATCCGTCGTTGTACAACCATCTTCTATATCTAGACTAACGAGATACGTCGTTGGACAAACGTCTTCAATATCTAGACTAACGAGCTCTGTCTGTACAACCGTCTTCTATATCTAGACTAACGAGATCCGTCGTAGTACAACCCTCTTCTATATCTAGACTAACGAGATCTCTCGATGTACAACCATCTTCTATATCTAGACTAACGAGATACGTCGTTGGACAAACGTCTTCAATATCTAGACTAACGAGCTCTGTCTGTACAACCGTCTTCTATATCTAGACTAACGAGATCCGTCGTAGTACAACCCTCTTCTATATCTAGACTAACGAGATCCGTCTGTACAACCGTTTTCTATATCTAGACTAACGAGATACGTCGTTGGACAAACGTCTTCAATATCTAGACTAACGAGCTCTGTCTGTACAACCGTCTTCTATATCTAGACTAACGAGATCCGTTTGTACAACCGTCTTCTATATCTAGACTACCGAGATCCGTCTGTACAACCGTCTTCTATATCTAGACTAACGAGATCTCTCGATGTACAACCGTCTTCTATATCTAGACTAACGAGATCCGTTTGTACAACCGTCTTCTATATCTAGACTAACGAGATCTCTCGATGTACAACCGTCTTCTATATCTAGACTAACGAGATCCGTTTGTACAACCGTCTTCTATATCTAGACTACCGAGATCCGTCTGTACAACCGTCTTCTATATCTAGACTAACGACATCCGTCTGTGCAACCGTCTTCTATATCTAGGCTAACGAGATCCGTCGTTGTACAACCGTCTTCTGTATCTAGACTAACGAGATCCGTCTGTACAACTGTCTTCTATATCTAGACTAACGAGATCTCTCGATGTACAACCGTCTTCTATATCTAGACTAACGAGATCCGTTGTTGTACAACCCTCTTCTATATCTAGACTAACGAGATCTCTCGATGTACAACCGTCTTCTATATCTAGACTAACGAGATACGTCGTTGGACAAACGTCTTCAATATCTAGACTAACGAGCTCTGTCTGTACAACCGTCTTCTATATCTAGACTAACGAGATCCGTCGTAGTACAACCCTCTTCTATATCTAGACTAACGAGATCCGTCTGTACAACCGTTTTCTATATCTAGATTAACGAGATACGTCGTTGGACAAACGTCTTCAATATCTAGACTAACGAGATCCGTCTGTACAACCGTCTTCTATATCTAGACTAACGAGATACGTCGTTGTACAACCATCTTCTATATCTAGACTAACGGGATCCGTCTGTACAACCGTCTTCTATATCTAGACTAACGAGATCTCTCGTTATACAACCGTCTTCTATATCTAGACTAACGAGATCCGTCTGTACAACCGTCTTCTATATCTAGACTAACGAGATCTCTCGTTATACAACCGTCTTCTATATCTAGACTAACGAGATCCGTCTGTACAACCGTCTTCTATATCTAGACTAACGAGATCTCTCGATGTACAACCGTCTTCAATATCTAGACTAACGGGATCCGTCTGTACAACCGTCTTCTATATCTAGACTAACGAGATCTCTCGTTATACAACCGTCTTCTATATCTAGACTAACGAGATCCGTCTGTACAACCATCTTTTATATCTAGACTAACGACATCTCTCGTTATACAACCGTCTTCTATATCTAGACTAACGAGATCCGTCTGTACAACCATCTTTTATATCTAGACTAACGAGATCTCTCGTTATACAACCGTCTTCTATATCTAGACTAACGAGATCCGTCTGTACAACCGTCTTCTATATCTAGACTAACGAGATCCGTCTGTACAACCGTTTTCTATATCTAGACTAACGAGGTACGTCGTTGGAAAAACGTCTTCAATATCTAGACTAACGAGATCCGTCTGTACAACCGTCTTCTATATCTAGACTAACGAGATCCGTCTGTACAACCGTCTTCTATATCTAGACTCACGAGATCCGTCTGTACAACCGTCTTCTATATCTAGACTAACGAGATCCGTCTGTACAACCGTCTTCTATATCTAGACTAACGAGATCCGTCTGTACAACCGTCTTCTATATCTAGACTAACGAGATCCGTCTGTACAACCGTCTTCTATATCTAGACTCACGAGATCCGTCTGTACAACCGTCTTCTATATCTAGACTAACGAGATCCGTCGTTGTACAACCGTCATCTATATCTAGACTAACGAGATCCGTCTGTACAACCGTCTTCTATATCTAGACTAACGAGATCCGTCTGTACAACCGTCTTCTATATCTAGACTCAAGAGATCCGTCTGTACAACCGTCTTCTATATCTAGACTAACGAGATCCGTCGTTGTACAAGCGTCTTCTATATCTAGACTAACGAGATCCGTTTGTACAACCGTCTTCTATATCTAGACTAACGGGATCCGTCTGTACAACCGTCTTCTATATCTAGACTAACGACATCCGTCTGTACAACCGTCTTCTATATCTAGGCTAACGAGATCCGTCGTTGTACAACCGTCTTCTGTATCTAGACTAACGAGATCCGTCTGTACAACTGTCTTCTATATCTAGACTAACGAGATCCGTCTGTACAACCGTCTTCTATATCTAGACTCAAGAGATCCGTCTGTACAACCGTCTTCTATATCTAGACTAACGAGATCCGTCGTTGTACAACCGTCTTCTATATCTAGACTAACGAGATCCGTTTGTACAACCGTCTTCTATATCTAGACTACCGAGATCCGTCTGTACAACCGTCTTCTATATATAGACTAACGACATCCGTCTGTACAACCGTCTTCTATATCTAGGCTAACGAGATCCGTCGTTGTACAACCCTCTTCTATATCTAGACTAACGAGATCGCTCGATGTACAACCGTCTTCTATATCTAGACTAACGAGATACGTCGTTGGACAACCCTCTTCTATATCTAGACTAACGAGATCTCTCGATGTACAACCGTCTTCTATATCTAGACTAACGAGATCCGTTGTTGTACAACCCTCTTCTATATCTAGACTAACGAGATCTCTCGATGTACAACCGTCTTCTATATCTAGACTAACGAGATCCGTTTGTACAACCGTCTTCTATATCTAGACTACCGAGATCCGTCTGTACAACCGTCTTCTATATCTAGACTAACGACATCCGTCTGTACAACCGTCTTCTATATCTAGGCTAACGAGATCTCCCGATGTACAACCGTCTTCTATATCTAGACTAACGAGATCCGTTGTTGTACAACCCTCTTCTATATCTAGACTAACGAGATCTCTCGATGTACAACCGTCTTCTATATCTAGACTAACGAGATCCGTTTGTACAACCGTCTTCTATATCTAGACTACCGAGATCCGTCTGTACAACCGTCTTCTATATCTAGACTAACGACATCCGTCTGTACAACCGTCTTCTATATCTAGGCTAACGAGATCCGTCGTTGTACAACCGTCTTCTATATCTAGACTAACGAGATCCGTCTGTACAACCGTTTTCTATGTCTAGACTAACGAGGTACGTCGTTGGACAAACGTCTTCAATATCTAGACTAACGAGATCCGTCTGTACAACCGTTTTCTATATCTAGACTAACGAGGTACGTCGTTGGACAAACGTCTTCAATATCTAGACTAACGAGATCCGTCTGTACAACCGTCTTCTATATCTAGACTAACGAGATCTCTCGTTATACAACCGTCTTCTATATCTAGACTAACGAGATCCGTCTGTACAACCATCTTTTATATCTAGACTAACGACATCTCTCGTTATACAACCGTCTTCTATATCTAGACTAACGAGATCCGTCTGTACAACCATCTTTTATATCTAGACTAACGAGATCTCTCGTTATACAACCGTCTTCTATATCTAGACTAACGAGATCCGTCTGTACAACCGTCTTCTATATCTAGACTAACGAGATCCGTCTGTACAACCGTCTTCTATATCTAGACTAACGAGATCCGTCTGTACAACCGTTTTCTATATCTAGACTAACGAGGTACGTCGTTGGACAAACGTCTTCAATATCTAGACTAACGAGATCCGTCTGTACAACCGTCTTCTATATCTAGACTAACGAGATCCGTCTGTACAACCGTCTTCTATATCTAGACTCACGAGATCCGTCTGTACAACCGTCTTCTATATCTAGACTAACGAGATCCGTCTGTACAACCGTCTTCTATATCTAGACTAACGAGATCCGTCTGTACAACCGTCTTCTATATCTAGACTAACGAGATCCGTCTGTACAACCGTCTTCTATATCTAGACTCACGAGATCCGTCTGTACAACCGTCTTCTATATCTAGACTAACGAGATCCGTCGTTGTACAACCGTCATCTATATCTAGACTAACGAGATCCGTCTGTACAACCGTCTTCTATATCTAGACTAACGAGATCCGTCTGTACAACCGTCTTCTATATCTAGACTCAAGAGATCCGTCTGTACAACCGTCTTCTATATCTAGACTAACGAGATCCGTCGTTGTACAAGCGTCTTCTATATCTAGACTAACGAGATCCGTTTGTACAACCGTCTTCTATATCTAGACTAACGGGATCCGTCTGTACAACCGTCTTCTATATCTAGACTAACGACATCCGTCTGTACAACCGTCTTCTATATCTAGGCTAACGAGATCCGTCGTTGTACAACCGTCTTCTGTATCTAGACTAACGAGATCCGTCTGTACAACTGTCTTCTATATCTAGACTAACGAGATCCGTCTGTACAACCGTCTTCTATATCTAGACTCAAGAGATCCGTCTGTACAACCGTCTTCTATATCTAGACTAACGAGATCCGTCGTTGTACAACCGTCTTCTATATCTAGACTAACGAGATCCGTTTGTACAACCGTCTTCTATATCTAGACTACCGAGATCCGTCTGTACAACCGTCTTCTATATATAGACTAACGACATCCGTCTGTACAACCGTCTTCTATATCTAGGCTAACGAGATCCGTCGTTGTACAACCCTCTTCTATATCTAGACTAACGAGATCTCTCGATGTACAACCGTCTTCTATATCTAGACTAACGAGATACGTCGTTGGACAACCCTCTTCTATATCTAGACAAACGAGATCTCTCGATGTACAACCGTCTTCTATATCTAGACTAACGAGATCCGTTGTTGTACAACCCTCTTCTATATCTAGACTAACGAGATCTCTCGATGTACAACCGTCTTCTATATCTAGACTAACGAGATCAGTAGTTAGGCTATGAGAGTTCTGGACCAAGTGGAGGCGAGGGGTGAGGCGGGGCGGGGGGAAGGTACCGCGCTCTTCCGCGAGATGGGCGAGGGGGTGAGGCGGGGATGGGGTACCGAGTTCGTAGGTGAGGGGGATGACGTCACAGGGGAGGCGGATTCCAAGATGGCGTCGACCGAGTTCGTAGGTGAGGGGGATGACGTCACAGGGGAGGGGGATTTTCAAAATTTTCAAAATGGCGTCGCGCGCGCCGGTCGAGTTCGTGGGTGAGGGGGTTGACGTCACGGGGGAGGGGGAGGATTTTCAAATTTTCAAAATGGCGTCGCGCGCATTTCGTGTTGGCGCCACCTACTGGACGTTTAAGGTACTTTGGGCCCGCGTCGGTATTTGGGCCCGTCTTGGTAAATTTTCCAGGTTTTCCATACATTTCGGGTTGGCGCCACCTACTGGACGTTTAAGGTACTTTGGGCCCGCGTCGGTATTTGGGCCCGTCTTGGTAAATTTTCCAGGTTTTCCATACATTTCGGGTTGGCGCCACCTACTGGACGTTTAAGGTACTTTGGGCCCGCGTCGGTATTTGGGCCCGTCTTGGTAAATTTTCCAGGTTTTTCATACATTTCGGGTTGGCGCCACCTATTGTACGTTTAAGGTACTTTGGGTCCACCATGGTAAATTTTCCAAGGTTTTCATACGTTTCGTGCTGACGTCACCTGTTGCATGTCTAAGGTATGTTTGGGCACGCGTCGCCGCCGCGCAATCTCCGTACGTGTGCGGGGATCGGTGCGCAGGCGCGACCGCGACCGATTCGCGGAAATTCAAATCGCGTTTTCGATGATGATTTCTGAGAAAGAGGGTGGACCGTGATTTCTGAGAAAAGATAAGGAAATATTTGAATCGTGGGACCGATACGGCACACGTGCAATGATATAAACATAGAGCGATAATTATTATAAATCAATCATCGCGATAACCCATGGAATAAACATTGCACCGTGCTATGCCGTGTGTTTATATCTGAACAGGATCGAACGCGTTTTTGGCGCCTACGTGCACGCGCTTCGTGCCGTGTGTTTATGTTTGAATCGTGGGACCGATGCAGCGCACGTGCAATGATGTAAACATAGAGCGATAATTATTGTAAATCAATCATCGCGATAGCCCATGGAGTAAACACGACATTGCATTCCATGATAAGTTCTGAGAAAGAGGGTGGTACATGATTTCTGAGAAGTCATACAGCGCACCGCGACATGCAGTGTGTTTACATCTGAACAGGATCGAACACGTTTCGGGCGTCTACGTGCACACTCTTCGTGCCGTGTGTTTATGTTTCAATCGTGGGACCGATACAGCGCACGTGCATATAGCGATAATTATTCGGGGAAGAGTTCCGAGTATTTTAATGATCGAGGAGGAGACTGTAAGTCAATCGTATTTGATTTGAATTTACCGCGTATTCTCTATCCCTTGTGTGGTATACATAGACGCATTGACCATCACCATCACTAATGTGATATACTTTCACACATTGATGTGTACGTGTGCGTGAATCAGTATAAAGTGACGTGCATTAGTCTTTTAGGCATCAGTTCACCACGTACGCTTAAGTGCTAACAAGTATCGCAGGAGTCATTTTTTTTCGTCGATGAGAATCATACGTATTGCATATCAAAATGTACAAACGAAGCTTAAACGATTCATCCTGCACATCCGACAACGCTGGTGGGGTTCCAAATAAACGCCAACGGCAACAATATCATCAACAGTCCAATATGAGGTATGTATACATTAATATACACTTTACACTTACTTCTTTCACTGTAAACGTCAACGAACAATACATTAATTTCGTGTACATGTTTCTTACAGTTCAGGATCCACAATGCCAAAAACGTTGAAAACTCCAAAACCATCGATCGTACGGATCCTGGGGCGTGATTATCCACTAACCTCAACAGCTTATAAACGGCTAACTATTGGAATACGCATTGGTATGGATTCGTGCCACGTTGAGATCGCCATAGCCGACAACAAGGGTAGTGAGGTATACTTTTCAATGTCTACGTGGAAGCTCCTACTGCAAAACGAGGCGGACATACTCCAACGATTACGCAGCAACGCAACATCGTCCCAAACCCCCATCGTAATTGATCATTTGCGACTCGAATTCACGCGTATGCATGATGATCAACTTATTAAAATCACCGATAATCGCGTTACCTTATACATGACGGAAGTTACGATGTGTAAACTGTTCGCGTATGAACATTGCATCAATCATATGTTCACTTGGTTGACTGAAAATATGTACTCTGTAAGCAGTAAATATGCTGCTTTCGTGGAAGTTCTACGTACCGCTTCCGTACCAACGAATTATGTGAAATTAATTTCCGAAAGCGAGACCTTTGAGCAGCATTCTTTGATTGATTGTGAATTGTTAGCGTTAGGATTACAATCCATGCTGCGTGATGTAAACCAGGTACCACTATAGTACATGTATATATGTTTTAATAATAAATAGACAACAATTTTTCAATAAATGTATATATTTTTCAAAAGCAGTGTGTGTGTGTTTATTCATATATATCCATCCATGCGTACTTAAATTATAAAATCTGTATTTGTGGGAAATAACGTTCGTATGGGAGGGATATTCTTGCTCGCGGGTAAAGGAAGCAGTTGTCGCTGTCATTGCACGCATCACCGCCGTCGTTGTGTTCATCGCTATAGAAAACAAAAAAATAATTCTTACATATTCGTTTCTCTGCATATGACGCGTAAAGTAGATGCAATGCGTGTGTGTAGGACTTACATTAGGTAACGCTGCGTATATAATTCCATATTTTCCCGACATTCTCCAGCGCGCAAACACCGCAATTCTTGTGAAATGCACATCGAAGGGTATTCGTTGAAGACATAGACCTCAGGTTAGGAACGTCAGGGTCCACGATGTCAGGCATGATCCCGCAATAATCATCGCCAACGTCGTAGCCGCCGTCGTCTTCGACAGTTCGAGCGTTGTTGTTGTTGATCTTTCGTCCCGTCAGTTCGTACAAATTACATACATCCTCAACGATTATGTCAGGTAGTAGTTGCAGCATCCACGTTTTCTTTTCCGTACCCTTTACGATTACGAAGTCAATGTTCGCGAGTACGCTGGCGAGGAGCCCCGGAAGTTTGGAGTATGGAACATAGCCGTCAGACCAGCGAAGCCCGTGATGATGCTTCGCGAGCCAGGATGCTTGATCGCGATCCCGCGAATTCAGATGTTCCCAGAAGTATGGCGGTTCGAAGATCCAATGACTGATCGTCGGTGTTTTATCGTTGTTGATGTTTGCACGAATCGCGATCTCTTTGACGACGAACTCGCGTTCGATATTGAATCCTTGTAGATCGATAATGGCGAACATTATTATACGTTTTAGATAGCACCGCGGGCGACGATGTCGGAACAGCAACTGAGGTCTTCGACTTGGACGATTTAAAACAGTAGCAGTATTCGTAGTAGTAGTATTAGTATTAGTAGTAGTAGTAGTAGTAGTAATCGAACTCGTACGCACGCTATATTAGTTTGCGTACCATGTTGGTTAAAGGGCTGTATTCGACTATACGATCGTGTATGAACAAACAGACGGCTGAAGTATTAGCGGGAATATTTTCTTTACATTCGAAATCTATTCGCACGTCCACCGTAGCGCTCTTCAACGATTCATTTTGCCTAGAACAATCTATGACCACGATAGGCGCGTATTTAAGGAATTCGTTCGCGCTCAGCAACGGTTCTCCGTGACCGTAGTACGATCGGATGAAATTCGCGTACATATTGTACATGATCGCAAATTTATACTTGGGAAAATCTATTTGCATGTCATCGTACGGATACGTCTCGGAATTTAGGTAGAGTCGAAAGTTTGTGAGATTATTCGGGTCGAATATCCACGCGGGTTTATTTGGACGATTCTTTCGATCCGTTTGCATGCCGAATAACACGTATCGTGGTTTCTCGATTTGCGACGTAGTTTTCACGGTCCACGTATGTTTCGTTGTCGCTTGCAGTAATGGATACTCATGCACGCTCCAAGATCGGAAACTCATCGCGATCGGTCGTCCGCTTTCCAATATACGAAGCATCGATAGTTTATTCACTTCCTCCAAAACGACGTGGGGCATACGCCACTGCACCTTGCGTATCTCAAGTTTCGGGATCGCAGTGGCGGAGGTGCAATGCATCGCGTTCGAATCATCTCGCGCTCGTATAAGAATTAGCTCGTGTCGCGCGTTCATCACGATGTGTTTGTAATCCTCGCAGAATCCTAATAACACGTTCAGGGGTACGCAGAAATTAAAAGCGCCCGAATGAAAAGTATCCTCTTCGTAATCGATGTCATAATTCCAACCGGCATTCGCAAGCGCTTTGCTTCTCTCGGCTGACAACGAAACGAAATTTTTCAACGTGGTAGTGATTCCTGGATTTCGACAACGATCGATCTCGACACCGTTCAATTCGTATCGAATCTCATCGAACATGAACGCGACGCAATTATTGTCGAGAACAGCGGTCGCGGACGTTGGCGGGCCTTTCGCGTCTTGCGCTGTCAACGTGCCACGACCTTCGATGTAGAGAAAACTTTCGCACGGAAGCGTGTACAGATCTTGCTGCTGTATGGGGATTCTTATCTCGTCGCTATTGTCGAACGTTGTGTTGGCGTACGGATTATACGTATGTAACTCGATCTTCGTGATACGATTGTCGAAGGTTGGCGTATTCGCCACGTCCAAAATAATCGACATCGTGATTGCGCGTCTAATATGCAACGATGAAGCCTAACGATCGTAGGTAACGTACGTTTCGACGAGTCAACGGCTTTCTTATGCTTCTTACCGGTCCTCTTCTTATCGCTCCTCCGGTCTTTATTTTTCTTACACTTTCGTCTGTAGATAAAGGGTTGCGTAGATGACGCGATGCAGAGACGGTAGGAGTATCAGCGACGATTGATGATTCATACGTATGATCTAACACTAACATACTACACACACGCGCATACACGTACGGTCACGCTACCTATCGCGCGGACGTCGTTGAACGTGTAAACGAATCGTTATTTCTTCTCCACGGAAATCTATAGGGCGATCGTGTTGATCAACGATGCACAACGTTAGATCGTGTATTGCTCGTGCGACGATCGGCAGGTAAATGACATGTCGCGGAGTTTCCGATATCTTATATCCTGGAGGTACGCGAGGCGAAAATTCATGGATCGTGTGTACCTGTTTATCGTTACTGTACGCGCCGGTAGTGACGTTACACGTTACTCTGATCACGTTAACGTTTATAATATTTACGGGTCCGTCGGATTCGTGCCAGATTCTCGGTAATAAGACGCGATTCGGGGAAAATCCTAGCAACGAACCCACATTGTTCGGTTTCGTAAAGTCCACAAAGAACGAACAGTACAGTTCACTTTTCATGGTGTTGTTGTTAGCTCGTAGCATTAGAGGGTACTTGTCGTCATCATCGTTCTCGTTGTTACCGCGTCTTCGAGGATATCGATCGAGTAATCGTTGCTTCAGGTACTCGGCGATAGCGTCTAATTCGTAGGAGCCGTGGGGAATCGTAATGTATTCGTGAGCGACGTCAGCGTTGGTGCTGTTTTCGGTGTTATAGTTTACGACGAAATAGAATTTATCGTTGCTCGAGTCGATGTTTGGTATCGTGTGAAACGTCTCCAAGTCTGCGAGTCCTAATTCGTATTGACCATCACTCAAATCTATCGGCGGAAAATAGTTTACCGTGAGCGCGCTGCTGCGACCCGTTAACGTGAGCGTGAACGACATATCATAGATTACACTCGCGAGACGGAGAGAGGGGAAGTGACGCGCGCGTACGAATACTCGGCAATTTATCGATATTATGAGTCTTTATTATAGAAGGTGTGAATCACCATTACGCATGGATACATTGTAACATAATCTTAGTACACACACACACACACCGATAGTAATATTAGTATGTAGGCCATAATTCCATAGACTTTTGCTGTAAAAATTGCATGCACAAGCGACCGCAATTCATCTCGTCGAAACGTTGAAAACGATTGTGATTGTAGGTGATCGTTGTACCGCGTCCGAAATAGTAGATCAATTCCGCGGGAGGTCGCAGATTCCCAAAACTATCAAAGTACTGTACTCGCGGTCCGCGTTTGACGTACGCGACCCAGTGCGTACCGGTGCCTCGATTTTCATCCAGATTCGCGATACCGCATTCGTTGCTTCGTACGCGCGTAGGAAGCGTGTCGCGCATAAACACGCCTCGAAAGAACGGGATGCTGGCGCATTCACGTTCTAATTGCAGGTTCGTCATAGGTTGTTGCGTTATCGCTGCCACCGTCGCCACGCGCCTATGCGATCGGCGTTTTTTTTTTTCTTTGTTCGCAGTCGTTGGCGTCTCGGGTTCAAGCCCGCGCCTCGCTTGTACGGTGTCAGATGCATCCCTCGCCCCTCCATCGCCCTATTATGGCGCAAAGTCTCTTCCAGCTGTTTTCGAGAGGCCTTCGAATCGTTGACCGCTTTGGTTATACCAGCCGCTCCACCGGCCAATGCCCCGATAGCTGATAAAGCAGGTAGCACGAACGGAAGAAATGGAAGAAAGCCCCCGCGTTTCGCCACTCGTAGATTGCGATGTCGTCGTCGCCGTTGCGGATGTTTCCTTCCAGACTTTCGCTGTTTACGTTTCGTCCTTCTCATACCCATGCCGAGTTTAGTCTTAGCCTTCATCGTTGCCCACACTCCAGTCGCGGCTGCTTTTTCACCAAAGGTCGCGTCGTTCGCGAATACTCGTTCTCGCGCTCGTTCGGCTAACGCACGATCCGCCTCGTGTCGCCCCTCTAAATCCTTGCGACTAGAGTACGCGATATCGTGATCGCGGCACGCTGCGTCCAGAGGATTCACACCTTTGTCGCCACGAGCCAATCGCTTTAGCAAACGCGTTCCCGGTCCGCAGAACTGATAACCTGGAACGTGTAGTTCGAACGGCAGACGGTTTATGATACCGTTTACGAGCCCTGATCCAGTCTTCTTCCTTCTCTGATTCTTCCCTAGTCCGTGAGACGTTGCGGTCGTTGATACAATCATATACGTTAGAATAGTCACGATAGCTACTACAATAATAAACGCATACGCACGCGTCACCGATCACTGTGATAGTGACCTGCGCGACGCGTGCCACGAATATAAATAGTTGATTATATAATATGCGATTCGCGAAACAGTCGGACGTTATTCGCGTGACCGCGAACAGAATGCTCGAGGATGATAGGGATTCGAGTCGATCGAACAGACACGGCCCATTATTACCGCACAGCGTACGAGGCGTGATTTGCGGTCCGTCTGGGTGCGGAAAAACGAACGTACTTCTAAGTATGCTAGAGAGTCCGAACGGTTTGCGTTTCGAGAACGTGTACGTATACTCGAAATCATTGCATCAGCCAAAGTATCGATATCTCGAACAGGTGTTGTCGCTCGTCGACGGAATCGAATACTTTCCATACTCGGACAACGCAGAGATCGTTCCACCGAGAGACGCTCGGCCCGATTCGATCTTCGTATTCGACGATGTGGCGTGCGACGAACAGAATGCGATACGCGAATACTTCTCCATGGGCCGTCACGCGAACGTGGATTGCTTTTATTTGTGTCAGTCGTACGCTAGAATACCTAAACATTTGATCAGGGACAACGCGAATTTTCTCATGCTGTTCAAACAAGATGGCACGAACTTGCGCCGCGTGTACAACGATCACGTGAACACAGACATGACGTTCGAATCGTTCAACGACTTGTGCGCGAAATGTTGGCGTCGGCGATACGATTTCGTGGTGATCGATAAGGATAGTTCCATGTACGAAGGTCGATATCGAAGAGGATTTAACGAGTTTGTCGTAGCTCACTGACATCAGTAAACCGCGAGTCATTCATCGAGCAGCACGAAATGTCTAACGAATCGTCCGCGACTACGATAACCTCGAGCAACGTCGACGCGAAGCATTCGCAAAAACATAGCCGACGTCGTCATCGACAAAAAGGAACGAAACATCAAAAAGGGCTGAAACATCAAAAGGGGGCGAAACGTCGGTGTGCGGACACAAAGGCGGAAATCGCCAAAGTCAGTGACGTTATACGCAAAAAGAGCTTGGCCTTGAAAATTGGTAAAATGGCTACGGAAGCGGCTGTGGAGGCGAGCACGCGTCCCATCGTCGAACCGCTGAAACGATTGATCGAGAACTCGTCGGCGTTGAAAATGCGTTCAATACCTAGATCCCGACCAGTGAAGAGGAAACACGAATACGATCAACAATCATCGAAGAGACTTCGTCTCGTTACTCCATCGATAACCAACGAACGTCCGAATAACCCTCCAGATTCTAGCGACTATGACGACGACGACGACGACGACGACGACGATGATGACAACGACACCGACAACAACGACAACGACGCCGACAACAATGACAACAACAACAACAACAACAACAATACCGATAACGACAACAATGATGTTGACGATGAAGATAATGTTGACGATGATGTTGTTGATGATATTGTTGATGATGTCGACGACGAAGATGATGAAAAAATTCAGGATAATGAGTCGTCGGCAAAGGTTTATGATTTGGATTCGCTGCGTAACCCCGTCGATGATATTGAAGTGTATTTACGGAACGCCAAAGGACCCTTGTCTCGAGAATACCTGCGACTGTTGTTCACCGATACCAAGAAACGAATCGATAACGTGTACGGCGTATACTCTGGATCCGACGACGACCTAATGATCGGTGATTCCGTACTCACCATCGACGAGGACGGGGACGACATTCGTGTCAACGGAACGCGATACGCGGGGACTAGGGGTTTGTACGAACTACTGTTCATGCGAATCCCCAACGTTAGCATGTACACGGACGCGGATATGCACTCGTACCGACGCATCTTACTATCAACGAACGCGCATAAGCGAAACCATTCACCGAGTAAGCGCACGCTGGGTAACAGGGGGTATAAGTATAAGAAAATCATATCCGCGATAATCGGTGGGGTGCGGACGTCGGGTGTCAGACGCGTTAGGGGCATGGGTATGAATGGGGGCGCGGGCGACGCGGTCACGCGACGAGGACAGGGATTGCCAATCGACGAATCGATGACGGTTACCGATAACGCGATCGATTATGTGTACTGGGACGATCCGAACGAATTGATCGATAGACTGAGATTGCTCGTAGCATCTCGCGCGGCAGGTCACACGGGTCACGATAACGAAATCGCATCCATCGTGGAGGAACTTCGCGAGGCTAAACATATCATAAATTGAATGATTCGGTGATCATCGCGTCAGTGGTGTTCGCGCATACGCATCGTTATGTCGGTGAATAAGTTTGGTACCTCGTTGCGCAATAACAACAACAACAACAACAACAATAATGACGAAGCGAGAATGGCAATGACGAGATTATTGTCCTCGGTGGACGAACGCTTTACCCAAAAAATCGAAACAGCTATCGCGAGCGCTCGACTGGACGCCGAGTATCAACGATCACAACTCGAGACGCGAGTACAACGAACGATGACGGATATCGTTAACGCGCAATTATCCCAGCTAGAGGATGAGTTAAATACCGCGATGGAACGACGCTTCGATCACTTGAAAAACATACTCGAAACGTTCACGACAACGACGTCGCCGACAGCGAAAACAACCACGGATCTGTACAAACGAAAGGAACTGCGAAAAGCGAACGAGGGTCCGCGAAAACGTCTTTGGAACATCGCAACCATCACCGACCCACCCGCGAAAACATGAGCAAGGAGCGAGTACAATTAGTGAACGAATTACACGCCCCCGCGAGACGAAATTTCCCACGGCGTAGCGTCGTGATTCGCGGTTACGATGATTTGTGGCAGGCCGATTTGGTGGAGATGCGTCCGTACGCGAAGCAAAATCGTGGATATCACTATATACTAACGATCATCGATGCGTTCAGCAAGTACGCGTGGGCCGTACCCGTGAAAACAAAAAGTGGACGCGACGTAACCGCGGCGTTCACGATCGTGTTGCAGCAGAGCGATAGATGTCCGCGAAATTTACAAACCGACATGGGTAAGGAGTTTTACAACGCGGAGTTTCAACGATGTGTGAAGACTCGCGGAATCAACCACTACTCCACGTACAGCGTAATGAAAGCGTCGATCGTTGAACGTTTCAATCGTACGCTGAAAAACCTCATGTGGAAAAAATTCTCCTTGAACGCGTCCTATCGTTGGGTCGACCTGTTACCTGCGCTCGTACACACCTACAATCATCGCAAGCACCGAACGATCAACGCCCGACCCGTTGACGTAACCCCCGCGACGCGTTTGTCGTTCGCCGCGAATGAATCCCTTTCACCCTCAGCATCGGAAGGAGTTAGACGACGCGCGAAATTCAAAGTTGGTGACAAGGTACGCGTGAGCAAGTTCAAGACTCTCTTCGAGAAGGGGTACACTCCGAACTGGTCAACCGAGGTGTTCGAAATCATAACCGTACAACCAACGTGTCCGGTGACGTACATTCTGCGCGATTCCGCGGGAGAACCGATCTCGGGTGGATTCTACGAGTACGAACTACATTCGGTCGCGAATCCGGACGTCTATCTGGTCGAGAAGATTATTCGTCGTAAAGGAAACCAGGTGTACGTTAAGTGGCTCGGATTCGATTCGTCGCGGAACTCGTGGATAAGCAACAAGGATATTCTATGATTCCCGATCACGAACGCACTCGATGTTACTAAAATAAATGAATGAAAAATAAATACATACATATAAATAGATAAACAGTATCCGTTTATTCAATTTTCCACATGCTCCTTCACCTTCTCATTTATGCGTACAATTAATCTTAAAAGTATGAAAAAAAATTACATATATACCGACGCGTATAAAATACAATTTTAGTTATTCCGCGCTATATACAATTTTGACTATTCTACGCTATACATATATCCATAAATAAATAACCAAAGAAACGTATATACATATGTGCATGCAAACATACAACATACTAAACATGCAAACATACTAAACATGCAAACATACTGAACATGCAAACATACTAAACAATGGAATTGTCGAGGGACTCGTCGGGGTCAAGCTGGAGACGTTCGTGTGTCTTGAGTTGGGGGATTCGATAATGACCCCACGGAAGGGTGTCGACTCGATCGGCTAAAATACACCGCTTGTCGTCGAACGGACTGAGAGCGTTCTTCTCCTGACTCACGGTATACACATGATGCTCTTTGGAGCGTATATTGTTCTGCCGAATCGATTTCTCGGTGAGATCGCGGAGACAACGAATGTAATCGTCGAATTGTACATGATTCGCGACCACGTGCCTCCGCACACCCTTCACTTTTTTAGTCTCACTCGTAGACCCCACTGTCGCGTTAAACGTTCTAGTTGCGTACATCTTAGACCTCAATCCGACGAACTCGGTCATCAAGGCGCCGTTGTTCTCATCTTTCATGAGTCCCGGCACCTTTTTGTTTTCGCGGGGCATACCGTACGGATTGTCCACCGCGTAATCACTCGTGTCGAATCGGGCGACGTCACACTTCATCGTTTCATACGCATCCTCGCATTCCACGCTATACATTAAACTATCGGTGTCGGTGTACAGAACCTTACACTTATCACCGAACTTCGCGCGCATATACGCGTAATGGAACTCGTACAGGCATTCTTTCGATACGTCCAGTACACTCATTCCCACGTATATGGGTTTATCAAACTTAACTCTTAATTTACGCATCTCGATGGCCACCAACTGTTCGGAGAAGATCGTGCGACTATGAAAGTTCGGCTTCGCGATCAGCGCTTCCGCACCGTAACGACCGTCCCACCGCGTCACCAGTCGCACATCTACGCGATTCCGCACATTCTCCATCGTCTTTCCATACACTGCGTTATTCATTAATTTATACAGAGTCTTCTGAAATTCGCTGGTTGCCCGCGTCCGCAAATCAGTGTTCAAACGAATGTAGTCGCGCAACCAGTGCGACTGATCGAATCGCAACACCCGATGAATTCGCGTTACGCGTAAACCGTGTCGCACGCACTGTTTCAGGTAGCGATAATGTATGACATATCGCTCCTTATCGTCGAGCGTGGCAAGTAGCTTTGTCTGTTTTCCTTCTGGAGCGTGCTCGCGCACCGGGCAGAATGGAAGGTCAGCGTGGGCGTCGTGGATCTCCTGAGGATATTCGATGTCGACCTCCAACAGGTATCCCTCGGATTCCTTGGCGTCCTCGGTGTCCTCGCCGTCCTCGGTATCCTCGCCGTCGGATAGTGATGATACATCGAGCGCGGCAGCCGTCGCATCGTCCAGCCATCGAAACCCACCTTTCGGCATAGCCTGCGACATCGCCCATCCGTACAAGTTGTTGACGTCGAAGTACATCAGATACGTCGATGCCTTCGATTCGTCGTACATCCCTGCAGGCAGGGACTTGTTGTTGGCACGCGCGTACCTGTGCGAGCACTGACTCAGACCGCCGCGTATGCCACGCTCTACGAACAGTAGCATGTCCACGTCCGTTAAAAGTTCTAATCGTACGCCGGTGTACTTGAGCATCGCGTCCCACGTGAAACTCGGTAGCGTAAAATAATGCGCGGGATCTAAATCGTAACTCGCGATACAGTCGGTGCGGAAACTCTCGAATACGTCGGCGAGTAACAGTACATCTGTTTTCAAGTACAAATCACTGTACTCGCCCAATGTCTGTACGCGAAAAGTATTCCACACGTTCGCGGCGTGCGCGTAATCAGGCTCCGACGCGGCGCTATCGTTCAACCGATTATAGAACGCTTCGCGGGACGGTAAACGCGTATCATTAAGTTTAATGTACGACGTCACGTAGTCGTACGGGAAGACACCCTTTCTGGTAAGGAGATTGAATTGATCATCCGACAGGGATTGAAACTCGCGTCGTAGAATCGCGAGTCGTTCTTTGCCGAGGTCCGAAGCGAGTTTCTCCAGACTAGCGGCCAAAAACTTTAACGAATCTATGAATCGAAATTTCAATCCCCTCTTCCAATCGGTGTTCTCGGCGTCGATTCCCTTGACATGTTTCGTGAAAGATATATACCGCTCTTTCGTTACCGGTAGCAGATCGATCTGTCCTTCGAACGCGGACGCCAACTCCTTAATCACGAAATGCGCGTCGTAGCCTGATAAATTATGAAACACTACCGGTATCGTGTACGATCGTTGAAACTGTAAGTTGCACGACACGTGGGCCGCGCCTCGGTACTCGCCCGTCGAGTGACAATGGTCGCGCACTTTTTTATCCCCCTCGACGAAAGGTTGTCCGCACACGTGACACTCGATCGCTTCGTTAAAACTTTGCCACTGGTGTTTCGTTAACGAGTTCATCGGTTTCGCGTTCCGCAACCACGAATACGCAATGTCCGCAAAGTCTCGAAGTTCTTGTACGAACCACTTCACGCACTCGGATTCGTGACGATACGCGCGATAACGACACAGGGACGCGTCGGTGGAACAGTGGATGTAATATCCCACGCTGTATGCTCTATGCTGCTGGTACGTGTACGTCCGACTCCGCTCCGCAGGCTCGACGTCCTCCAGCATACATTCGAAGTCCGCGTAAATGACGAATGGCGCTCGTTCCTTGTTTTTAAAGTTCTTGAACTGCAACCATTTATCCTTCAGGGACGGCAATTCGACGGCGCACTCGTTCAGACGTTGGCAGTCCACGTTGTGCTTCGTCAATTGCACGTTCGAATGAAAGAAGCTGAGACATCTGCAACGATAATAGTATTAATAATACAACATAATAATCAATAACACAACGATCGAAATATACCATATTTTACTCACCTTTCGCAAACGAATACTTGTCCATTGTGTTTGCCGAGCTGCTTCGAAATCAGTCTCGACATGCTGCGAATGCACGCGAAATGATAACGTTGAGGCTCGTTGGGGTCCTGCACCAGTAGGAGGTTCGCGTGCCTCTCTCGCTTGTCCTCGGTCAAACGCAGAGGTGCGCAGCTTCCGTCGGACCACGCGTACACGTTCACCGACACGTCGTTCATCCTCTCGAACTTTGTCAGCTGGTCCAACGTTACGGGTAGAGTCATATCGCCCGTACGAAACACATCCAAGTAGTGATGGTACGATGCGACTCTATCCGCATGCGTAGTAGCAGGGTACAAACTAGCGACGACAGCCCACAAGAAACATGCATTGTCTCTATTCTTTATGTTCACCACCGCTTTCTTCAGGACGACGGCGCGCGGAAGCGGTACGTTGCAACCACCTCGAAGTGGATTATGCTTATTAATATTCACTAGAATATTTAGCACTGCCCTTAAGGTCCATCCACTGTCGCGATCTTGAAACTCCTCGAGCATCACTAGCGTGGGAGCGACCACGTGCTTCGAGTACCACTCGCGAACGTTCGAAGTCATGAACAGTACTCGATTTCGCGTACCGAAACTTTTCATCTCCGTATTCTCACCCAACATAAACTCCGCGTTAAAGTTCGTATTCACAGACACGCTCTTATGTGCCGTGATAGCGTTCGTGACGCGCGAGATCACAATTCGTCGAGCACCCTCTAAAAATCGTCGCGGATCGACGTGTCCCACGTTGATAACCGCACCGGTTGAAATACGGCCTATAAACGCCGATTCCACGTCTTCCCATACGACTTTGGGTGCAGTCGATCGGCCCGAAACACCGGAACCGACTCGCGAAAACTTTTCCCGCACGATCGCGCGCAATGTCTTGATTCGCGTGATCAGCGACACTAGGCGTTGTTTCGCGGCCACTGACATTCCTCCGCTGCTCTGGTACTGGACGATGAGCTGCAGGCACGTGTCGCAATGATCCGCCCAATCTCGGAATTCCGCAATAGAGCGTAAAAGCTTAGACATCTGGGACAAAACCCTGTACGTGTCCATGAACCCCTCCATGTTTGCTTATTCACAAAGTTTTTTTGTCTACCAGACACGCACGAATAGTGTCGAATGGGTGATACGACTCTTCCAGGTGATGCGGTCGGTGATCGGATATCGGAAACCCAATGGCAAAATGAGACGCTTCGAGTGTAGTCGCATAATCGGTGTCGGGTGCTCATCCAAAAATCTTGCTAATTCACGACACAAAAACGAGTCCACGGTGATAGTCAATGTTCGAGGACACAACACTTTGTACACTTCGACCGCGCCGTTCTCAATGTCTTGCAGAAGCGTTAACGGTGTACACACGATCGCGGTAAAGTACTTCACATGCTTGCGATGCACATCTTTATCACCAACAATGCAATACAATGTACATTTGCTCGCAGTACTGTATCGCGCGATATGGCGTAGCAATTGACGGTGGTGATGCGACAATTGCATAAATCCGTTTTGAACGATAATGTTCCACGATGTCTCGAATAATGACTGTGGGCTTAACACGTCCCGGATTTTATGCTTCTCGATCATAAGCGTTTGGTGGTCCAACTGCGGCATCGCGGATGAAGGGCTCGCGTTAATCAGATGCCTACGGGCCTATATCGAACTCTTTTCACCCTTACACGGTCCCGGTCCCGCTTCCACTTACCTACTATAAACACACTGCATGGCGCGGTCCAATGTTGTGTTTACTCCATGGGCTATCGCGACGATTGACTTACAGTCTCCTCCTCGATCATTAAAATACTCGGAACTCTTCCCCGAATAATTATCGCTATATGCACGTGCGCTGTATCGGTCCCACGATTGAAACATAAACGCACGGCACGAAGAGTGTGCACGTAGACGCCCGAAACGTGTTCGATCCTGTTCAGATGTAAACACACTGCATGTCGCGGTGCGCTGTATGACTTCTCAGAAATCATGTACCACCCTCTTTCTCAGAACTTATCATGGAATGCAATGTCGTGTTTACTCCATGGGCTATCGCGATGATTGATTTACAATAATTATCGCTCTATGTTTACATCATTGCACGTGCGCTGCATCGGTCCCACGATTCAAACATAAACACACGGCACGAAGCGCGTGCACGTAGGCGCCAAAAACGCGTTCGATCCTGTTCAGATATAAACACACGGCATAGCACGGTGCAATGTTTATTCCATGGGTTATCGCGATGATTGATTTATAATAATTATCGCTCTATGTTTATATCATTGCACGTGTGCCGTATCGGTCCCACGATTCAAATATTTCCTTATCTTTTCTCAGAAATCACGGTCCACCCTCTTTCTCAGAAATCATCATCGAAAACGCGATTTGAATTTCCGCGAATCGGTCGCGGTCGCGCCTGCGCACCGATCCCCGCACACGTACGGAGATTGCGCGGCGGCGACGCGTGCCCAAACATACCTTAGACATGCAACAGGTGACGTCAGCACGAAACGTATGAAAACCTTGGAAAATTTACCATGGTGGACCCAAAGTACCTTAAACGTACAATAGGTGGCGCCAACCCGAAATGTATGAAAAACCTGGAAAATTTACCAAGACGGGCCCAAATACCGACGCGGGCCCAAAGTACCTTAAACGTCCAGTAGGTGGCGCCAACCCGAAATGTATGGAAAACCTGGAAAATTTACCAAGACGGGCCCAAATACCGACGCGGGCCCAAAGTACCTTAAACGTCCAGTAGGTGGCGCCAACACGAAATGCGCGCGACGCCATTTTGAAAATTTGAAAATCCTCCCCCTCCCCCGTGACGTCAACCCCCTCACCCACGAACTCGACCGGCGCGCGCGACGCCATTTTGAAAATTTTGAAAATCCCCCTCCCCTGTGACGTCATCCCCCTCACCTACGAACTCGGTCGACGCCATCTTGGAATCCGCCTCCCCTGTGACGTCATCCCCCTCACCTACGAACTCGGTACCCCCTCCCCGCCTCACCCCCTCGCCCATCTCGCGGAAGAGCGCGGTACCTCCCCCCGCCCCGCCTCACCCCTCGCCTCCACTTGGTCCAGAACTCTCATAGCCTAACTACTGAGATCCGTTTGTACAACCGTCTTCTATATCTAGACTACCGAGATCCGTCTGTACAACCGTCTTCTATATCTAGACTAACGACATCCGTCTGTACAACCGTCTTCTATATCTAGGCTAACGAGATCTCCCGATGTACAACCGTCTTCTATATCTAGACTAACGAGATCCGTTGTTGTACAACCCTCTTCTATATCTAGACTAACGAGATCTCTCGATGTACAACCGTCTTCTATATCTAGACTAACGAGATCCGTTTGTACAACCGTCTTCTATATCTAGACTACCGAGATCCGTCTGTACAACCGTCTTCTATATCTAGACTAACGACATCCGTCTGTACAACCGTCTTCTATATCTAGGCTAACGAGATCCGTCGTTGTACAACCGTCTTCTATATCTAGACTACCGAGATCCGTCTGTACAACCGTCTTCTATATCTAGACTAACGACATCCGTCTGTACAACCGTCTTCTATATCTAGACTAACGAGATCCGTTGTTGTACAACCCTCTTCTATATCTAGACTAACGAGATCTCTCGATGTACAACCGTCTTCTATATCTAGACTAACGAGATACGTCGTTGGACAAACGTCTTCAATAGCTAGACTAACGAGCTCTGTCTGTACAACCGTCTTCTATATCTAGACTAACGAGATCCGTCGTAGTACAACCCTCTTCTATATCTAGACTAACGAGATCCGTCTGTACAAACGTTTTCTATATCTAGACTAACGAGATACGTCGTTGGACAAACGTCTTCAATATCTAGACTAACGAGATCCGTCTGTACAACCGTCTTCTATATCTAGACTAACGAGATACGTCGTTGTACAACCATCTTCTATATCTAGACTAACGGGATCCGTCTGTACAACCGTCTTCTATATCTAGACTAACGAGATCTCTCGTTACACAACCGTCTTCTATATCTAGACTAACGAGATCCGTCTGTACAACCGTCTTCTATATCTAGACTAACGAGATCTCTCGTTATACAACCGTCTTCTATATCTAGACTAACGAGATCCGTCTGTACAACCGTCTTCTATATCTAGACTAACGAGATCTCTCGATGTACAACCGTCTTCAATATCTAGACTAACGGGATCCGTCTGTACAACCGTCTTCTATATCTAGACTAACGAGATCTCTCGTTATACAACCGTCTTCTATATCTAGACTAACGAGATCCGTCTGTACAACCGTCTTCTATATCTAGACTAACGAGATCCGTCTGTACAACCGTCTTCTATATCTAGACTAACGAGATCCGTCTGTACAACCGTCTTCTATATCTAGACTAACGAGATCCGTCTGTACAACCGTTTCCTATGTCTAGACTAACGAGATACGTCGTTGGACAACCGTCTTCTATATCTAGACTCACGAGATCCGTCTGTACAACCGTCTTCTATATCTAGACTAACGAGATCCGTCTATACAACCGTCTTCAATATCTAGACTCACGAGATCCGTCTTTACAACCGTCTTCTATATCTAGACTAACGAGATCCGTCTGTACAACCGTCTTCTATATCTAGACTAACGAGATCCGTCTGTACAACCGTCTTCTATATCTAGACTAACGAGATCCGTCGTTGTACAACCGTCTTCTATATCTAGACTAACGAGATCCGTCTGTACAACCGTTTTCTATGTCTAGACTAACGAGGTACGTCGTTGGACAAACGTCTTCAATATCTAGACTAACGAGATCCGTCTGTACAACCGTCTTCTATATCTAGACTAACCAGATCCGTCTGTACAACCGTCTTCTATATCTAGACTAACGAGATCCGTCTGTACAACCGTCTTCTATATCTAGACTAACGAGATACGTCGTTGGACAAACGTCTTCAATATCTAGACTAACGAGGTCCGTCTGTACAACCGTCTTCTATATCTAGACTAACGAGATCCGTCTGTACAACCGTCTTCTATATCTAGACTAACGAGATCCGTCTGTACAACCGTTTCGTAGTCTAGACTAACGAGATACGTCGTTGGACAACCGTCTTCTATATCTAGACTCACGAGATCCGTCTGTACAACCGTCTTCTATATCTAGACTAACGAGATCCGTCTGTACAACCGTCTTCTATATCTAGACTAACGAGATCCGTCTGTACAACCGTCTTCTATATCTAGACTAACGAGATCCGTCTGTACAACCGTTTCCTATGTCTAGACTAACGAGATACGTCGTTGGACAACCGTCTTCTATATCTAGACTCACGAGATCCGTCTGTACAACCGTCTTCTATATCTAGACTAACGAGATCCGTCTATACAACCGTCTTCTATATCTAGACTAACGAGATCCGTCTGTACAACCGTCTTCTATATCTAGACTAACGAGATCCGTCTGTACAACCGTCTTCTATATCTAGACTAACGGGATCCGTCTGTACAACCGTCTTCTATATCTAGACTAACGAGATCTCTCGTTATACAACCGTCTTCTATATCTAGACTAACGAGATCCGTCTGTACAACCGTCTTCTATATCTAGACTAACGAGATCTCTCGTTATACAACCGTCTTCTATATCTAGACTAACGAGATCCGTCTGTACAACCGTCTTCTATATCTAGACTAACGAGATCTCTCGATGTACAACCGTCTTCAATATCTAGACTAACCGGATCCGTCTGTACAACCGTCTTCTATATCTAGACTAACGAGATCCGTCTGTACAACCGTTTTCTATATCTAGACTAACGAGGTACGTCGTTGGACAAACGTCTTCAATATCTAGACTAACGAGATCCGTCTGTACAACCGTCTTCTATATCTAGACTAACGAGATCTCTCGTTATACAACCGTCTTCTATATCTAGACTAACGAGATCCGTCTGTACAACCATCTTTTATATCTAGACTAACGACATCTCTCGTTATACAACCGTCTTCTATATCTAGACTAACGAGATCCGTCTGTACAACCATCTTTTATATCTAGACTAACGAGATCTCTCGTTATACAACCGTCTTCTATATCTAGACTAACGAGATCCGTCTGTACAACCGTCTTCTATATCTAGACTAACGAGATCCGTCTGTACAACCGTTTTCTATATCTAGACTAACGAGGTACGTCGTTGGACAAACGTCTTCAATATCTAGACTAACGAGATCCGTCTGTACAACCGTCTTCTATATCTAGACTAACGAGATCCGTCTGTACAACCGTCTTCTATATCTAGACTCACGAGATCCGTCTGTACAACCGTCTTCTATATCTAGACTAACGAGATCCGTCTGTACAACCGTCTTCTATATCTAGACTAACGAGATCCGTCTGTACAACCGTCTTCTATATCTAGACTAACGAGATCCGTCTGTACAACCGTCTTCTATATCTAGACTCACGAGATCCGTCTGTACAACCGTCTTCTATATCTAGACTAACGAGATCCGTCGTTGTACAACCGTCATCTATATCTAGACTAACGAGATCCGTCTGTACAACCGTCTTCTATATCTAGACTAACGAGATCCGTCTGTACAACCGTCTTCTATATCTAGACTCAAGAGATCCGTCTGTACAACCGTCTTCTATATCTAGACTAACGAGATCCGTCGTTGTACAAGCGTCTTCTATATCTAGACTAACGAGATCCGTTTGTACAACCGTCTTCTATATCTAGACTAACGGGATCCGTCTGTACAACCGTCTTCTATATCTAGACTAACGACATCCGTCTGTACAACCGTCTTCTATATCTAGGCTAACGAGATCCGTCGTTGTACAACCGTCTTCTGTATCTAGACTAACGAGATCCGTCTGTACAACTGTCTTCTATATCTAGACTAACGAGATCCGTCTGTACAACCGTCTTCTATATCTAGACTCAAGAGATCCGTCTGTACAACCGTCTTCTATATCTAGACTAACGAGATCCGTCGTTGTACAACCGTCTTCTATATCTAGACTAACGAGATCCGTTTGTACAACCGTCTTCTATATCTAGACTACCGAGATCCGTCTGTACAACCGTCTTCTATATATAGACTAACGACATCCGTCTGTACAACCGTCTTCTATATCTAGGCTAACGAGATCCGTCGTTGTACAACCCTCTTCTATATCTAGACTAACGAGATCTCTCGATGTACAACCGTCTTCTATATCTAGACTAACGAGATACGTCGTTGGACAACCCTCTTCTATATCTAGACTAACGAGATCTCTCGATGTACAACCGTCTTCTATATCTAGACTAACGAGATCCGTTGTTGTACAACCCTCTTCTATATCTAGACTAACGAGATCTCTCGATGTACAACCGTCTTCTATATCTAGACTAACGAGATCCGTTTGTACAACCGTCTTCTATATCTAGACTACCGAGATCCGTCTGTACAACCGTCTTCTATATCTAGACTAACGACATCCGTCAGTACAACCGTCTTCTATATCTAGGCTAACGAGATCTCCCGATGTACAACCGTCTTCTATATCTAGACTAACGAGATCCGTTGTTGTACAACCCTCTTCTATATCTAGACTAACGAGATCTCTCGATGTACAACCGTCTTCTATATCTAGACTAACGAGATCCGTTTGTACAACCGTCTTCTATATCTAGACTACCGAGATCCGTCTGTACAACCGTCTTCTATATCTAGACTAACGACATCCGTCTGTACAACCGTCTTCTATATCTAGGCTAACGAGATCCGTCGTTGTACAACCGTCTTCTATATCTAGACTACCGAGATCCGTCTGTACAACCGTCTTCTATATCTAGACTAACGACATCCGTCTGTACAACCGTCTTCTATATCTAGACTAACGAGATCCGTTGTTGTACAACCCTCTTCTATATCTAGACTAACGAGATCTCTCGATGTACAACCGTCTTCTATATCTAGACTAACGAGATACGTCGTTGGACAAACGTCTTCAATATCTAGACTAACGAGCTCTGTCTGTACAACCGTCTTCTATATCTAGACTAACGAGATCCGTCGTAGTACAACCCTCTTCTATATCTAGACTAACGAGATCCGTCTGTACAAACGTTTTCTATATCTAGACTAACGAGATACGTCGTTGGACAAACGTCTTCAATATCTAGACTAACGAGATCCGTCTGTACAACCGTCTTCTATATCTAGACTAACGAGATCTCTCGTTATACAACCGTCTTCTATATCTAGACTAACGAGATCCGTCTGTACAACCGTCTTCTATATCTAGACTAACGAGATCTCTCGTTATACAACCGTCTTCTATATCTAGACTAACGAGATCCGTCTGTACAACCGTCTTCTATATCTAGACTAACGAGATCTCTCGATGTACAACCGTCTTCAATATCTAGACTAACGGGATCCGTCTGTACAACCGTCTTCTATATCTAGACTAACGAGATCTCTCGTTATACAACCGTCTTCTATATCTAGACTAACGAGATCCGTCTGTACAACCGTCTTCTATATCTAGACTAACGAGATCCGTCTGTACAACCGTCTTCTATATCTAGACTAACGAGATCTCTCGTTATACAACCGTCTTCTATATCTAGACTAACGAGATCCGTCTGTACAACAGTCTTCTATATCTAGACTAACGAGATCTCTCGATGTACAACCGTCTTCTATATCTAGACTAACGAGATCCGTCGTTGTACAACCATCTTCTATATCTAGACTAACGAGATACGTCGTTGGACAAACGTCTTCAATATCTAGACTAACGAGCTCTGTCTGTACAACCGTCTTCTATATCTAGACTAACGAGATCCGTCGTAGTACAACCCTCTTCTATATCTAGACTAACGAGATCTCTCGATGTACAACCATCTTCTATATCTAGACTAACGAGATACGTCGTTGGACAAACGTCTTCAATATCTAGACTAACGAGCTCTGTCTGTACAACCGTCTTCTATATCTAGACTAACGAGATCCGTCGTAGTACAACCCTCTTCTATATCTAGACTAACGAGATCCGTCTGTACAACCGTTTTCTATATCTAGACTAACGAGATACGTCGTTGGACAAACGTCTTCAATATCTAGACTAACGAGCTCTGTCTGTACAACCGTCTTCTATATCTAGACTAACGAGATCCGTTTGTACAACCGTCTTCTATATCTAGACTACCGAGATCCGTCTGTACAACCGTCTTCTATATCTAGACTAACGACATCCGTCTGTGCAACCGTCTTCTATATCTAGGCTAACGAGATCCGTCGTTGTACAACCGTCTTCTGTATCTAGACTAACGAGATCCGTCTGTACAACTGTCTTCTATATCTAGACTAACGAGATCTCTCGATGTACAACCGTCTTCTATATCTAGACTAACGAGATCCGTTGTTGTACAACCCTCTTCTATATCTAGACTAACGAGATCTCTCGATGTACAACCGTCTTCTATATCTAGACTAACGAGATACGTCGTTGGACAAACGTCTTCAATATCTAGACTAACGAGCTCTGTCTGTACAACCGTCTTCTATATCTAGACTAACGAGATCCGTCGTAGTACAACCCTCTTCTATATCTAGACTAACGAGATCCGTCTGTACAACCGTTTTCTATATCTAGATTAACGAGATACGTCGTTGGACAAACGTCTTCAATATCTAGACTAACGAGATCCGTCTGTACAACCGTCTTCTATATCTAGACTAACGAGATACGTCGTTGTACAACCATCTTCTATATCTAGACTAACGGGATCCGTCTGTACAACCGTCTTCTATATCTAGACTAACGAGATCTCTCGTTATACAACCGTCTTCTATATCTAGACTAACGAGATCCGTCTGTACAACCGTCTTCTATATCTAGACTAACGAGATCTCTCGTTATACAACCGTCTTCTATATCTAGACTAACGAGATCCGTCTGTACAACCGTCTTCTATATCTAGACTAACGAGATCTCTCGATGTACAACCGTCTTCAATATCTAGACTAACGGGATCCGTCTGTACAACCGTCTTCTATATCTAGACTAACGAGGTACGTCGTTGGACAAACGTCTTCAATATCTAGACTAACGAGATCCGTCTGTACAACCGTCTTCTATATCTAGACTAACGAGATCTCTCGTTATACAACCGTCTTCTATATCTAGACTAACGAGATCCGTCTGTACAACCGTCTTCTATATCTAGACTAACGAGATCTCTCGTTATACAACCGTCTTCTATATCTAGACTAACGAGATCCGTCTGTACAACCGTCTTCTATATCTAGACTAACGAGATCTCTCGTTATACAACCGTCTTCTATATCTAGACTAACGAGATCCGTCGTTGTACAACCGTCTTCTGTATCTAGACTAACGAGATCCGTCTGTACAACCGTTTTCTATATCTAGACTAACGAGGTACGTCGTTGGACAAACGTCTTCAATATCTAGACTAACGAGATCCGTCTGTACAACCGTCTTCTATATCTAGACTAACGAGATCTCTCGTTATACAACCGTCTTCTATATCTAGACTAACGAGATCCGTCTGTACAACCATCTTTTATATCTAGACTAACGACATCTCTCGTTATACAACCGTCTTCTATATCTAGACTAACGAGATCCGTCTGTACAACCATCTTTTATATCTAGACTAACGAGATCTCTCGTTATACAACCGTCTTCTATATCTAGACTAACGAGATCCGTCTGTACAACCGTCTTCTATATCTAGACTAACGAGATCCGTCTGTACAACCGTTTTCTATATCTAGACTAACGAGGTACGTCGTTGGAAAAACGTCTTCAATATCTAGACTAACGAGATCCGTCTGTACAACCGTCTTCTATATCTAGACTAACGAGATCCGTCTGTACAACCGTCTTCTATATCTAGACTCACGAGATCCGTCTGTACAACCGTCTTCTATATCTAGACTAACGAGATCCGTCTGTACAACCGTCTTCTATATCTAGACTAACGAGATCCGTCTGTACAACCGTCTTCTATATCTAGACTAACGAGATCCGTCTGTACAACCGTCTTCTATATCTAGACTCACGAGATCCGTCTGTACAACCGTCTTCTATATCTAGACTAACGAGATCCGTCGTTGTACAACCGTCATCTATATCTAGACTAACGAGATCCGTCTGTACAACCGTCTTCTATATCTAGACTAACGAGATCCGTCTGTACAACCGTCTTCTATATCTAGACTCAAGAGATCCGTCTGTACAACCGTCTTCTATATCTAGACTAACGAGATCCGTCTGTACAACCGTCTTCTATATCTAGACTACCGAGATCCGTCTGTACAACCGTCTTCTATATATAGACTAACGACATCCGTCTGTACAACCGTCTTCTATATCTAGGCTAACGAGATCCGTCGTTGTACAACCCTCTTCTATATCTAGACTAACGAGATCTCTCGATGTACAACCGTCTTCTATATCTAGACTAACGAGATACGTCGTTGGACAACCCTCTTCTATATCTAGACTAACGAGATCTCTCGATGTACAACCGTCTTCTATATCTAGACTAACGAGATCCGTTTGTACAACCGTCTTCTATATCTAGACTACCGAGATCCGTCTGTACAACCGTCTTCTATATCTAGACTAACGACATCCGTCTGTACAACCGTCTTCTATATCTAGGCTAACGAGATCTCCCGATGTACAACCGTCTTCTATATCTAGACTAACGAGATCCGTTGTTGTACAACCCTCTTCTATATCTAGACTAACGAGATCTCTCGATGTACAACCGTCTTCTATATCTAGACTAACGAGATCCGTTTGTACAACCGTCTTCTATATCTAGACTACCGAGATCCGTCTGTACAACCGTCTTCTATATCTAGACTAACGACATCCGTCTGTACAACCGTCTTCTATATCTAGGCTAACGAGATCCGTCGTTGTACAACCGTCTTCTATATCTAGACTACCGAGATCCGTCTGTACAACCGTCTTCTATATCTAGACTAACGACATCCGTCTGTACAACCGTCTTCTATATCTAGACTAACGAGATCCGTTGTTGTACAACCCTCTTCTATATCTAGACTAACGAGATCTCTCGATGTACAACCGTCTTCTATATCTAGACTAACGAGATACGTCGTTGGACAAACGTCTTCAATAGCTAGACTAACGAGCTCTGTCTGTACAACCGTCTTCTATATCTAGACTAACGAGATCCGTCGTAGTACAACCCTCTTCTATATCTAGACTAACGAGATCCGTCTGTACAAACGTTTTCTATATCTAGACTAACGAGATACGTCGTTGGACAAACGTCTTCAATATCTAGACTAACGAGATCCGTCTGTACAACCGTCTTCTATATCTAGACTAACGAGATACGTCGTTGTACAACCATCTTCTATATCTAGACTAACGGGATCCGTCTGTACAACCGTCTTCTATATCTAGACTAACGAGATCTCTCGTTACACAACCGTCTTCTATATCTAGACTAACGAGATCCGTCTGTACAACCGTCTTCTATATCTAGACTAACGAGATCTCTCGTTATACAACCGTCTTCTATATCTAGACTAACGAGATCCGTCTGTACAACCGTCTTCTATATCTAGACTAACGAGATCTCTCGATGTACAACCGTCTTCAATATCTAGACTAACGGGATCCGTCTGTACAACCGTCTTCTATATCTAGACTAACGAGATCTCTCGTTATACAACCGTCTTCTATATCTAGACTAACGAGATCCGTCTGTACAACCGTCTTCTATATCTAGACTAACGAGATCCGTCTGTACAACCGTCTTCTATATCTAGACTAACGAGATCCGTCTGTACAACCGTCTTCTATATCTAGACTAACGAGATCCGTCTGTACAACCGTTTCCTATGTCTAGACTAACGAGATACGTCGTTGGACAACCGTCTTCTATATCTAGACTCACGAGATCCGTCTGTACAACCGTCTTCTATATCTAGACTAACGAGATCCGTCTATACAACCGTCTTCAATATCTAGACTCACGAGATCCGTCTTTACAACCGTCTTCTATATCTAGACTAACGAGATCCGTCTGTACAACCGTCTTCTATATCTAGACTAACGAGATCCGTCTGTACAACCGTCTTCTATATCTAGACTAACGAGATCCGTCGTTGTACAACCGTCTTCTATATCTAGACTAACGAGATCCGTCTGTACAACCGTTTTCTATGTCTAGACTAACGAGGTACGTCGTTGGACAAACGTCTTCAATATCTAGACTAACGAGATCCGTCTGTACAACCGTCTTCTATATCTAGACTAACCAGATCCGTCTGTACAACCGTCTTCTATATCTAGACTAACGAGATCCGTCTGTACAACCGTCTTCTATATCTAGACTAACGAGATACGTCGTTGGACAAACGTCTTCAATATCTAGACTAACGAGGTCCGTCTGTACAACCGTCTTCTATATCTAGACTAACGAGATCCGTCTGTACAACCGTCTTCTATATCTAGACTAACGAGATCCGTCTGTACAACCGTTTCGTAGTCTAGACTAACGAGATACGTCGTTGGACAACCGTCTTCTATATCTAGACTCACGAGATCCGTCTGTACAACCGTCTTCTATATCTAGACTAACGAGATCCGTCTGTACAACCGTCTTCTATATCTAGACTAACGAGATCCGTCTGTACAACCGTCTTCTATATCTAGACTAACGAGATCCGTCTGTACAACCGTTTCCTATGTCTAGACTAACGAGATACGTCGTTGGACAACCGTCTTCTATATCTAGACTCACGAGATCCGTCTGTACAACCGTCTTCTATATCTAGACTAACGAGATCCGTCTATACAACCGTCTTCTATATCTAGACTAACGAGATCCGTCTGTACAACCGTCTTCTATATCTAGACTAACGAGATCCGTCTGTACAACCGTCTTCTATATCTAGACTAACGGGATCCGTCTGTACAACCGTCTTCTATATCTAGACTAACGAGATCTCTCGTTATACAACCGTCTTCTATATCTAGACTAACGAGATCCGTCTGTACAACCGTCTTCTATATCTAGACTAACGAGATCTCTCGTTATACAACCGTCTTCTATATCTAGACTAACGAGATCCGTCTGTACAACCGTCTTCTATATCTAGACTAACGAGATCTCTCGATGTACAACCGTCTTCAATATCTAGACTAACCGGATCCGTCTGTACAACCGTCTTCTATATCTAGACTAACGAGATCCGTCTGTACAACCGTTTTCTATATCTAGACTAACGAGGTACGTCGTTGGACAAACGTCTTCAATATCTAGACTAACGAGATCCGTCTGTACAACCGTCTTCTATATCTAGACTAACGAGATCTCTCGTTATACAACCGTCTTCTATATCTAGACTAACGAGATCCGTCTGTACAACCATCTTTTATATCTAGACTAACGACATCTCTCGTTATACAACCGTCTTCTATATCTAGACTAACGAGATCCGTCTGTACAACCATCTTTTATATCTAGACTAACGAGATCTCTCGTTATACAACCGTCTTCTATATCTAGACTAACGAGATCCGTCTGTACAACCGTCTTCTATATCTAGACTAACGAGATCCGTCTGTACAACCGTTTTCTATATCTAGACTAACGAGGTACGTCGTTGGACAAACGTCTTCAATATCTAGACTAACGAGATCCGTCTGTACAACCGTCTTCTATATCTAGACTAACGAGATCCGTCTGTACAACCGTCTTCTATATCTAGACTCACGAGATCCGTCTGTACAACCGTCTTCTATATCTAGACTAACGAGATCCGTCTGTACAACCGTCTTCTATATCTAGACTAACGAGATCCGTCTGTACAACCGTCTTCTATATCTAGACTAACGAGATCCGTCTGTACAACCGTCTTCTATATCTAGACTCACGAGATCCGTCTGTACAACCGTCTTCTATATCTAGACTAACGAGATCCGTCGTTGTACAACCGTCATCTATATCTAGACTAACGAGATCCGTCTGTACAACCGTCTTCTATATCTAGACTAACGAGATCCGTCTGTACAACCGTCTTCTATATCTAGACTCAAGAGATCCGTCTGTACAACCGTCTTCTATATCTAGACTAACGAGATCCGTCGTTGTACAAGCGTCTTCTATATCTAGACTAACGAGATCCGTTTGTACAACCGTCTTCTATATCTAGACTAACGGGATCCGTCTGTACAACCGTCTTCTATATCTAGACTAACGACATCCGTCTGTACAACCGTCTTCTATATCTAGGCTAACGAGATCCGTCGTTGTACAACCGTCTTCTGTATCTAGACTAACGAGATCCGTCTGTACAACTGTCTTCTATATCTAGACTAACGAGATCCGTCTGTACAACCGTCTTCTATATCTAGACTCAAGAGATCCGTCTGTACAACCGTCTTCTATATCTAGACTAACGAGATCCGTCGTTGTACAACCGTCTTCTATATCTAGACTAACGAGATCCGTTTGTACAACCGTCTTCTATATCTAGACTACCGAGATCCGTCTGTACAACCGTCTTCTATATATAGACTAACGACATCCGTCTGTACAACCGTCTTCTATATCTAGGCTAACGAGATCCGTCGTTGTACAACCCTCTTCTATATCTAGACTAACGAGATCTCTCGATGTACAACCGTCTTCTATATCTAGACTAACGAGATACGTCGTTGGACAACCCTCTTCTATATCTAGACTAACGAGATCTCTCGATGTACAACCGTCTTCTATATCTAGACTAACGAGATCCGTTGTTGTACAACCCTCTTCTATATCTAGACTAACGAGATCTCTCGATGTACAACCGTCTTCTATATCTAGACTAACGAGATCCGTTTGTACAACCGTCTTCTATATCTAGACTACCGAGATCCGTCTGTACAACCGTCTTCTATATCTAGACTAACGACATCCGTCAGTACAACCGTCTTCTATATCTAGGCTAACGAGATCTCCCGATGTACAACCGTCTTCTATATCTAGACTAACGAGATCCGTTGTTGTACAACCCTCTTCTATATCTAGACTAACGAGATCTCTCGATGTACAACCGTCTTCTATATCTAGACTAACGAGATCCGTTTGTACAACCGTCTTCTGTATCTAGACTAACGAGATCCGTCTGTACAACCGTCTTCTATATCTAGACTAACGACATCCGTCTGTACAACCGTCTTCTATATCTAGGCTAACGAGATCCGTCGTTGTACAACCGTCTTCTATATCTAGACTACCGAGATCCGTCTGTACAACCGTCTTCTATATCTAGACTAACGACATCCGTCTGTACAACCGTCTTCTATATCTAGACTAACGAGATCCGTTGTTGTACAACCCTCTTCTATATCTAGACTAACGAGATCTCTCGATGTACAACCGTCTTCTATATCTAGACTAACGAGATACGTCGTTGGACAAACGTCTTCAATATCTAGACTAACGAGCTCTGTCTGTACAACCGTCTTCTATATCTAGACTAACGAGATCCGTCGTAGTACAACCCTCTTCTATATCTAGACTAACGAGATCCGTCTGTACAAACGTTTTCTATATCTAGACTAACGAGATACGTCGTTGGACAAACGTCTTCAATATCTAGACTAACGAGATCCGTCTGTACAACCGTCTTCTATATCTAGACTAACGAGATCTCTCGTTATACAACCGTCTTCTATATCTAGACTAACGAGATCCGTCTGTACAACCGTCTTCTATATCTAGACTAACGAGATCTCTCGTTATACAACCGTCTTCTATATCTAGACTAACGAGATCCGTCTGTACAACCGTCTTCTATATCTAGACTAACGAGATCTCTCGATGTACAACCGTCTTCAATATCTAGACTAACGGGATCCGTCTGTACAACCGTCTTCTATATCTAGACTAACGAGATCTCTCGTTATACAACCGTCTTCTATATCTAGACTAACGAGATCCGTCTGTACAACCGTCTTCTATATCTAGACTAACGAGATCCGTCTGTACAACCGTCTTCTATATCTAGACTAACGAGATCTCTCGTTATACAACCGTCTTCTATATCTAGACTAACGAGATCCGTCTGTACAACAGTCTTCTATATCTAGACTAACGACATCCGTCTGTGCAACCGTCTTCTATATCTAGGCTAACGAGATCCGTCGTTGTACAACCGTCTTCTGTATCTAGACTAACGAGATCCGTCTGTACAACTGTCTTCTATATCTAGACTAACGAGATCTCTCGATGTACAACCGTCTTCTATATCTAGACTAACGAGATCCGTTGTTGTACAACCCTCTTCTATATCTAGACTAACGAGATCCGTCTGTACAACCATCTTCTATATCTAGACTAACGAGATACGTCGTTGGACAAACGTCTTCAATATCTAGACTAACGAGCTCTGTCTGTACAACCGTCTTCTATATCTAGACTAACGAGATCCGTCGTAGTACAACCCTCTTCTATATCTAGACTAACGAGATCTCTCGATGTACAACCATCTTCTATATCTAGACTAACGAGATACGTCGTTGGACAAACGTCTTCAATATCTAGAGTAACGAGCTCTGTCTGTACAACCGTCTTCTATATCTAGACTAACGAGATCCGTCGTAGTACAACCCTCTTCTATATCTAGACTAACGAGATCCGTCTGTACAACCGTTTTCTATATCTAGACTAACGAGATACGTCGTTGGACAAACGTCTTCAATATCTAGACTAACGAGCTCTGTCTGTACAACCGTCTTCTATATCTAGACTAACGAGATCCGTTTGTACAACCGTCTTCTATATCTAGACTACCGAGATCCGTCTGTACAACCGTCTTCTATATCTAGACTAACGACATCCGTCTGTGCAACCGTCTTCTATATCTAGGCTAACGAGATCCGTCGTTGTACAACCGTCTTCTGTATCTAGACTAACGAGATCCGTCTGTACAACTGTCTTCTATATCTAGACTAACGAGATCTCTCGATGTACAACCGTCTTCTATATCTAGACTAACGAGATCCGTTGTTGTACAACCCTCTTCTATATCTAGACTAACGAGATCCGTCTGTACAACCGTCTTCTATATCTAGACTAACGAGATCTCTCGTTATACAACCGTCTTCTATATCTAGACTAACGAGATCCGTCTGTACAACCGTCTTCTATATCTAGACTAACGAGATCTCTCGTTATACAACCGTCTTCTATATCTAGACTAACGAGATCCGTCGTTGTACAACCGTCTTCTGTATCTAGACTAACGAGATCCGTCTGTACAACCGTTTTCTATATCTAGACTAACGAGGTACGTCGTTGGACAAACGTCTTCAATATCTAGACTAACGAGATCCGTCTGTACAACCGTCTTCTATATCTAGACTAACGAGATCTCTCGTTATACAACCGTCTTCTATATCTAGACTAACGGGATCCGTCTGTACAACCGTCTTCTATATCTAGACTAACGAGGTACGTCGTTGGACAAACGTCTTCAATATCTAGACTAACGAGATCCGTCTGTACAACCGTCTTCTATATCTAGACTAACGAGATCTCTCGTTATACAACCGTCTTCTATATCTAGACTAACGAGATCCGTCTGTACAACCGTCTTCTATATCTAGACTAACGAGATCTCTCGTTATACAACCGTCTTCTATATCTAGACTAACGAGATCCGTCTGTACAACCGTCTTCTATATCTAGACTAACGAGATCTCTCGTTATACAACCGTCTTCTATATCTAGACTAACGAGATCCGTCGTTGTACAACCGTCTTCTGTATCTAGACTAACGAGATCCGTCTGTACAACCGTTTTCTATATCTAGACTAACGAGGTACGTCGTTGGACAAACGTCTTCAATATCTAGACTAACGAGATCCGTCTGTACAACCGTCTTCTATATCTAGACTAACGAGATCTTTCGTTATACAACCGTCTTCTATATCTAGACTAACGAGATCCGTCTGTACAACCATCTTTTATATCTAGACTAACGACATCTCTCGTTATACAACCGTCTTCTATATCTAGACTAACGAGATCCGTCTGTACAACCATCTTTTATATCTAGACTAACGAGATCTCTCGTTATACAACCGTCTTCTATATCTAGACTAACGAGATCCGTCTGTACAACCGTCTTCTATATCTAGACTAACGAGATCCGTCTGTACAACCGTTTTCTATATCTAGACTAACGAGGTACGTCGTTGGAAAAACGTCTTCAATATCTAGACTAACGAGATCCGTCTGTACAACCGTCTTCTATATCTAGACTAACGAGATCCGTCTGTACAACCGTCTTCTATATCTAGACTCACGAGATCCGTCTGTACAACCGTCTTCTATATCTAGACTAACGAGATCCGTCTGTACAACCGTCTTCTATATCTAGACTAACGAGATCCGTCTGTACAACCGTCTTCTATATCTAGACTAACGAGATCCGTCTGTACAACCGTCTTCTATATCTAGACTCACGAGATCCGTCTGTACAACCGTCTTCTATATCTAGACTAACGAGATCCGTCGTTGTACAACCGTCATCTATATCTAGACTAACGAGATCCGTCTGTACAACCGTCTTCTATATCTAGACTAACGAGATCCGTCTGTACAACCGTCTTCTATATCTAGACTCAAGAGATCCGTCTGTACAACCGTCTTCTATATCTAGACTAACGAGATCCGTCGTTGTACAAGCGTCTTCTATATCTAGACTAACGAGATCCGTTTGTACAACCGTCTTCTATATCTAGACTAACGGGATCCGTCTGTACAACCGTCTTCTATATCTAGACTAACGACATCCGTCTGTACAACCGTCTTCTATATCTAGGCTAACGAGATCCGTCGTTGTACAACCGTCTTCTGTATCTAGACTAACGAGATCCGTCTGTACAACTGTCTTCTATATCTAGACTAACGAGATCCGTCTGTACAACCGTCTTCTATATCTAGACTCAAGAGATCCGTCTGTACAACCGTCTTCTATATCTAGACTAACGAGATCCGTCGTTGTACAACCGTCTTCTATATCTAGACTAACGAGATCCGTTTGTACAACCGTCTTCTATATCTAGACTACCGAGATCCGTCTGTACAACCGTCTTCTATATATAGACTAACGACATCCGTCTGTACAACCGTCTTCTATATCTAGGCTAACGAGATCCGTCGTTGTACAACCCTCTTCTATATCTAGACTAACGAGATCGCTCGATGTACAACCGTCTTCTATATCTAGACTAACGAGATACGTCGTTGGACAACCCTCTTCTATATCTAGACTAACGAGATCTCTCGATGTACAACCGTCTTCTATATCTAGACTAACGAGATCCGTTGTTGTACAACCCTCTTCTATATCTAGACTAACGAGATCTCTCGATGTACAACCGTCTTCTATATCTAGACTAACGAGATCCGTTTGTACAACCGTCTTCTATATCTAGACTACCGAGATCCGTCTGTACAACCGTCTTCTATATCTAGACTAACGACATCCGTCTGTACAACCGTCTTCTATATCTAGGCTAACGAGATCTCCCGATGTACAACCGTCTTCTATATCTAGACTAACGAGATCCGTTGTTGTACAACCCTCTTCTATATCTAGACTAACGAGATCTCTCGATGTACAACCGTCTTCTATATCTAGACTAACGAGATCCGTTTGTACAACCGTCTTCTATATCTAGACTACCGAGATCCGTCTGTACAACCGTCTTCTATATCTAGACTAACGACATCCGTCTGTACAACCGTCTTCTATATCTAGGCTAACGAGATCCGTCGTTGTACAACCGTCTTCTATATCTAGACTAACGAGATCCGTCTGTACAACCGTTTTCTATGTCTAGACTAACGAGGTACGTCGTTGGACAAACGTCTTCAATATCTAGACTAACGAGATCCGTCTGTACAACCGTCTTCTATATCTAGACTAACGAGATCCGTCTGTACAACCGTCTTGTATATCTAGACTAACGAGATCCGGCTGTACAACCGTCTTCTATATCTAGACTAACGAGATACGTCGTTGGACAACCGTCTTCTATATCTAGACTCACGAGATCCGTCTGTACAACCGTTTTCTATATCTAGACTAACGAGGTACGTCGTTGGACAAACGTCCTCAATATCTAGACTAACGAGATCCGTCTGTACAACCGTCTTCTATATCTAGACTAACGAGATACGTCGTTGGACAAACGTCTTCAATATCTAGACTAACGAGATCCGTCTGTACAACCGTCTTCTATATCTAGACTAACGAGATACGTCGTTGTACAACCATCTTCTATATCTAGACTAACGGGATCCGTCTGTACAACCGTCTTCTATATCTAGACTAACGAAATCTCTCGTTATACAACCGTCTTCTATATCTAGACTAACGAGATCCGTCTGTACAACCGTCTTCTATATCTAGACTAACGAGATCTCTCGATGTACAACCGTCTTCTATATCTAGACTAACGAGATCTCTCGTTATACAACCGTCTTCTATATCTAGACTAACGAGATCCGTCTGTACAACAGTCTTCTATATCTAGACTAACGAGATCTCTCGATGTACAACCGTCTTCTATATCTAGACTAACGAGATCCGTCGTTGTACAACCATCTTCTATATCTAGACTAACGAGATCCGTCTATACAACCGTTTTCTATATCTAGTCTAACGAGATCCGTCGTTGTACAACCGTCTTCTATATCTAGACTAATGAGATCCGTCTGTACAACCGTCTTCTATATCTAGACTAACGAGATCCGACTGTACAACCGTCTTCTATATCTAGACTAACGAGATCCGTTGTTGTACAACCCTCTTCTATATCTAGACTAACGAGATCTCTCGATGTACAACCGTCTTCTATATCTAGACTAACGAGATACGTCGTTGGACAAACGCCTTCAATATCTAGACTAACGAGCTCTGTCTGTACAACCGTCTTCTATATCTAGACTAACGAGATCCGTCGTAGTACAACCCTCTTCTATATCTAGACTAACGAGATCTCTCGATGTACAACCGTCTTCAATATCTAGACTAACGGGATCCGTCTGTACAACCGTCTTCTATATCTAGACTAACGGGATCTCTCGTTATACAACCGTCTTCTATATCTAGACTAACGAGATCCGTCTGTACAACCATCTTTTATATCTAGACTAACGACATCTCTCGTTATACAACCGTCTTCTATATCTAGACTAACGAGATCCGTCTGTACAACCGTCTTCTATATCTAGACTAACGAGATCCGTCTGTACAACCGTCTTCTATATCTAGACTAACGAGATCCGTCTGTACAACCGTTTTCTATATCTAGACTAACGAGGTACGTCGTTGGACAAACGTCTTCAATATCTAGACTAACGAGATCCGTCTGTACAACCGTCTTCTATATCTAGACTAACGAGATCTCTCGTTATACAACCGTCTTCTATATCTAGACTAACGAGATCCGTCTGTACAACCATCTTTTATATCTAGACTAACGACATCTCTCGTTATACAACCGTCTTCTATATCTAGACTAACGAGATCCGTCTGTACAACCATCTTTTATATCTAGACTAACGAGATCTCTCGTTATACAACCGTCTTCTATATCTAGACTAACGAGATCCGTCTGTACAACCGTCTTCTATATCTAGACTAACGAGATCCGTCTGTACAACCGTCTTCTATATCTAGACTCACGAGATCCGTCTGTACAACCGTCTTCTATATCTAGACTAACGAGATCCGTCTGTACAACCGTCTTCTATATCTAGACTAACGAGATCCGTCTGTACAACCGTCTTCTATATCTAGACTAACGAGATCCGTCTGTACAACCGTCTTCTATATCTAGACTCACGAGATCCGTCTGTACAACCGTCTTCTATATCTAGACTAACGAGATCCGTTTGTACAACCGTCTTCTATATCTAGACTACCGAGATCCGTCTGTACAACCGTCTTCTATATATAGACTAACGACATCCGTCTGTACAACCGTCTTCTATATCTAGGCTAACGAGATCCGTCGTTGTACAACCCTCTTCTATATCTAGACTAACGAGATCTCTCGATGTACAACCGTCTTCTATATCTAGACTAACGAGATACGTCGTTGGACAAACGTCTCCTATATCTAGACTAACGAGATCCGTTTGTACAACCGTCTTCTATATCTAGACTACCGAGATCCGTCTGTACAACCGTCTTCTATATCTAGACTAACGACATCCGTCTGTACAACCGTCTTCTATATCTAGGCTAACGAGATCTCCCGATGTACAACCGTCTTCTATATCTAGACTAACGAGATCCGTTGTTGTACAACCCTCTTCTATATCTAGACTAACGAGATCTCTCGATGTACAACCGTCTTCTATATCTAGACTAACGACATCCGTCTGTACAACCGTCTTCTATATCTAGGCTAACGAGATCCGTCGTTGTACAACCGTCTTCTGTATCTAGACTAACGAGATCCGTCGTTGTACAACCGTCTTCTATATCTAGACTAACGAGATCCGTTTGTACAACCGTCTTCTATATCTAGACTACCGAGATCCGTTTGTACAACCGTCTTCTATATCTAGACTACCGAGATCCGTCTGTACAACCGTCTTCTATATCTAGGCTAACGAGATCTCCCGATGTACAACCGTCTTCTATATCTAGACTAACGAGATCCGTTGTTGTACAACCCTCTTCTATATCTAGACTAACGAGATCTCTCGATGTACAACCGTCTTCTATATCAAGACTAACGAGATCCGTTTGTACAACCGTCTTCTATATCTAGACTACCGAGATCCGTCTGTACAACCGTCTTCTATATCTAGACTAACGACATCCGTCTGTACAACCGTCTTCTATATCTAGGCTAACGAGATCCGTCGTTGTACAACCGTCTTCTGTATCTAGACTAACGAGATCCGTCTGTACAACTGTCTTCTATATCTAGACTAACGAGATCTCTCGATGTACAACCGTCTTCTATATCTAGACTAACGAGATCCGTTGTTGTACAACCCTCTTCTATATCTAGACTAACGAGATCTCTCGATGTACAACCGTCTTCTATATCTAGACTAACGAGATCTCTCGATGTACAACCGTCTTCTATATCTAGACTAACGAGATACGTCGTTGGACAAACGTCTTCAATATCTAGACTAACGAGCTCTGTCTGTACAACCGTCTTCTATATCTAGACTAACGAGATCCGTCGTAGTACAACCCTCTTCTATATCTAGACTAACGAGATCCGTCTGTACAACCGTTTTCTATATCTAGACTAACGAGATACGTCGTTGGACAAACGTCTTCAATATCTAGACTAACGAGATCCGTCTGTACAACCGTCTTCTATATCTAGACTAACGAGATACGTCGTTGTACAACCATCTTCTATATCTAGACTAACGGCATCCGTCTGTACAACCGTCTTCTATATCTAGACTAACGAGATCTCTCGTTATACAACCGTCTTCTATATCTAGACTAACGAGATCCGTCGTTGTACAACCGTCTTCTGTATCTAGACTAACGAGATCCGTCGTTGTACAACCGTCTTCTGTATCTAGACTAACGAGATCCGTCTGTACAACCGTCTTCTATATCTAGACTAACGAGATCTCTCGTTATACAACCGTCTTCTATATCTAGACTAACGAGATCCGTCTGTACAACCGTCTTCAATATCTAGACTAACGGGATCCGTCTGTACAACCGTCTTCTATATCTAGACTAACGAGATCCGTCTGTACAACCGTTTTCTATATCTAGACTAACGAGGTACGTCGTTGGACAAACGTCTTCAATATCTAGACTAACGAGATCCGTCTGTACAACCGTCTTCTATATCTAGACTAACGAGATCTCTCGTTATACAACCGTCTTCTATATCTAGACTAACGAGATCCGTCTGTACAACCATCTTTTATATCTAGACTAACGACATCTCTCGTTATACAACCGTCTTCTATATCTAGACTAACGAGATCCGTCTGTACAACCATCTTTTATATCTAGACTAACGAGATCTCTCGTTATACAACCGTCTTCTATATCTAGACTAACGAGATCCGTCTGTACAACCGTCTTCTATATCTAGACTAACGAGATCCGTCTGTACAACCGTTTTCTATATCTAGACTAACGAGGTACGTCGTTGGACAAACGTCTTCAATATCTAGACTAACGAGATCCGTCTGTACAACCGTCTTCTATATCTAGACTAACGAGATCCGTCTGTACAACCGTCTTCTATATCTAGACTCACGAGATCCGTCTGTACAACCGTCTTCTATATCTAGACTAACGAGATCCGTCTGTACAACCGTCTTCTATATCTAGACTAACGAGATCCGTCTGTACAACCGTCTTCTATATCTAGACTAACGACATCCGTCTGTACAACCGTCTTCTATATCTAGGCTAACGAGATCCGTCGTTGTACAACCGTCTTCTGTATCTAGACTAACGAGATCCGTCTGTACAACTGTCTTCTATATCTAGACTAACGAGATCCGTCTGTACAACCGTCTTCTATATCTAGACTCAAGAGATCCGTCTGTACAACCGTCTTCTATATCTAGACTAACGAGATCCGTCGTTGTACAACCGTCTTCTATATCTAGACTAACGAGATCCGTTTGTACAACCGTCTTCTATATCTAGACTACCGAGATCCGTCTGTACAACCGTCTTCTATATATAGACTAACGACATCCGTCTGTACAACCGTCTTCTATATCTAGGCTAACGAGATCCGTCGTTGTACAACCCTCTTCTATATCTAGACTAACGAGATCTCTCGATGTACAACCGTCTTCTATATCTAGACTAACGAGATACGTCGTTGGACAACCCTCTTCTATATCTAGACTAACGAGATCTCTCGATGTACAACCGTCTTCTATATCTAGACTAACGAGATCCGTTGTTGTACAACCCTCTTCTATATCTAGACTAACGAGATCTCTCGATGTACAACCGTCTTCTATATCTAGACTAACGAGATCCGTTTGTACAACCGTCTTCTATATCTAGACTACCGAGATCCGTCTGTACAACCGTCTTCTATATCTAGACTAACGACATCCGTCTGTACAACCGTCTTCTATATCTAGGCTAACGAGATCTCCCGATGTACAACCGTCTTCTATATCTAGACTAACGAGATCCGTTGTTGTACAACCCTCTTCTATATCTAGACTAACGAGATCTCTCGATGTACAACCGTCTTCTATATCTAGACTAACGAGATCCGTTTGTACAACCGTCTTCTATATCTAGACTACCGAGATCCGTCTGTACAACCGTCTTCTATATCTAGACTAACGACATCCGTCTGTACAACCGTCTTCTATATCTAGGCTAACGAGATCCGTCGTTGTACAACCGTCTTCTATATCTAGACTACCGAGATCCGTCTGTACAACCGTCTTCTATATCTAGACTAACGACATCCGTCTGTACAACCGTCTTCTATATCTAGACTAACGAGATCCGTTGTTGTACAACCCTCTTCTATATCTAGACTAACGAGATCTCTCGATGTACAACCGTCTTCTATATCTAGACTAACGAGATACGTCGTTGGACAAACGTCTTCAATAGCTAGACTAACGAGCTCTGTCTGTACAACCGTCTTCTATATCTAGACTAACGAGATCCGTCGTAGTACAACCCTCTTCTATATCTAGACTAACGAGATCCGTCTGTACAAACGTTTTCTATATCTAGACTAACGAGATACGTCGTTGGACAAACGTCTTCAATATCTAGACTAACGAGATCCGTCTGTACAACCGTCTTCTATATCTAGACTAACGAGATACGTCGTTGTACAACCATCTTCTATATCTAGACTAACGGGATCCGTCTGTACAACCGTCTTCTATATCTAGACTAACGAGATCTCTCGTTACACAACCGTCTTCTATATCTAGACTAACGAGATCCGTCTGTACAACCGTCTTCTATATCTAGACTAACGAGATCTCTCGTTATACAACCGTCTTCTATATCTAGACTAACGAGATCCGTCTGTACAACCGTCTTCTATATCTAGACTAACGAGATCTCTCGATGTACAACCGTCTTCAATATCTAGACTAACGGGATCCGTCTGTACAACCGTCTTCTATATCTAGACTAACGAGATCTCTCGTTATACAACCGTCTTCTATATCTAGACTAACGAGATCCGTCTGTACAACCGTCTTCTATATCTAGACTAACGAGATCCGTCTGTACAACCGTCTTCTATATCTAGACTAACGAGATCCGTCTGTACAACCGTCTTCTATATCTAGACTAACGAGATCCGTCTGTACAACCGTTTCCTATGTCTAGACTAACGAGATACGTCGTTGGACAACCGTCTTCTATATCTAGACTCACGAGATCCGTCTGTACAACCGTCTTCTATATCTAGACTAACGAGATCCGTCTATACAACCGTCTTCAATATCTAGACTCACGAGATCCGTCTGTACAACCGTCTTCTATATCTAGACTAACGAGATCCGTCTGTACAACCGTCTTCTATATCTAGACTAACGAGATCCGTCTGTACAACCGTCTTCTATATCTAGACTAACGAGATCCGTCGTTGTACAACCGTCTTCTATATCTAGACTAACGAGATCCGTCTGTACAACCGTTTTCTATGTCTAGACTAACGAGGTACGTCGTTGGACAAACGTCTTCAATATCTAGACTAACGAGATCCGTCTGTACAACCGTCTTCTATATCTAGACTAACCAGATCCGTCTGTACAACCGTCTTCTATATCTAGACTAACGAGATCCGTCTGTACAACCGTCTTCTATATCTAGACTAACGAGATACGTCGTTGGACAAACGTCTTCAATATCTAGACTAACGAGATCCGTCTGTACAACCGTCTTCTATATCTAGACTAACGAGATCCGTCTGTACAACCGTCTTCTATATCTAGACTAACGAGATACGTCGTTGGACAAACGTCTTCAATATCTAGACTAACGAGGTCCGTCTGTACAACCGTCTTCTATATCTAGACTAACGAGATCCGTCTGTACAACCGTCTTCTATATCTAGACTAACGAGATCCGTCTGTACAACCGTTTCGTAGTCTAGACTAACGAGATACGTCGTTGGACAACCGTCTTCTATATCTAGACTCACGAGATCCGTCTGTACAACCGTCTTCTATATCTAGACTAACGAGATCCGTCTGTACAACCGTCTTCTATATCTAGACTAACGAGATCCGTCTGTACAACCGTCTTCTATATCTAGACTAACGAGATCCGTCTGTACAACCGTTTCCTATGTCTAGACTAACGAGATACGTCGTTGGACAACCGTCTTCTATATCTAGACTCACGAGATCCGTCTGTACAACCGTCTTCTATATCTAGACTAACGAGATCCGTCTATACAACCGTCTTCTATATCTAGACTAACGAGATCCGTCTGTACAACCGTCTTCTATATCTAGACTAACGAGATCCGTCTGTACAACCGTCTTCTATATCTAGACTAACGAGATCTCTCGTTATACAACCGTCTTCTATATCTAGACTAACGAGATCCGTCTGTACAACCGTCTCCTATATCTAGACTAACGAGATCTCTCGTTATACAACCGTCTTCTATATCTAGACTAACGAGATCCGTCTGTACAACCGTCTTCTATATCTAGACTAACGAGATCTCTCGATGTACAACCGTCTTCAATATCTAGACTAACCGGATCCGTCTGTACAACCGTCTTCTATATCTAGACTAACGAGATCCGTCTGTACAACCGTTTTCTATATCTAGACTAACGAGGTACGTCGTTGGACAAACGTCTTCAATATCTAGACTAACGAGATCCGTCTGTACAACCGTCTTCTATATCTAGACTAACGAGATCTCTCGTTATACAACCGTCTTCTATATCTAGACTAACGAGATCCGTCTGTACAACCATCTTTTATATCTAGACTAACCACATCTCTCGTTATACAACCGTCTTCTATATCTAGACTAACGAGATCCGTCTGTACAACCATCTTTTATATCTAGACTAACGAGATCTCTCGTTATACAACCGTCTTCTATATCTAGACTAACGAGATCCGTCTGTACAACCGTCTTCTATATCTAGACTAACGAGATCCGTCTGTACAACCGTTTTCTATATCTAGACTAACGAGGTACGTCGTTGGACAAACGTCTTCAATATCTAGACTAACGAGATCCGTCTGTACAACCGTCTTCTATATCTAGACTAACGAGATCCGTCTGTACAACCGTCTTCTATATCTAGACTCACGAGATCCGTCTGTACAACCGTCTTCTATATCTAGACTAACGAGATCCGTCTGTACAACCGTCTTCTATATCTAGACTAACGAGATCCGTCTGTACAACCGTCTTCTATATCTAGACTAACGAGATCCGTCTGTACAACCGTCTTCTATATCTAGACTCACGAGATCCGTCTGTACAACCGTCTTCTATATCTAGACTAACGAGATCCGTCGTTGTACAACCGTCATCTATATCTAGACTAACGAGATCCGTCTGTACAACCGTCTTCTATATCTAGACTAACGAGATCCGTCTGTACAACCGTCTTCTATATCTAGACTCAAGAGATCCGTCTGTACAACCGTCTTCTATATCTAGACTAACGAGATCCGTCGTTGTACAAGCGTCTTCTATATCTAGACTAACGAGATCCGTTTGTACAACCGTCTTCTATATCTAGACTAACGGGATCCGTCTGTACAACCGTCTTCTATATCTAGACTAACGACATCCGTCTGTACAACCGTCTTCTATATCTAGGCTAACGAGATCCGTCGTTGTACAACCGTCTTCTGTATCTAGACTAACGAGATCCGTCTGTACAACTGTCTTCTATATCTAGACTAACGAGATCCGTCTGTACAACCGTCTTCTATATCTAGACTCAAGAGATCCGTCTGTACAACCGTCTTCTATATCTAGACTAACGAGATCCGTCGTTGTACAACCGTCTTCTATATCTAGACTAACGAGATCCGTTTGTACAACCGTCTTCTATATCTAGACTACCGAGATCCGTCTGTACAACCGTCTTCTATATATAGACTAACGACATCCGTCTGTACAACCGTCTTCTATATCTAGGCTAACGAGATCCGTCGTTGTACAACCCTCTTCTATATCTAGACTAACGAGATCTCTCGATGTACAACCGTCTTCTATATCTAGACTAACGAGATACGTCGTTGGACAACCCTCTTCTATATCTAGACTAACGAGATCTCTCGATGTACAACCGTCTTCTATATCTAGACTAACGAGATCCGTTGTTGTACAACCCTCTTCTATATCTAGACTAACGAGATCTCTCGATGTACAACCGTCTTCTATATCTAGACTAACGAGATCCGTTTGTACAACCGTCTTCTATATCTAGACTACCGAGATCCGTCTGTACAACCGTCTTCTATATCTAGACTAACGACATCCGTCAGTACAACCGTCTTCTATATCTAGGCTAACGAGATCTCCCGATGTACAACCGTCTTCTATATCTAGACTAACGAGATCCGTTGTTGTACAACCCTCTTCTATATCTAGACTAACGAGATCTCTCGATGTACAACCGTCTTCTATATCTAGACTAACGAGATCCGTTTGTACAACCGTCTTCTATATCTAGACTACCGAGATCCGTCTGTACAACCGTCTTCTATATCTAGACTAACGACATCCGTCTGTACAACCGTCTTCTATATCTAGGCTAACGAGATCCGTCGTTGTACAACCGTCTTCTATATCTAGACTACCGAGATCCGTCTGTACAACCGTCTTCTATATCTAGACTAACGACATCCGTCTGTACAACCGTCTTCTATATCTAGACTAACGAGATCCGTTGTTGTACAACCCTCTTCTATATCTAGACTAACGAGATCTCTCGATGTACAACCGTCTTCTATATCTAGACTAACGAGATACGTCGTTGGACAAACGTCTTCAATATCTAGACTAACGAGCTCTGTCTGTACAACCGTCTTCTATATCTAGACTAACGAGATCCGTCGTAGTACAACCCTCTTCTATATCTAGACTAACGAGATCCGTCTGTACAAACGTTTTCTATATCTAGACTAACGAGATACGTCGTTGGACAAACGTCTTCAATATCTAGACTAACGAGATCCGTCTGTACAACCGTCTTCTATATCTAGACTAACGAGATACGTCGTTGTATAACCATCTTCTATATCTAGACTAACGGGATCCGTCTGTACAACCGTCTTCTATATCTAGACTAACGAGATCTCTCGTTATACAACCGTCTTCTATATCTAGACTAACGAGATCCGTCTGTACAACCGTCTTCTATATCTAGACTAACGAGATCTCTCGTTATACAACCGTCTTCTATATCTAGACTAACGAGATCCGTCTGTACAACCGTCTTCTATATCTAGACTAACGAGATCTCTCGATGTACAACCGTCTTCAATATCTAGACTAACGGGATCCGTCTGTACAACCGTCTTCTATATCTAGACTAACGAGATCTCTCGTTATACAACCGTCTTCTATATCTAGACTAACGAGATCCGTCTGTACAACAGTCTTCTATATCTAGACTAACGAGATCTCTCGATGTACAACCGTCTTCTATATCTAGACTAACGAGATCCGTCGTTGTACAACCATCTTCTATATCTAGACTAACGAGATACGTCGTTGGACAAACGTCTTCAATATCTAGACTAACGAGCTCTGTCTGTACAACCGTCTTCTATATCTAGACTAACGAGATCCGTCGTAGTACAACCCTCTTCTATATCTAGACTAACGAGATCTCTCGATGTACAACCATCTTCTATATCTAGACTAACGAGATACGTCGTTGGACAAACGTCTTCAATATCTAGACTAACGAGCTCTGTCTGTACAACCGTCTTCTATATCTAGACTAACGAGATCCGTCGTAGTACAACCCTCTTCTATATCTAGACTAACGAGATCCGTCTGTACAACCGTTTTCTATATCTAGACTAACGAGATACGTCGTTGGACAAACGTCTTCAATATCTAGACTAACGAGCTCTGTCTGTACAACCGTCTTCTATATCTTGACTAACGAGATCCGTTTGTACAACCGTCTTCTATATCTAGACTACCGAGATCCGTCTGTACAACCGTCTTCTATATCTAGACTAACGAGATCTCTCGATGTACAACCATCTTCTATATCTAGACTAACGAGATCCGTTTGTACAACCGTCTTCTATATCTAGACTAACGAGATCTCTCGATGTACAACCGTCTTCTATATCTAGACTAACGAGATCCGTTTGTACAACCGTCTTCTATATCTAGACTACCGAGATCCGTCTGTACAACCGTCTTCTATATCTAGACTAACGACATCCGTCTGTGCAACCGTCTTCTATATCTAGGCTAACGAGATCCGTCGTTGTACAACCGTCTTCTGTATCTAGACTAACGAGATCCGTCTGTACAACTGTCTTCTATATCTAGACTAACGAGATCTCTCGATGTACAACCGTCTTCTATATCTAGACTAACGAGATCCGTTGTTGTACAACCCTCTTCTATATCTAGACTAACGAGATCTCTCGATGTACAACCGTCTTCTATATCTAGACTAACGAGATACGTCGTTGGACAAACGTCTTCAATATCTAGACTAACGAGCTCTGTCTGTACAACCGTCTTCTATATCTAGACTAACGAGATCCGTCGTAGTACAACCCTCTTCTATATCTAGACTAACGAGATCCGTCTGTACAACCGTTTTCTATATCTAGATTAACGAGATACGTCGTTGGACAAACGTCTTCAATATCTAGACTAACGAGATCCGTCTGTACAACCGTCTTCTATATCTAGACTAACGAGATACGTCGTTGTACAACCATCTTCTATATCTAGACTAACGGGATCCGTCTGTACAACCGTCTTCTATATCTAGACTAACGAGATCTCTCGTTATACAACCGTCTTCTATATCTAGACTAACGAGATCCGTCTGTACAACCGTCTTCTATATCTAGACTAACGATATCTCTCGTTATACAACCGTCTTCTATATCTAGACTAACGAGATCCGTCTGTACAACCGTCTTCTATATCTAGACTAACGAGATCTCTCGATGTACAACCGTCTTCAATATCTAGACTAACGGGATCCGTCTGTACAACCGTCTTCTATATCTAGACTAACGAGGTACGTCGTTGGACAAACGTCTTCAATATCTAGACTAACGAGATCCGTCTGTACAACCGTCTTCTATATCTAGACTAACGAGATCTCTCGTTATACAACCGTCTTCTATATCTAGACTAACGAGATCCGTCTGTACAACCGTCTTCTATATCTAGACTAACGAGATCTCTCGTTATACAACCGTCTTCTATATCTAGACTAACGAGATCCGTCTGTACAACCGTCTTCTATATCTAGACTAACGAGATCTCTCGTTATACAACCGTCTTCTATATCTAGACTAACGAGATCCGTCGTTGTACAACCGTCTTCTGTATCTAGACTAACGAGATCCGTCTGTACAACCGTTTTCTATATCTAGACTAACGAGGTACGTCGTTGGACAAACGTCTTCAATATCTAGACTAACGAGATCCGTCTGTACAACCGTCTTCTATATCTAGACTAACGAGATCTCTCGTTATACAACCGTCTTCTATATCTAGACTAACGAGATCCGTCTGTACAACCATCTTTTATATCTAGACTAACGACATCTCTCGTTATACAACCGTCTTCTATATCTAGACTAACGAGATCCGTCTGTACAACCATCTTTTATATCTAGACTAACGAGATCTCTCGTTATACAACCGTCTTCTATATCTAGACTAACGAGATCCGTCTGTACAACCGTCTTCTATATCTAGACTAACGAGATCCGTCTGTACAACCGTTTTCTATATCTAGACTAACGAGGTACGTCGTTGGACAAACGTCTTCAATATCTAGACTAACGAGATCCGTCTGTACAACCGTCTTCTATATCTAGACTAACGAGATCCGTCTGTACAACCGTCTTCTATATCTAGACTCACGAGATCCGTCTGTACAACCGTCTTCTATATCTAGACTAACGAGATCCGTCTGTACAACCGTCTTCTATATCTAGACTAACGAGATCCGTCTGTACAACCGTCTTCTATATCTAGACTAACGAGATCCGTCTGTACAACCGTCTTCTATATCTAGACTCACGAGATCCGTCTGTACAACCGTCTTCTATATCTAGACTAACGAGATCCGTCGTTGTACAACCGTCATCTATATCTAGACTAACGAGATCCGTCTGTACAACCGTCTTCTATATCTAGACTAACGAGATCCGTCTGTACAACCGTCTTCTATATCTAGACTCAAGAGATCCGTCTGTACAACCGTCTTCTATATCTAGACTAACGAGATCCGTCGTTGTACAAGCGTCTTCTATATCTAGACTAACGAGATCCGTTTGTACAACCGTCTTCTATATCTAGACTAACGGGATCCGTCTGTACAACCGTCTTCTATATCTAGACTAACGACATCCGTCTGTACAACCGTCTTCTATATCTAGGCTAACGAGATCCGTCGTTGTACAACCGTCTTCTGTATCTAGACTAACGAGATCCGTCTGTACAACTGTCTTCTATATCTAGACTAACGAGATCCGTCTGTACAACCGTCTTCTATATCTAGACTCAAGAGATCCGTCTGTACAACCGTCTTCTATATCTAGACTAACGAGATCCGTCGTTGTACAACCGTCTTCTATATCTAGACTAACGAGATCCGTTTGTACAACCGTCTTCTATATCTAGACTACCGAGATCCGTCTGTACAACCGTCTTCTATATATAGACTAACGACATCCGTCTGTACAACCGTCTTCTATATCTAGGCTAACGAGATCCGTCGTTGTACAACCCTCTTCTATATCTAGACTAACGAGATCGCTCGATGTACAACCGTCTTCTATATCTAGACTAACGAGATACGTCGTTGGACAACCCTCTTCTATATCTAGACTAACGAGATCTCTCGATGTACAACCGTCTTCTATATCTAGACTAACGAGATCCGTTGTTGTACAACCCTCTTCTATATCTAGACTAACGAGATCTCTCGATGTACAACCGTCTTCTATATCTAGACTAACGAGATCCGTCTGTACAACCGTCTTCTATATCTAGGCTAACGAGATCCGTCGTTGTACAACCGTCTTCTATATCTAGACTACCGAGATCCGTCTGTACAACCGTCTTCTATATCTAGACTAACGACATCCGTCTGTACAACCGTCTTCTATATCTAGACTAACGAGATCCGTTGTTGTACAACCCTCTTCTATATCTAGACTAACGAGATCTCTCGATGTACAACCGTCTTCTATATCTAGACTAACGAGATACGTCGTTGGACAAACGTCTTCAATATCTAGACTAACGAGCTCTGTCTGTACAACCGTCTTCTATATCTAGACTAACGAGATCTCTCGTTATACAACCGTCTTCTATATCTAGACTAACGAGATCCGTCTGTACAACCGTCTTCTATATCTAGACTAACGAGATCTCTCGTTATACAACCGTCTTCTATATCTAGACTAACGAGATCCGTCTGTACAACCGTCTTCTATATCTAGACTAACGAGATCTCTCGATGTACAACCGTCTTCAATATCTAGACTAACGGGATCCGTCTGTACAACCATCTTCTATATCTAGACTAACGAGATCTCTCGTTATACAACCGTCTTCTATATCTAGACTAACGAGATCCGTCTGTACAACCGTCTTCTATATCTAGACTAACGAGATCCGTCTGTACAACCGTCTTCTATATCTAGACTAACGAGATCTCTCGTTATACAACCGTCTTCTATATCTAGACTAACGAGATCCGTCTGTACAACAGTCTTCTATATCTAGACTAACGAGATCTCTCGATGTACAACCGTCTTCTATATCTAGACTAACGAGATCCGTCGTTGTACAACCATCTTCTATATCTAGACTAACGAGATACGTCGTTGGACAAACGTCTTCAATATCTAGACTAACGAGCTCTGTCTGTACAACCGTCTTCTATATCTAGACTAACGAGATCCGTCGTAGTACAACCCTCTTCTATATCTAGACTAACGAGATCTCTCGATGTACAATCGTCTTCAATATCTAGACTAACGGGATCCGTCTGTCCAACCGTCTTCTATATCTAGACTAACGAGATCTCTCGTTATACAACCGTCTTCTATATCTAGACTAACGAGATCTCTCGTTATACAACCGTCTTCTATATCTAGACTAACGAGATCCGTCTGTACAACCATCTTTTATATCTAGACTAACGACATCTCTCGTTATACAACCGTCTTCTATATCTAGACTAACGAGATCCGTCTGTACAACCATCTTTATATCTAGACTAACGAAATCTCTCGTTATACAACCGTCTTCTATATCTAGACTAACGAGATCCGTCTGTACAACCGTCTTCTATATCTAGACTAACGAGATCCGTCTGTACAACCGTTTTCTATATCTAGACTAACGAGGTACGTCGTTGGACAAACGTCTTCAATATCTAGACTAACGAGATCCGTCTGTACAACCGTCTTCTATATCTAGACTAACGAGATCCGTCTGTACAACCGTCTTCTATATCTAGACTCACGAGATCCGTCTGTACAACCGTCTTCTATATCTAGACTAACGAGATCCGTCTGTACAACCGTCTTTTATATCTAGACTAACGAGATCCGTCTGTACAACCGTCTTCTATATCTAGACTCACGAGATCCGTCTGCACAACCGTCTTCTATATCTAGACTAACGAGATCCGTCGTTGTACAACCGTCTTCTATATCTAGACTAACGAGATCCGTCTGTACAACCGTCTTCTATATCTAGACTAACGAGATCCGTCTGTACAACCGTCTTCTATATCTAGACTCAAGAGATCCGTCTGTACAACCGTCTTCTATATCTAGACTAACGAGATCCGTCGTTGTACAACCGTCTTCTATATCTAGACTAACGAGATCCGTTTGTACAACCGTCTTCTATATCTAGACTAACGGGATCCGTCTGTACAACCGTCTTCTATATCTAGACTACCGAGATCCGTCTGTACAACCGTCTTCTATATCTAGACTAACGACATCCGTCTGTACAACCGTCTTCTATATGTAGGCTAACGAGATCCGTCGTTGTACAACCGTCTTCTGTATCTAGACTAACGAGATCCGTCTGTACAACTGTCTTCTATATCTAGACTAACGAGATCTCTCGATGTACAACCGTCTTCTATATCTAGACTAACGAGATACGTCGTTGTACAACCATCTTCTATATCTAGACTAACGAGATACGTCGTTGGACAAACGTCTTCAATATCTAGACTAACGAGCTCTGTCTGTACAACCGTCTTCTATATCTAGACTAACGAGATCCGTCGTAGTACAACCCTCTTCTATATCTAGACTAACGAGATCTCTCGATGTACAACCGTCTTCAATATCTAGACTAACGGGATCCGTCTGTACAACCGTCTTCTATATCTAGACTAACGAGATCTCTCGTTATACAACCGTCTTCTATATCTAGACTAACGAGATCCGTCTGTACAACCATCTTTTATATCTAGACTAACGACATCTCTCGTTATACAACCGTCTTCTATATCTAGACTAACGAGATCCGTCTGTACAACCGTCTTCTATATCTAGACTAACGAGATCTCTCGATGTGCAACCGTCTTCAATATCTAGACTAACGGGATCCGTCTGTACAACCGTCTTCTATATCTAGACTAACGAGATCCGTCTGTACAACCGTTTTCTATATCTAGACTAACGAGGTACGTCGTTGGACAAACGTCTTCAATATCTAGACTAACGAGATCCGTCTGTACAACCGTCTTCTATATCTAGACTAACGAGATCTCTCGTTATACAACCGTCTTCTATATCTAGACTAACGAGATCCGTCTGTACAACCATCTTTTATATCTAGACTAACGACATCTCTCGTTATACAACCGTCTTCTATATCTAGACTAACGAGATCCGTCTGTACAACCATCTTTTATATCTAGACTAACGAGATCTCTCGTTATACAACCGTCTTCTATATCTAGACTAACGAGATCCGTCTGTACAAACGTCTTCTATATCTAGACTAACGAGATCCGTCTGTACAACCGTTTTCTATATCTAGACTAACGAGGTACGTCGTTGGACAAACGTCTTCAATATCTAGACTAACGAGATCCGTCTGTACAACCGTCTTCTATATCTAGACTAACGAGATCCGTCTGTACAACCGTCTTCTATATCTAGACTCACGAGATCCGTCTGTACAACCGTCTTCTATATCTAGACTAACGAGATCCGTCTGTACAACCGTCTTCTATATCTAGACTAACGAGATCCGTCTGTACAACCGTCTTCTATATCTAGACTAACGAGATCCGTCTGTACAACCGTCTTCTATATCTAGACTCACGAGATCCGTCTGTACAACCGTCTTCTATATCTAGACTAACGAGATCCGTCGTTGTACAACCGTCATCTATATCTAGACTAACGAGATCCGTCTGTACAACCGTCTTCTATATCTAGACTAACGAGATCCGTCTGTACAACCGTCTTCTATATCTAGACTCAAGAGATCCGTCTGTACAACCGTCTTCTATATCTAGACTAACGAGATCCGTCGTTGTACAAGCGTCTTCTATATCTAGACTAACGAGATCCGTTTGTACAACCGTCTTCTATATCTAGACTAACGGGATCCGTCTGTACAACCGTCTTCTATATCTAGACTAACGACATCCGTCTGTACAACCGTCTTCTATATCTAGGCTAACGAGATCCGTCGTTGTACAACCGTCTTCTGTATCTAGACTAACGAGATCCGTCTGTACAACTGTCTTCTATATCTAGACTAACGAGATCCGTCTGTACAACCGTCTTCTATATCTAGACTAACGAGATCCGTTGTTGTACAACCCTCTTCTATATCTAGACTAACGAGATCTCTCGATGTACAACCGTCTTCTATATCTAGACTAACGAGATCCGTTTGTACAACCGTCTTCTATATCTAGACTACCGAGATCCGTCTGTACAACCGTCTTCTATATCTAGACTAACGACATCCGTCTGTACAACCGTCTTCTATATCTAGGCTAACGAGATCTCCCGATGTACAACCGTCTTCTATATCTAGACTAACGAGATCCGTTGTTGTACAACCCTCTTCTATATCTAGACTAACGAGATCTCTCGATGTACAACCGTCTTCTATATCTAGACTAACGAGATCCGTTTGTACAACCGTCTTCTATATCTAGACTACCGAGATCCGTCTGTACAACCGTCTTCGATATCTAGACTAACGACATCCGTCTGTACAACCGTCTTCTATATCTAGGCTAACGAGATCCGTCGTTGTACAACCGTCTTCTATATCTAGACTACCGAGATCCGTCTGGACAACCGTCTTCTATATCTAGACTAACGACATCCGTCTGTACAACCGTCTTCTATATCTAGACAAACGAGATCCGTTGTTGTACAACCCTCTTCTATATCTAGACTAACGAGATCTCTCGATGTACAACCGTCTTCTATATCTAGACTAACGAGATACGTCGTTGGACAAACGTCTTCAATATCTAGACTAACGAGCTCTGTCTGTACAACCGTCTTCTATATCTAGACTAACGAGATCCGTCGTTGTACAACCATCTTCTATATCTAGACTAACGAGATCCGTCTATACAACCGTTTTCTACATCTAGTCTAACGAGATCCGTCGTTGTACAACCGTCTTCTATATCTAGACTAACGGGATCCGTCTGTACAACCGTCTTCTATATATAGACTAACGAGATCTCTCGTTATACAACCGTCTTCTATATCTAGACTAACGAGATCCGTCTGTACAACCGTCTTCTATATCTAGACTAACGAGATCTCTCGTTATACAACCGTCTTCTATATCTAGACTAACGAGATCCGTCTGTACAACAGTCTTCTATATCTAGACTAACGAGATCTCTCTATGTACAACCGTCTTCTATATCTAGACCAACGAGATCCGTCGTTGTACAACCATCTTCTATATCTAGACTAACGAGATCCGTCTATACAACCGTTTTCTACATCTAGTCTAACGAGATCCGTCGTTGTACAACCGTCTTCTATATCTAGACTAATGAGATCCGTCTGTACAACCGTCTTCTATATCTAGACTAACGAGATCCGTCTGTACAACCGTCTTCTATATCTAGACTAACGAGATACGTCGTTGGACAAACGTCTTCAATATCTAGACTAACGAGATCCGTCTGTACAACCGTCTTCTATATCTAGACTAACGAGATCCGTCTGTACAACCGTCTTCTATATCTAGACTAACGAGATCCGTCTGTACAACCGTCTTCTATATCTAGGCTAACGAGATCCGTCGTTGTACAACCGTCTTCTGTATCTAGACTAACGAGATCCGTCTGTACAACCGTCTTCTATATCTAGACTAACGAGATCTCTCGATGTACAACCGTCTTCAATATCTAGACTAACGGGATCCGTCTGTACAACCGTCTTCTATATCTAGACTATCGAGATCTCTCGTTATACAACCGTCTTCTATATCTAGACTAACGAGATCCGTCTGTACAACCGTCTTCTATATCTAGACTAACGAGATCCGTCTGTACAACCGTCTTCTATATCTAGACTAACGAGATACGTCGTTGGACAAACGTCTTCAATATCTAGACTAACGAGATCCGTCTGTACAACCGTCTTCTATATCTAGACTAACGAGATCCGTCTGTACAACCGTCTTCTATATCTAGACTAACGAGATCCGTCTGTACAACCGTCTTCTATATCTAGACTAACGAGATCCGTCTGTACAACCGTTTCCTATGTCTAGACTAACGAGATACGTCGTTGGACAACCGTCTTCTATATCTAGACTCACGAGATCCGTCTGTACAACCGTCTTCTATATCTAGACTAACGAGATCCGTCTATACAACCGTCTTCAATATCTAGACTCACGAGATCCGTCTGTACAACCGTCTTCTATATCTAGACTAACGAGATCCGTCTGTACAACCGTCTTCTATATCTAGACTAACGAGATCCGTCTGTACAACCGTCTTCTATATCTAGACTAACGAGATCCGTCGTTGTACAACCGTCTTCTATATCTAGACTAACGAGATCCGTCTGTACAACCGTTTTCTATGTCTAGACTAACGAGGTACGTCGTTGGACAAACGTCTTCAATATCTAGACTAACGAGATCCGTCTGTACAACCGTCTTCTATATCTAGACTAACGAGATCCGTCTGTACAACCGTCTTCTATATCTAGACTAACGAGATACGTCGTTGGACAAACGTCTTCAATATCTAGACTAACGAGATCCGTCTGTACAACCGTCTTCTATATCTAGACTAACGAGATCCGTCTGTACAACCGTCTTCTATATCTAGACTAACGAGATCCGTCTGTACAACCGTCTTCTATATCTAGGCTAACGAGATCCGTCGTTGTACAACCGTCTTCTGTATCTAGACTAACGAGATCCGTCTGTACAACCGTCTTCTATATCTAGACTAACGAGATCTCTCGATGTACAACCGTCTTCAATATCTAGACTAACGGGATCCGTCTGTACAACCGTCTTCTATATCTAGACTATCGAGATCTCTCGTTATACAACCGTCTTCTATATCTAGACTAACGAGATCCGTCTGTACAACCGTCTTCTATATCTAGACTAACGAGATCCGTCTGTACAACCGTCTTCTATATCTAGACTAACGAGATACGTCGTTGGACAAACGTCTTCAATATCTAGACTAACGAGATCCGTCTGTACAACCGTCTTCTATATCTAGACTAACGAGATCCGTCTGTACAACCGTCTTCTATATCTAGACTAACGAGATCCGTCTGTACAACCGTCTTCTATATCTAGACTAACGAGATCCGACTGTACAACCGTTTCCTATGTCTAGACTAACGAGATACGTCGTTGGACAACCGTCTTCTATATCTAGACTCACGAGATCCGTCTGTACAACCGTCTTCTATATCTAGACTAACGAGATCCGTCTGTACAACCGTCTTCTATATCTAGACTAACGAGATACGTCGTTGGACAAACGTCTTCAATATCTAGACTAACGAGATCCGTCTGTACAACCGTCTTCTATATCTAGACTAACGAGATCCGTCTGTACAACCGTCTTCTATATCTAGACTAACGAGATCCGTCTGTACAACCGTCTTCTATATCTAGGCTAACGAGATCCGTCTGTACAACCGTCTTCTATATCTAGACTAACGAGATCCGTCTGTACAACCGTCTTCTATATCTAGACTAACGAGATCCGTCTGTACAACCGTCTTCTATATCTAGACTAACGAGATCCGTCTGTACAACCGTTTCCTATGTCTAGACTAACGAGATACGTCGTTGGACAACCGTCTTCTATATCTAGACTCACGAGATCCGTCTGTACAACCGTCTTCTATATCTAGACTAACGAGATCCGTCTATACAACCGTCTTCAATATCTAGACTCACGAGATCCGTCTATACAACCGTCTTCTATATCTAGACTAACGAGATCCGTCTGTACAACCGTCTTCTATATCTAGACTAACGAGATCCGTCTGTACAACCGTCTTCTATATCTAGACTAACGAGATCCGTCGTTGTACAACCGTCTTCTATATCTAGACTAACGAGATCCGTCTGTACAACCGTCTTCAATATCTAGACTAACGGGATCCGTCTGTACAACCGTCTTCTATATCTAGACTATCGAGATCTCTCGTTAGACAACCGTCTTCTATATCTAGACTAACGAGATCCGTCTGTACAACCGTCTTCTATATCTAGACTAACGAGATCCGTCTGTACAACCGTCTTCTATATCTAGACTAACGAGATACGTCGTTGGACAAACGTCTTCAATATCTAGACTAACGAGATCCGTCTGTACAACCGTCTTCTATATCTAGACTAACGAGATCCGTCTGTACAACCGTCTTCTATATCTAGACTAACGAGATCCGTCTGTACAACCGTCTTCTATATCTAGACTAACGAGATCCGTCTGTACAACCGTTTCCTATGTCTAGACTAACGAGATACGTCGTTGGACAACCGTCTTCTATATCTAGACTCACGAGATCCGTCTGTACAACCGTCTTCTATATCTAGACTAACGAGATCCGTCTATACAACCGTCTTCAATATCTAGACTCACGAGATCCGTCTATACAACCGTCTTCTATATCTAGACTAACGAGATCCGTCTGTACAACCGTCTTCTATATCTAGACTAACGAGATCCGTCTGTACAACCGTCTTCTACATCTAGACTAACGAGATCCGTCGTTGTACAACCGTCTTCTATATCTAGACTAACGAGATCCGTCTGTACAACCGTTTTCTATGTCTAGACTAACGAGGTACGTCGTTGGACAAACGTCTTCAATATCTAGACTAACGAGATCCGTCTGTACAACCGTCTTCTATATCTAGACTAACGAGATCCGTCTGTACAACCGTCTTCTATATCTAGACTAACGAGATACGTCGTTGGACAAACGTCTTCAATATCTAGACTAACGAGATCCGTCTGTACAACCGTCTTCTATATCTAGACTAACGAGATCCGTCTGTACAACCGTCTTCTATATCTAGACTAACGAGATCTCTCGTTATACAACCGTCTTCTATATCTAGACTAACGAGATCCGTCTGTACAACAGTCTTCTATATCTAGACTAACGAGATCTCTCTATATACAACCGTCTTCTATATCTAGACCAACGAGATCCGTCGTTGTACAACCATCTTCTATATCTAGACTAACGAGATCCGTCTATACAACCGTTTTCTACATCTAGTCTAACGAGATCCGTCGTTGTACAACCGTCTTCTATATCTAGACTAATGAGATCCGTCTGTACAACCGTCTTCTATATCTAGACTAACGAGATCCGTCTGTACAACCGTCTTCTATATCTAGACTAACGAGATACGTCGTTGGACAAACGTCTTCAATATCTAGACTAACGAGATCCGTCTGTACAACCGTCTTCTATATCTAGACTAACGAGATCCGTCTGTACAACCGTCTTCTATATCTAGACTAACGAGATCCGTCTGTACAACCGTCTTCTATATCTAGGCTAACGAGATATGTCGTTGTACAACCGTCTTCTGTATCTAGACTAACGAGATCCGTCTGTACAACCGTCTTCTATATCTAGACTAACGAGATCTCTCGATGTACAACCGTCTTCAATATCTAGACTAACGGGATCCGTCTGTACAACCGTCTTCTATATCTAGACTATCGAGATCTCTCGTTATACAACCGTCTTCTATATCTAGACTAACGAGATCCGTCTGTACAACCGTCTTCTATATCTAGACTAACGAGATCCGTCTGTACAACCGTCTTCTATATCTAGACTAACGAGATACGTCGTTGGACAAACGTCTTCAATATCTAGACTAACGAGATCCGTCTGTACAACCGTCTTCTATATCTAGACTAACGAGATCCGTCTGTACAACCGTCTTCTATATCTAGACTAACGAGATCCGTCTGTACAACCGTCTTCTATATCTAGACTAACGAGATCCGTCTGTACAACCGTTTCCTATGTCTAGACTAACGAGATACGTCGTTGGACAACCGTCTTCTATATCTAGACTCACGAGACCCGTCTGTACAACCGTCTTCTATATCTAGACTAACGAGATCCGTCTATACAACCGTCTTCAATATCTAGACTCACGAGATCCGTCTGTACAACCGTCTTCTATATCTAGACTAACGAGATCCGTCTGTACAACCGTCTTCTATATCTAGGCTAACGAGATCCGTCGTTGTACAACCGTCTTCTGTATCTAGACTAACGAGATCCGTCTGTACAACCGTCTTCTATATCTAGACTAACGAGATCTCTCGATGTACAACCGTCTTCAATATCTAGACTAACGGGATCCGTCTGTACAACCGTCTTCTATATCTAGACTATCGAGATCTCTCGTTATACAACCGTCTTCTATATCTAGACTAACGAGATCCGTCTGTACAACCGTCTTCTATATCTAGACTAACGAGATACGTCGTTGGACAAACGTCTTCAATATCTAGACTAACGAGATCCGTCTGTACAACCGTCTTCTATATCTAGACTAACGAGATCCGTCTGTACAACCGTCTTCTATATCTAGACTAACGAGATCCGTCTGTACAACCGTCTTCTATATCTAGACTAACGAGATCCGTCTGTACAACCGTTTCCTATGTCTAGACTAACGAGATACGTCGTTGGACAACCGTCTTCTATATCTAGACTCACGAGATCCGTCTGTACAACCGTCTTCTATATCTAGACTAACGAGATCCGTCTATACAACCGTCTTCAATATCTAGACTCACGAGATCCGTCTGTACAACCGTCTTCTATATCTAGACTAACGAGATCCGTCTGTACAACCGTCTTCTATATCTAGACTAACGAGATCCGTCTGTACAACCGTCTTCTATATCTAGACTAACGAGATCCGTCGTTGTACAACCGTCTTCTATATCTAGACTAACGAGATCCGTCTGTACAACCGTTTTCTATGTCTAGACTAACGAGGTACGTCGTTGGACAAACGTCTTCAATATCTAGACTAACGAGATCCGTCTGTACAACCGTCTTCTATATCTAGACTAACGAGATCCGTCTGTACAACCGTCTTCTATATCTAGACTAACGAGATACGTCGTTGGACAAACGTCCTCAATATCTAGACTAACGAGGTCCGTCTGTACAACCGTCTTCTATATCTAGACTAACGAGATCCGTCTGTACAACCGTCTTCTATATCTAGACTAACGAGATACGTCGTTGGACAAACGTCTTCAATATCTAGACTAACGAGATCCGTCTGTACAACCGTCTTCTATATCTAGACTAACGAGATCCGTCTGTACAACCGTCTTCTATATCTAGACTAACGAGATCCGTCTGTACAACCGTCTTCTATATCTAGACTAACGAGATCCGTCTGTACAACCGTTTCCTATGTCTAGACTAACGAGATACGTCGTTGGACAACCGTCTTCTATATCTAGACTCACGAGATCCGTCTGTACAACCGTCTTCTATATCTAGACTAACGAGATCCGTCTATACAACCGTCTTCAATATCTAGACTCACGAGATCCGTCTGTACAACCGTCTTCTATATCTAGACTAACGAGATCCGTCTGTACAACCGTCTTCTATATCTAGACTAACGAGATCCGTCTGTACAACCGTCTTCTATATCTAGACTAACGAGATCCGTCGTTGTACAACCGTCTTCTATATCTAGACTAACGAGATCCGTCTGTACAACCGTTTTCTATGTCTAGACTAACGAGGTACGTCGTTGGACAAACGTCTTCAATATCTAGACTAACGAGATCCGTCTGTACAACCGTCTTCTATATCTAGACTAACGAGATCCGTCTGTACAACCGTCTTCTATATCTAGACTAACGAGATACGTCGTTGGACAAACGTCTTCAATATCTAGACTAACGAGGTCCGTCTGTACAACCGTCTTCTATATCTAGACTAACGAGATCCGTCTGTACAACCGTCTTCTATATCTAGACTAACGAGATCCGTCTGTACAACCGTCTTCTATATCTAGACTAACGAGATCCGTCTGTACAACCGTCTTCTATATCTAGACTAACGAGATCCGTCTGTACAACCATCTTTTATATCTAGACTAACGAGATCTCTCGTTATACAACCGTCTTCTATATCTAGACTAACGAGATCCGTCTGTACAACCGTCTTCTATATCTAGACTAACGAGATCCGTCTGTACAACCGTTTTCTATATCTAGACTAACGAGGTACGTCGTTGGACAAACGTCTTCAATATCTAGACTAACGAGATCCGTCTGTACAACCGTCTTCTATATCTAGACTAACGAGATCCGTCTGTACAACCGTCTTCTATATCTAGACTCACGAGATCCGTCTGTACAACCGTCTTCTATATCTAGACTAACGAGATCCGTCTGTACAACCGTCTTCTATATCTAGACTAACGAGATCCGTCTGTACAACCGTCTTCTATATCTAGACTAACGAGATCCGTCTGTACAACCGTCTTCTATATCTAGACTCAAGAGATCCGTCTGTACAACCGTCTTCTATATCTAGACTAACGAGATCCGTCGTTGTACAAGCGTCTTCTATATCTAGACTAACGAGATCCGTTTGTACAACCGTCTTCTATATCTAGACTAACGGGATCCGTCTGTACAACCGTCTTCTATATCTAGACTAACGACATCCGTCTGTACAACCGTCTTCTATATCTAGGCTAACGAGATCCGTCGTTGTACAACCGTCTTCTGTATCTAGACTAACGAGATCCGTCTGTACAACTGTCTTCTATATCTAGACTAACGAGATCCGTCTGTACAACCGTCTTCTATATCTAGACTCAAGAGATCCGTCTGTACAACCGTCTTCTATATCTAGACTAACGAGATCCGTCGTTGTACAACCGTCTTCTATATCTAGACTAACGAGATCCGTTTGTACAACCGTCTTCTATATCTAGACTACCGAGATCCGTCTGTACAACCGTCTTCTATATATAGACTAACGACATCCGTCTGTACAACCGTCTTCTATATCTAGGCTAACGAGATCCGTCGTTGTACAACCCTCTTCTATATCTAGACTAACGAGATCTCTCGATGTACAACCGTCTTCTATATCTAGACTAACGAGATACGTCGTTGGACAAACGTCTCCTATATCTAGACTAACGAGATCCGTTTGTACAACCGTCTTCTATATCTAGACTACCGAGATCCGTCTGTACAACCGTCTTCTATATCTAGACTAACGACATCCGTCTGTACAACCGTCTTCTATATCTAGGCTAACGAGATCTCCCGATGTACAACCGTCTTCTATATCTAGACTAACGAGATCCGTTGTTGTACAACCCTCTTCTATATCTAGACTAACGAGATCTCTCGATGTACAACCGTCTTCTATATCTAGACTAACGAGATCCGTTTGTACAACCGTCTTCTATATCTAGACTACCGAGATCCGTCTGTACAACCGTCTTCTATATCTAGACTAACGACATCCGTCTGTACAACCGTCTTCTATATCTAGGCTAACGAGATCCGTCGTTGTACAACCGTCTTCTGTATCTAGACTAACGAGATCCGTCTGTACAACTGTCTTCTATATCTAGACTAACGAGATCTCTCGATGTACAACCGTCTTCTATATCTAGACTAACGAGATCCGTCTGTACAGCCGTCTTCTATATCTAGACTAACGAGATCCGTCTGTACAACCGTCTTCTATATCTAGACTAACGAGATACGTCGTTGGACAAACGTCTTCAATATCTAGACTAACGAGATCCGTCTGTACAACCGTCTTCTATATCTAGACTAACGAGATCCGTCTGTACAACCGTCTTCTATATCTAGACTAACGAGATCCGTCTGTACAACCGTCTTCTATATCTAGACTAACGAGATCCGACTGTACAACCGTTTCCTATGTCTAGACTAACGAGATACGTCGTTGGACAACCGTCTTCTATATCTAGACTCACGAGATCCGTCTGTACAACCGTCTTCTATATCTAGACTAACGAGATCCGTCTGTACAACCGTCTTCTATATCTAGACTAACGAGATACGTCGTTGGACAAACGTCTTCAATATCTAGACTAACGAGATCCGTCTGTACAACCGTCTTCTATATCTAGACTAACGAGATCCGTCTGTACAACCGTCTTCTATATCTAGACTAACGAGATCCGTCTGTACAACCGTCTTCTATATCTAGGCTAACGAGATCCGTCTGTACAACCGTCTTCTATATCTAGACTAACGAGATCCGTCTGTACAACCGTCTTCTATATCTAGACTAACGAGATCCGTCTGTACAACCGTCTTCTATATCTAGACTAACGAGATCCGTCTGTACAACCGTTTCCTATGTCTAGACTAACGAGATACGTCGTTGGACAACCGTCTTCTATATCTAGACTCACGAGATCCGTCTGTACAACCGTCTTCTATATCTAGACTAACGAGATCCGTCTATACAACCGTCTTCAATATCTAGACTCACGAGATCCGTCTATACAACCGTCTTCTATATCTAGACTAACGAGATCCGTCTGTACAACCGTCTTCTATATCTAGACTAACGAGATCCGTCTGTACAACCGTCTTCTATATCTAGACTAACGAGATCCGTCGTTGTACAACCGTCTTCTATATCTAGACTAACGAGATCCGTCTGTACAACCGTCTTCAATATCTAGACTAACGGGATCCGTCTGTACAACCGTCTTCTATATCTAGACTATCGAGATCTCTCGTTAGACAACCGTCTTCTATATCTAGACTAACGAGATCCGTCTGTACAACCGTCTTCTATATCTAGACTAACGAGATCCGTCTGTACAACCGTCTTCTATATCTAGACTAACGAGATACGTCGTTGGACAAACGTCTTCAATATCTAGACTAACGAGATCCGTCTGTACAACCGTCTTCTATATCTAGACTAACGAGATCCGTCTGTACAACCGTCTTCTATATCTAGACTAACGAGATCCGTCTGTACAACCGTCTTCTATATCTAGACTAACGAGATCCGTCTGTACAACCGTTTCCTATGTCTAGACTAACGAGATACGTCGTTGGACAACCGTCTTCTATATCTAGACTCACGAGATCCGTCTGTACAACCGTCTTCTATATCTAGACTAACGAGATCCGTCTATACAACCGTCTTCAATATCTAGACTCACGAGATCCGTCTATACAACCGTCTTCTATATCTAGACTAACGAGATCCGTCTGTACAACCGTCTTCTATATCTAGACTAACGAGATCCGTCTGTACAACCGTCTTCTACATCTAGACTAACGAGATCCGTCGTTGTACAACCGTCTTCTATATCTAGACTAACGAGATCCGTCTGTACAACCGTTTTCTATGTCTAGACTAACGAGGTACGTCGTTGGACAAACGTCTTCAATATCTAGACTAACGAGATCCGTCTGTACAACCGTCTTCTATATCTAGACTAACGAGATCCGTCTGTACAACCGTCTTCTATATCTAGACTAACGAGATACGTCGTTGGACAAACGTCTTCAATATCTAGACTAACGAGATCCGTCTGTACAACCGTCTTCTATATCTAGACTAACGAGATCCGTCTGTACAACCGTCTTCTATATCTAGACTAACGAGATCTCTCGTTATACAACCGTCTTCTATATCTAGACTAACGAGATCCGTCTGTACAACAGTCTTCTATATCTAGACTAACGAGATCTCTCTATATACAACCGTCTTCTATATCTAGACCAACGAGATCCGTCGTTGTACAACCATCTTCTATATCTAGACTAACGAGATCCGTCTATACAACCGTTTTCTACATCTAGTCTAACGAGATCCGTCGTTGTACAACCGTCTTCTATATCTAGACTAATGAGATCCGTCTGTACAACCGTCTTCTATATCTAGACTAACGAGATCCGTCTGTACAACCGTCTTCTATATCTAGACTAACGAGATACGTCGTTGGACAAACGTCTTCAATATCTAGACTAACGAGATCCGTCTGTACAACCGTCTTCTATATCTAGACTAACGAGATCCGTCTGTACAACCGTCTTCTATATCTAGACTAACGAGATCCGTCTGTACAACCGTCTTCTATATCTAGGCTAACGAGATATGTCGTTGTACAACCGTCTTCTGTATCTAGACTAACGAGATCCGTCTGTACAACCGTCTTCTATATCTAGACTAACGAGATCTCTCGATGTACAACCGTCTTCAATATCTAGACTAACGGGATCCGTCTGTACAACCGTCTTCTATATCTAGACTATCGAGATCTCTCGTTATACAACCGTCTTCTATATCTAGACTAACGAGATCCGTCTGTACAACCGTCTTCTATATCTAGACTAACGAGATCCGTCTGTACAACCGTCTTCTATATCTAGACTAACGAGATACGTCGTTGGACAAACGTCTTCAATATCTAGACTAACGAGATCCGTCTGTACAACCGTCTTCTATATCTAGACTAACGAGATCCGTCTGTACAACCGTCTTCTATATCTAGACTAACGAGATCCGTCTGTACAACCGTCTTCTATATCTAGACTAACGAGATCCGTCTGTACAACCGTTTCCTATGTCTAGACTAACGAGATACGTCGTTGGACAACCGTCTTCTATATCTAGACTCACGAGACCCGTCTGTACAACCGTCTTCTATATCTAGACTAACGAGATCCGTCTATACAACCGTCTTCAATATCTAGACTCACGAGATCCGTCTGTACAACCGTCTTCTATATCTAGACTAACGAGATCCGTCTGTACAACCGTCTTCTATATCTAGGCTAACGAGATCCGTCGTTGTACAACCGTCTTCTGTATCTAGACTAACGAGATCCGTCTGTACAACCGTCTTCTATATCTAGACTAACGAGATCTCTCGATGTACAACCGTCTTCAATATCTAGACTAACGGGATCCGTCTGTACAACCGTCTTCTATATCTAGACTATCGAGATCTCTCGTTATACAACCGTCTTCTATATCTAGACTAACGAGATCCGTCTGTACAACCGTCTTCTATATCTAGACTAACGAGATCCGTCTGTACAACCGTCTTCTATATCTAGACTAACGAGATACGTCGTTGGACAAACGTCTTCAATATCTAGACTAACGAGATCCGTCTGTACAACCGTCTTCTATATCTAGACTAACGAGATCCGTCTGTACAACCGTCTTCTATATCTAGACTAACGAGATCCGTCTGTACAACCGTCTTCTATATCTAGACTAACGAGATCCGTCTGTACAACCGTTTCCTATGTCTAGACTAACGAGATACGTCGTTGGACAACCGTCTTCTATATCTAGACTCACGAGATCCGTCTGTACAACCGTCTTCTATATCTAGACTAACGAGATCCGTCTATACAACCGTCTTCAATATCTAGACTCACGAGATCCGTCTGTACAACCGTCTTCTATATCTAGACTAACGAGATCCGTCTGTACAACCGTCTTCTATATCTAGACTAACGAGATCCGTCTGTACAACCGTCTTCTATATCTAGACTAACGAGATCCGTCGTTGTACAACCGTCTTCTATATCTAGACTAACGAGATCCGTCTGTACAACCGTTTTCTATGTCTAGACTAACGAGGTACGTCGTTGGACAAACGTCTTCAATATCTAGACTAACGAGATCCGTCTGTACAACCGTCTTCTATATCTAGACTAACGAGATCCGTCTGTACAACCGTCTTCTATATCTAGACTAACGAGATACGTCGTTGGACAAACGTCCTCAATATCTAGACTAACGAGGTCCGTCTGTACAACCGTCTTCTATATCTAGACTAACGAGATCCGTCTGTACAACCGTCTTCTATATCTAGACTAACGAGATACGTCGTTGGACAAACGTCTTCAATATCTAGACTAACGAGATCCGTCTGTACAACCGTCTTCTATATCTAGACTAACGAGATCCGTCTGTACAACCGTCTTCTATATCTAGACTAACGAGATCCGTCTGTACAACCGTCTTCTATATCTAGACTAACGAGATCCGTCTGTACAACCGTTTCCTATGTCTAGACTAACGAGATACGTCGTTGGACAACCGTCTTCTATATCTAGACTCACGAGATCCGTCTGTACAACCGTCTTCTATATCTAGACTAACGAGATCCGTCTATACAACCGTCTTCAATATCTAGACTCACGAGATCCGTCTGTACAACCGTCTTCTATATCTAGACTAACGAGATCCGTCTGTACAACCGTCTTCTATATCTAGACTAACGAGATCCGTCTGTACAACCGTCTTCTATATCTAGACTAACGAGATCCGTCGTTGTACAACCGTCTTCTATATCTAGACTAACGAGATCCGTCTGTACAACCGTTTTCTATGTCTAGACTAACGAGGTACGTCGTTGGACAAACGTCTTCAATATCTAGACTAACGAGATCCGTCTGTACAACCGTCTTCTATATCTAGACTAACGAGATCCGTCTGTACAACCGTCTTCTATATCTAGACTAACGAGATACGTCGTTGGACAAACGTCTTCAATATCTAGACTAACGAGGTCCGTCTGTACAACCGTCTTCTATATCTAGACTAACGAGATCCGTCTGTACAACCGTCTTCTATATCTAGACTAACGAGATCCGTCTGTACAACCGTCTTCTATATCTAGACTAACGAGATCCGTCTGTACAACCGTCTTCTATATCTAGACTAACGAGATCCGTCTGTACAACCATCTTTTATATCTAGACTAACGAGATCTCTCGTTATACAACCGTCTTCTATATCTAGACTAACGAGATCCGTCTGTACAACCGTCTTCTATATCTAGACTAACGAGATCCGTCTGTACAACCGTTTTCTATATCTAGACTAACGAGGTACGTCGTTGGACAAACGTCTTCAATATCTAGACTAACGAGATCCGTCTGTACAACCGTCTTCTATATCTAGACTAACGAGATCCGTCTGTACAACCGTCTTCTATATCTAGACTCACGAGATCCGTCTGTACAACCGTCTTCTATATCTAGACTAACGAGATCCGTCTGTACAACCGTCTTCTATATCTAGACTAACGAGATCCGTCTGTACAACCGTCTTCTATATCTAGACTAACGAGATCCGTCTGTACAACCGTCTTCTATATCTAGACTCAAGAGATCCGTCTGTACAACCGTCTTCTATATCTAGACTAACGAGATCCGTCGTTGTACAAGCGTCTTCTATATCTAGACTAACGAGATCCGTTTGTACAACCGTCTTCTATATCTAGACTAACGGGATCCGTCTGTACAACCGTCTTCTATATCTAGACTAACGACATCCGTCTGTACAACCGTCTTCTATATCTAGGCTAACGAGATCCGTCGTTGTACAACCGTCTTCTGTATCTAGACTAACGAGATCCGTCTGTACAACTGTCTTCTATATCTAGACTAACGAGATCCGTCTGTACAACCGTCTTCTATATCTAGACTCAAGAGATCCGTCTGTACAACCGTCTTCTATATCTAGACTAACGAGATCCGTCGTTGTACAACCGTCTTCTATATCTAGACTAACGAGATCCGTTTGTACAACCGTCTTCTATATCTAGACTACCGAGATCCGTCTGTACAACCGTCTTCTATATATAGACTAACGACATCCGTCTGTACAACCGTCTTCTATATCTAGGCTAACGAGATCCGTCGTTGTACAACCCTCTTCTATATCTAGACTAACGAGATCTCTCGATGTACAACCGTCTTCTATATCTAGACTAACGAGATACGTCGTTGGACAAACGTCTCCTATATCTAGACTAACGAGATCCGTTTGTACAACCGTCTTCTATATCTAGACTACCGAGATCCGTCTGTACAACCGTCTTCTATATCTAGACTAACGACATCCGTCTGTACAACCGTCTTCTATATCTAGGCTAACGAGATCTCCCGATGTACAACCGTCTTCTATATCTAGACTAACGAGATCCGTTGTTGTACAACCCTCTTCTATATCTAGACTAACGAGATCTCTCGATGTACAACCGTCTTCTATATCTAGACTAACGAGATCCGTTTGTACAACCGTCTTCTATATCTAGACTACCGAGATCCGTCTGTACAACCGTCTTCTATATCTAGACTAACGACATCCGTCTGTACAACCGTCTTCTATATCTAGGCTAACGAGATCCGTCGTTGTACAACCGTCTTCTGTATCTAGACTAACGAGATCCGTCTGTACAACTGTCTTCTATATCTAGACTAACGAGATCTCTCGATGTACAACCGTCTTCTATATCTAGACTAACGAGATCCGTCTGTACAGCCGTCTTCTATATCTAGACTAACGAGATCCGTCTGTACAACCGTTTCGTAGTCTAGACTAACGAGATACGTCGTTGGACAACCGTCTTCTATATCTAGACTCACGAGATCCGTCGTTGTACAACCGTCTTCTATATCTAGACTAACGAGATCCGTCTGTACAACCGTTTTCTATGTCTAGACTAACGAGGTACGTCGTTGGACAAACGTCTTCAATATCTAGACTAACGAGATCCGTCTGTACAACCGTCTTCTATATCTAGACTAACGAGATCCGTCTGTACAACCGTCTTCTATATCTAGACTAACGAGATACGTCGTTGGACAAACGTCTTCAATATCTAGACTAACGAGGTCCGTCTGTACAACCGTCTTCTATATCTAGACTAACGAGATACGTCGTTGGACAAACGTCTTCAATATCTAGACTAACGAGATCCGTCTGTACAACCGTCTTCTATATCTAGACTAACGAGATCCGTCTGTACAACCGTCTTCTATATCTAGACTAACGAGATACGTCGTTGGACAAACGTCTTCAATATCTAGACTAACGAGATCCGTCTGTACAACCGTCTTCTATATCTAGACTAACGAGATCCGTCTGTACAACCGTCTTCTATATCTAGACTAACGAGATCTCTCGTTATACAACCGTCTTCTATATCTAGACTAACGAGATCCGTCTGTACAACAGTCTTCTATATCTAGACTAACGAGATCTCTCTATGTACAACCGTCTTCTATATCTAGACCAACGAGATCCGTCGTTGTACAACCATCTTCTATATCTAGACTAACGAGATCCGTCTATACAACCGTTTTCTACATCTAGTCTAACGAGATCCGTCGTTGTACAACCGTCTTCTATATCTAGACTAATGAGATCCGTCTGTACAACCGTCTTCTATATCTAGACTAACGAGATCCGTCTGTACAACCGTCTTCTATATCTAGACTAACGAGATACGTCGTTGGACAAACGTCTTCAATATCTAGACTAACGAGATCCGTCTGTACAACCGTCTTCTATATCTAGACTAACGAGATCCGTCTGTACAACCGTCTTCTATATCTAGACTAACGAGATCCGTCTGTACAACCGTCTTCTATATCTAGGCTAACGAGATCCGTCGTTGTACAACCGTCTTCTGTATCTAGACTAACGAGATCCGTCTGTACAACCGTCTTCTATATCTAGACTAACGAGATCTCTCGATGTACAACCGTCTTCAATATCTAGACTAACGGGATCCGTCTGTACAACCGTCTTCTATATCTAGACTAACGAGATCCGTCTGTACAACCGTCTTCTATATCTAGACTAACGAGATACGTCGTTGGACAAACGTCTTCAATATCTAGACTAACGAGATCCGTCTGTACAACCGTCTTCTATATCTAGACTAACGAGATCCGTCTGTACAACCGTCTTCTATATCTAGACTAACGAGATCCGTCTGTACAACCGTCTTCTATATCTAGACTAACGAGATCCGTCTGTACAACCGTCTTCTATATCTAGACTAACGAGATACGTCGTTGGACAAACGTCTTCAATATCTAGACTAACGAGGTCCGTCTGTACAACCGTCTTCTATATCTAGACTAACGAGATCCGTCTGTACAACCGTCTTCTATATCTAGACTAACGAGATCCGTCTGTACAACCGTCTTCTATATCTAGACTAACGAGATCCGTCTGTACAACCGTCTTCTATATCTAGACTAACGAGATCCGTCTGTACAACCATCTTTTATATCTAGACTAACGAGATCTCTCGTTATACAACCGTCTTCTATATCTAGACTAACGAGATCCGTCTGTACAACCGTCTTCTATATCTAGACTAACGAGATCCGTCTGTACAACCGTTTTCTATATCTAGACTAACGAGGTACGTCGTTGGACAAACGTCTTCAATATCTAGACTAACGAGATCCGTCTGTACAACCGTCTTCTATATCTAGACTAACGAGATCCGTCTGTACAACCGTCTTCTATATCTAGACTCACGAGATCCGTCTGTACAACCGTCTTCTATATCTAGACTAACGAGATCCGTCTGTACAACCGTCTTCTATATCTAGACTAACGAGATCCGTCTGTACAACCGTCTTCTATATCTAGACTAACGAGATCCGTCTGTACAACCGTCTTCTATATCTAGACTCACGAGATCCGTCCGTACAACCGTCTTCTATATCTAGACTAACGAGATCCGTCGTTGTACAACCGTCATCTATATCTAGACTAACGAGATCCGTCTGTACAACCGTCTTCTATATCTAGACTAACGAGATCCGTCTGTACAACCGTCTTCTATATCTAGACTCAAGAGATCCGTCTGTACAACCGTCTTCTATATCTAGACTAACGAGATCCGTCGTTGTACAAGCGTCTTCTATATCTAGACTAACGAGATCCGTTTGTACAACCGTCTTCTATATCTAGACTAACGGGATCCGTCTGTACAACCGTCTTCTATATCTAGACTAACGACATCCGTCTGTACAACCGTCTTCTATATCTAGACTAACGAGATACGTCGTTGGACAAACGTCTTCAATATCTAGACTAACGAGATCCGTCTGTACAACCGTCTTCTATATCTAGACTAACGAGATCCGTCTGTACAACCGTCTTCTATATCTAGACTAACGAGATCCGTCTGTACAACCGTCTTCTATATCTAGACTAACGAGATCCGTCTGTACAACCGTTTCCTATGTCTAGACTAACGAGATACGTCGTTGGACAACCGTCTTCTATATCTAGACTCACGAGATCCGTCTGTACAACCGTCTTCTATATCTAGACTAACGAGATCCGTCTATACAACCGTCTTCAATATCTAGACTCACGAGATCCGTCTGTACAACCGTCTTCTATATCTAGACTAACGAGATCCGTCTGTACAACCGTCTTCTATATCTAGACTAACGAGATCCGTCTGTACAACCGTCTTCTATATCTAGACTAACGAGGTCCGTCTGTACAACCGTCTTCTATATCTAGACTAACGAGATCCGTCTGTACAACCGTCTTCTATATCTAGACTAACGAGATACGTCGTTGGACAACCGTCTTCTATATCTAGACTAACGAGATCCGTCTGTACAACCGTCTTCTATATCTAGACTAACGAGATACGTCTGTACAACCGTCTTCTATATCTAGACTAACGAGATCCGTCTGTACAACCGTCTTCAATATCTAGACACAACGAGATCCGTCTGTACAACCGTCTTCTATATCTAGACTAACGAGATCCGTCTGTACAACCGTTTCCTATGTCTAGACTAACGAGATACGTCGTTGGACAACCGTCTTCTATATCTAGACTCACGAGATCCGTCTGTACAACCGTCTTCTATATCTAGACTAACGAGATCCGTCTATACAACCGTCTTCAATATCTAGACACAACGAGATCCGCCTGTACAACCGTCTTCTATATCTAGACTAACGAGATCCGTCTGTACAACCGTCTTCTATATCTAGACTAACGAGATCCGTCTGTACAACCGTCTTCTATATCTAGACTAACGAGATCCGTCGTTGTACAACCGTCTTCTATATCTAGACTAACGAGATCCGTCTGTACAACCGTTTTCTATGTCTAGACTAACGAGGTACGTCGTTGGACAAACGTCTTCAATATCTAGACTAACGAGATCCGTCTGTACAACCGTCTTCTATATCTAGACTAACGAGATCCGTCTGTACAACCGTCTTCTATATCTAGACTAACGAGATACGTCGTTGGACAAACGTCTTCAATATCTAGACTAACGAGGTCCGTCTGTACAACCGTCTTCTATATCTAGACTAACGAGATCCGTCTGTACAACCGTCTTCTATATCTAGACTAACGAGATCCGTCTGTACAACCGTCTTCTATATCTAGACTAACGAGATCCGTCTGTACAACCGTCTTCTATATCTAGACTAACGAGATCCGTCTGTACAACCATCTTTTATATCTAGACTAACGAGATCTCTCGTTATACAACCGTCTTCTATATCTAGACTAACGAGATCCGTCTGTACAACCGTCTTCTATATCTAGACTAACGAGATCCGTCTGTACAACCGTTTTCTATATCTAGACTAACGAGGTACGTCGTTGGACAAACGTCTTCAATATCTAGACTAACGAGATCCGTCTGTACAACCGTCTTCTATATCTAGACTAACGAGATCCGTCTGTACAACCGTCTTCTATATCTAGACTCACGAGATCCGTCTGTACAACCGTCTTCTATATCTAGACTAACGAGATCCGTCTGTACAACCGTCTTCTATATCTAGACTAACGAGATCCGTCTGTACAACCGTCTTCTATATCTAGACTAACGAGATCCGTCTGTACAACCGTCTTCTATATCTAGACTCACGAGATCCGTCCGTACAACCGTCTTCTATATCTAGACTAACGAGATCCGTCGTTGTACAACCGTCATCTATATCTAGACTAACGAGATCCGTCTGTACAACCGTCTTCTATATCTAGACTAACGAGATCCGTCTGTACAACCGTCTTCTATATCTAGACTCAAGAGATCCGTCTGTACAACCGTCTTCTATATCTAGACTAACGAGATCCGTCGTTGTACAAGCGTCTTCTATATCTAGACTAACGAGATCCGTTTGTACAACCGTCTTCTATATCTAGACTAACGGGATCCGTCTGTACAACCGTCTTCTATATCTAGACTAACGACATCCGTCTGTACAACCGTCTTCTATATCTAGGCTAACGAGATCCGTCGTTGTACAACCGTCTTCTGTATCTAGACTAACGAGATCCGTCTGTACAACTGTCTTCTATATCTAGACTAACGAGATCTCTCGATGTACAACCGTCTTCTATATCTAGACTAACGAGATCCGTCTGTACAGCCGTCTTCTATATCTAGACTAACGAGATCCGTCTGTACAACCGTTTCGTAGTCTAGACTAACGAGATACGTCGTTGGACAACCGTCTTCTATATCTAGACTCACGAGATCCGTCGTTGTACAACCGTCTTCTATATCTAGACTAACGAGATCCGTCTGTACAACCGTTTTCTATGTCTAGACTAACGAGGTACGTCGTTGGACAAACGTCTTCAATATCTAGACTAACGAGATCCGTCTGTACAACCGTCTTCTATATCTAGACTAACGAGATCCGTCTGTACAACCGTCTTCTATATCTAGACTAACGAGATACGTCGTTGGACAAACGTCTTCAATATCTAGACTAACGAGGTCCGTCTGTACAACCGTCTTCTATATCTAGACTAACGAGATCCGTCTGTACAACCGTCTTCTATATCTAGACTAACGAGATACGTCGTTGGACAAACGTCTTCAATATCTAGACTAACGAGATCCGTCTGTACAACCGTCTTCTATATCTAGACTAACGAGATCCGTCTGTACAACCGTCTTCTATATCTAGACTAACGAGATCCGTCTGTACAACCGTCTTCTATATCTAGACTAACGAGATCCGTCTGTACAACCGATTCCTATGTCTAGACTAACGAGATACGTCGTTGGACAACCGTCTTCTATATCTAGACTCACGAGATCCGTCTGTACAACCGTCTTCTATATCTAGACTAACGAGATCCGTCTATACAACCGTCTTCAATATCTAGACTCACGAGATCCGTCTGTACAACCGTCTTCTATATCTAGACTAACGAGATCCGTCTGTACAACCGTCTTCTATATCTAGACTAACGAGATCCGTCTGTACAACCGTCTTCTATATCTAGACTAACGAGATCCGTCGTTGTACAACCGTCTTCTATATCTAGACTAACGAGATCCGTCTGTACAACCGTTTTCTATGTCTAGACTAACGAGGTACGTCGTTGGACAAACGTCTTCAATATCTAGACTAACGAGATCCGTCTGTACAACCGTCTTCTATATCTAGACTAACGAGATCCGTCTGTACAACCGTCTTCTATATCTAGACTAACGAGATACGTCGTTGGACAAACGTCTTCAATATCTAGACTAACGAGGTCCGTCTGTACAACCGTCTTCTATATCTAGACTAACGAGATCCGTCTGTACAACCGTCTTCTATATCTAGACTAACGAGATCCGTCTGTACAACCGTCTTCTATATCTAGACTAACGAGATCCGTCTGTACAACCGTCTTCTATATCTAGACTAACGAGATCCGTCTGTACAACCATCTTTTATATCTAGACTAACGAGATCTCTCGTTATACAACCGTCTTCTATATCTAGACTAACGAGATCCGTCTGTACAACCGTCTTCTATATCTAGACTAACGAGATCCGTCTGTACAACCGTTTTCTATATCTAGACTAACGAGGTACGTCGTTGGACAAACGTCTTCAATATCTAGACTAACGAGATCCGTCTGTACAACCGTCTTCTATATCTAGACTAACGAGATCCGTCTGTACAACCGTCTTCTATATCTAGACTCACGAGATCCGTCTGTACAACCGTCTTCTATATCTAGACTAACGAGATCCGTCTGTACAACCGTCTTCTATATCTAGACTAACGAGATCCGTCTGTACAACCGTCTTCTATATCTAGACTAACGAGATCCGTCTGTACAACCGTCTTCTATATCTAGACTCACGAGATCCGTCCGTACAACCGTCTTCTATATCTAGACTAACGAGATCCGTCGTTGTACAACCGTCATCTATATCTAGACTAACGAGATCCGTCTGTACAACCGTCTTCTATATCTAGACTAACGAGATCCGTCTGTACAACCGTCTTCTATATCTAGACTCAAGAGATCCGTCTGTACAACCGTCTTCTATATCTAGACTAACGAGATCCGTCGTTGTACAAGCGTCTTCTATATCTAGACTAACGAGATCCGTTTGTACAACCGTCTTCTATATCTAGACTAACGGGATCCGTCTGTACAACCGTCTTCTATATCTAGACTAACGACATCCGTCTGTACAACCGTCTTCTATATCTAGGCTAACGAGATCCGTCGTTGTACAACCGTCTTCTGTATCTAGACTAACGAGATCCGTCTGTACAACCGTCTTCTATATCTAGACTAACGAGATCCGTCGTTGTACAACCGTCTTCTATATCTAGACTAACGAGATCCGTTTGTACAACCGTCTTCTATATCTAGACTACCGAGATCCGTCTGTACAACCGTCTTCTATATATAGACTAACGACATCCGTCTGTACAACCGTCTTCTATATCTAGGCTAACGAGATCCGTCGTTGTACAACCCTCTTCTATATCTAGACTAACGAGATCTCTCGATGTACAACCGTCTTCTATATCTAGACTAACGAGATACGTCGTTGGACAAACGTCTCCTATATCTAGACTAACGAGATCCGTTTGTACAACCGTCTTCTATATCTAGACTACCGAGATCCGTCTGTACAACCGTCTTCTATATCTAGACTAACGACATCCGTCTGTACAACCGTCTTCTATATCTAGGCTAACGAGATCTCCCGATGTACAACCGTCTTCTATATCTAGACTAACGAGATCCGTTGTTGTACAACCCTCTTCTATATCTAGACTAACGAGATCTCTCGATGTACAACCGTCTTCTATATCTAGACTAACGAGATCCGTTTGTACAACCGCCTTCTATATCTAGACTACCGAGATCCGTCTGTACAACCGTCTTCTATATCTAGACTAACGACATCCGTCTGTACAACCGTCTTCTATATCTAGGCTAACGAGATCCGTCGTTGTACAACCGTCTTCTGTATCTAGACTAACGAGATCCGTCTGTACAACTGTCTTCTATATCTAGACTAACGAGATCTCTCGATGTACAACCGTCTTCTATATCTAGACTAACGAGATCCGTCTGTACAGCCGTCTTCTATATCTAGACTAACGAGATCCGTCTGTACAACCGTTTCGTAGTCTAGACTAACGAGATACGTCGTTGGACAACCGTCTTCTATATCTAGACTCACGAGATCCGTCTGTACAAACGTCTTCAATATCTAGACTAACGAGCTCTGTCTGTACAACCGTCTTCTATATCTAGACTAACGAGATCCGTCTGTACAACCGTCTTCTATATCTAGACTAACGAGATCCGTCTGTACAACCGTCTTCTATATCTAGACTAACGAGATCCGTCTGTACAACCGTTTCCTATGTCTAGACTAACGAGATACGTCGTTGGACAACCGTCTTCTATATCTAGACTCACGAGATCCGTCTGTACAACCGTCTTCTATATCTAGACTAACGAGATCCGTCTATACAACCGTCTTCAATATCTAGACTCACGAGATCCGTCTGTACAACCGTCTTCTATATCTAGACTAACGAGATCCGTCTGTACAACCGTCTTCTATATCTAGACTAACGAGATCCGTCTGTACAACCGTCTTCTATATCTAGACTAACGAGATCCGTCGTTGTACAACCGTCTTCTATATCTAGACTAACGAGATCCGTCTGTACAACCGTTTTCTATGTCTAGACTAACGAGGTACGTCGTTGGACAAACGTCTTCAATATCTAGACTAACGAGATCCGTCTGTACAACCGTCTTCTATATCTAGACTAACCAGATCCGTCTGTACAACCGTCTTCTATATCTAGACTAACGAGATCCGTCTGTACAACCGTCTTCTATATCTAGACTAACGAGATACGTCGTTGGACAAACGTCTTCAATATCTAGACTAACGAGATCCGTCTGTACAACCGTCTTCTATATCTAGACTAACGAGATCCGTCTGTACAACCGTCTTCTATATCTAGACTAACGAGATACGTCGTTGGACAAACGTCTTCAATATCTAGACTAACGAGGTCCGTCTGTACAACCGTCTTCTATATCTAGACTAACGAGATCCGTCTGTACAACCGTCTTCTATATCTAGACTAACGAGATCCGTCTGTACAACCGTTTCGTAGTCTAGACTAACGAGATACGTCGTTGGACAACCGTCTTCTATATCTAGACTCACGAGATCCGTCTGTACAACCGTCTTCTATATCTAGACTAACGAGATCCGTCTGTACAACCGTCTTCTATATCTAGACTAACGAGATCCGTCTGTACAACCGTCTTCTATATCTAGACTAACGAGATCCGTCTGTACAACCGTTTCCTATGTCTAGACTAACGAGATACGTCGTTGGACAACCGTCTTCTATATCTAGACTCACGAGATCCGTCTGTACAACCGTCTTCTATATCTAGACTAACGAGATCCGTCTGTACAACCGTTTTCTATGTCTAGACAAACGAGATCCGTCTGTACAACCGTCTTCTATATCTAGACTCACGAGATCCGTCTGTACAACCGTCTTCTATATCTAGACTAACGAGATCGGTCTGTACAACCGTCTTCTATATCTAGACTAACGAGATCCGTCTGTACAACCGTCTTCTATATCTAGACTAACGAGATCCGTCGTTGTACAACCGTCTTCTATATCTAGACTAACGAGATCCGTCTGTGCAACCGTTTTCTATGTCTAGACTAACGAGGTACGTCGTTGGACAAACGTCTTCAATATCTAGACTAACGAGATCCGTCTGTACAACCGTCTTCTATATCTAGACTAACGAGATCCGTCTGTACAACCGTCTTCTATATCTAGACTAACGAGATCCGTCTGTACAACCGTCTTCTATATTTAGACTAACGAGATCCGTCTGTACAACCGTCTTCTATATCTAGACTAACGAGATACGTCGTTGGACAACCGTCTTCTATATCTAGACTCACGAGATCCGTCTGTACAACCGTCTTCTATATCTAGACTAACGAGGTACGTCGTTGGACAAACGTCTTCAATATCTAGACTAACGAGATCCGTCTGTACAACCGTCTTCTATATCTAGACTAACGAGATACGTCGTTGTACAACCATCTTCTATATCTAGACTAACGGGATCCGTCTGTACAACCGTCTTCTATATCTAGACTAACGAGATCTCTCGTTATACAACCGTCTTCTATATCTAGACTAACGAGATCCGTCTGTACAACCGTCTTCTATATCTAGACTAACGAGATCTCTCGTTATACAACCGTCTTCTATATCTAGACTAACGAGATCCGTCTGTACAACAGTCTTCTATATCTAGACTAACGAGATCTCTCGATGTACAACCGTCTTCTATATCTAGACTAACGAGATCCGTCGTTGTACAACCATCTTCTATATCTAGACTAACGAGATACGTCGTTGGACAAACGTCTTCAATATCTAGACTAACGAGCTCTGTCTGTACAACCGTCTTCTATATCTAGACTAACGAGATCCGTCGTAGTACAACCCTCTTCTATATCTAGACTAACGAGATCTCTCGATGTACAACCGTCTTCAATATCTAGACTAACGGGATCCGTCTGTACAACCGTCTTCTATATCTAGACTAACGAGATCTCTCGTTATACAACCGTCTTCTATATCTAGACTAACGAGATCTCTCGTTATACAACCGTCTTCTATATCTAGACTAACGAGATCCGTCTGTACAACCATCTTTTATATCTAGACTAACGACATCTCTCGTTATACAACCGTCTTCTATATCTAGACTAACGAGATCCGTCTGTACAACCATCTTTTATATCTAGACTAACGAGATCTCTCGTTATACAACCGTCTTCTATATCTAGACTAACGAGATCCGTCTGTACAACCGTCTTCTATATCTAGACTAACGAGATCCGTCTGTACAACCGTCTTCTATATCTAGACTAACGAGATCCGTCTGTACAACCGTCTTCTATATCTAGACTAACGAGATCCGTCTGTACAACCGTTTCCTATGTCTAGACTAACGAGATACGTCGTTGGACAACCGTCTTCTATATCTAGACTCACGAGATCCGTCTGTACAACCGTCTTCTATATCTAGACTAACGAGATCCGTCTATACAACCGTCTTCAATATCTAGACTCACGAGATCCGTCTGTACAACCGTCTTCTATATCTAGACTAACGAGATCCGTCTGTACAACCGTCTTCTATATCTAGACTAACGAGATCCGTCTGTACAACCGTCTTCTATATCTAGACTAACGAGATCCGTCGTTGTACAACCGTCTTCTATATCTAGACTAACGAGATCCGTCTGTACAACCGTTTTCTATGTCTAGACTAACGAGGTACGTCGTTGGACAAACGTCTTCAATATCTAGACTAACGAGATCCGTCTGTACAACCGTCTTCTATATCTAGACTAACCAGATCCGTCTGTACAACCGTCTTCTATATCTAGACTAACGAGATCCGTCTGTACAACCGTCTTCTATATCTAGACTAACGAGATACGTCGTTGGACAAACGTCTTCAATATCTAGACTAACGAGATCCGTCTGTACAACCGTCTTCTATATCTAGACTAACGAGATCCGTCTGTACAACCGTCTTCTATATCTAGACTAACGAGATACGTCGTTGGACAAACGTCTTCAATATCTAGACTAACGAGGTCCGTCTGTACAACCGTCTTCTAAATCTAGACTAACGAGATCCGTCTGTACAACCGTCTTCTATATCTAGACTAACGAGATCCGTCTGTACAACCGTTTCGTAGTCTAGACTAACGAGATACGTCGTTGGACAACCGTCTTCTATATCTAGACTCACGAGATCCGTCTGTACAACCGTCTTCTATATCTAGACTAACGAGATCCGTCTGTACAACCGTCTTCTATATCTAGACTAACGAGATCCGTCTGTACAACCGTCTTCTATAGCTAGACTAACGAGATCCGTCTGTACAACCGTTTCCTATGTCTAGACTAACGAGATACGTCGTTGGACAACCGTCTTCTATATCTAGACTCACGAGATCCGTCTGTACAACCGTCTTCTATATCTAGACTAACGAGATCCGTCTGTACAACCGTCTTCTATATCTAGACTCACGAGATCCGTCTGTACAACCGTCTTCTATATCTAGACTAACGAGATCCGTCTGTACAACCGTCTTCTATATCTAGACTAACGAGATCCGTCTGTACAACCGTCTTCTATATCTAGACTAACGAGATCCGTCTGTACAACCGTCTTCTATATCTAGACTAACGAGATCCGTCTGTACAACCGTCTTTTATATCTAGACTAACGAGATCCGTCTGTACAACCGTCTTCTATATCTAGACTAACGAGGTACGTCGTTGGACAAACGTCTTCAATATCTAGACTAACGAGATCCGTCTGTACAACCGTCTTCTATATCTAGACTAACGAGATACGTCGTTGTACAACCATCTTCTATATCTAGACTAACGGGATCCGTCTGTACAACCGTCTTCTATATCTAGACTAACGAGATCTCTCGTTATACAACCGTCTTCTATATCTAGACTAACGAGATCCGTCTGTACAACCGTTTCCTATGTCTAGACTAACGAGATACGTCGTTGGACAACCGTCTTCTATATCTAGACTCACGAGATCCGTCTGTACAACCGTCTTCTATATCTAGACTAACGAGATCCGTCTATACAACCGTCTTCAATATCTAGACTCACGAGATCCGTCTGTACAACCGTCTTCTATATCTAGACTAACGAGATCCGTCTGTACAACCGTCTTCTATATCTAGACTAACGAGATCCGTCTGTACAACCGTCTTCTATATCTAGACTAACGAGATCCGTCGTTGTACAACCGTCTTCTATATCTAGACTAACGAGATCCGTCTGTACAACCGTTTTCTATGTCTAGACTAACGAGGTACGTCGTTGGACAAACGTCTTCAATATCTAGACTAACGAGATCCGTCTGTACAACCGTCTTCTATATCTAGACTAACCAGATCCGTCTGTACAACCGTCTTCTATATCTAGACTAACGAGATCCGTCTGTACAACCGTCTTCTATATCTAGACTAACGAGATACGTCGTTGGACAAACGTCTTCAATATCTAGACTAACGAGATCCGTCTGTACAACCGTCTTCTATATCTAGACTAACGAGATCCGTCTGTACAACCGTCTTCTATATCTAGACTAACGAGATACGTCGTTGGACAAACGTCTTCAATATCTAGACTAACGAGGTCCGTCTGTACAACCGTCTTCTATATCTAGACTAACGAGATCCGTCTGTACAACCGTCTTCTATATCTAGACTAACGAGATCCGTCTGTACAACCGTTTCGTAGTCTAGACTAACGAGATACGTCGTTGGACAACCGTCTTCTATATCTAGACTCACGAGATCCGTCTGTACAACCGTCTTCTATATCTAGACTAACGAGATCCGTCTGTACAACCGTCTTCTATATCTAGACTAACGAGATCCGTCTGTACAACCGTCTTCTATATCTAGACTAACGAGATCCGTCTGTACAACCGTTTCCTATGTCTAGACTAACGAGATCCGTCTGTACAACCGTCTTCTATATCTAGACTAACGAGGTACGTCGTTGGACAAACGTCTTCAATATCTAGACTAACGAGATCCGTCTGTACAACCGTCTTCTATATCTAGACTAACGAGATACGTCGTTGGACAAACGTCTTCATTATCTAGACTAACGAGATCCGTCGTTGTACAACCGTCTTCTATATCTTGACTAACGAGATCTCTCGTTGTACAACCGTCTTCTATATCTAGACTAACGAGATCCGTCGTTGTACAACCGTCTTCTATATCTAGACTAACGAGATACGTCGTTGGACAAACGTCTTCATTATCTAGACTAACGAGATCCGTCGTTGTACAACCGTCTTCTATATCTTGACTAACGAGATCTCTCGTTGTACAACCGTCTTCTATATCTAGACTAACGAGATACGTCGTTGGACAAACGTCTTCAATATCTAGACTAACGAGATCCGTCTGTACAACTGTATTCTATATCTAGACTAACGAGATCCGTCGTTGTACAACCGTCTTCTATATATAGACTAACGAGATACGTCTGTACAACCGTCTTCTATATCTAGACTAACGAGATCCGTCGTTGTAGAACCGTCTTCTATATCTAGACTATCGAGATCCGTCTGTACAACCGTCTTCTATATCTAGACTAACGAGATCCGTCTGTACAATCGTTTTCTATATCTAGACTAACGAGATCCGTCGTTGTACAAGCGTCTTCTATATCTTGACTAACGAGATCTCTCGTTGTACAACCGTCATCTATATCTAGACTAACGAGATCCGTCGTTGTACAACCGTCTTCTATATCTTGACTAACGAGATCTCTCGTTGTACAACCGTCTTCTATATCTAGACTAACGAGATACGTCGTTGGTCAAACGTCTTCAATATCTAGACTAACGAGATCCGTCGTTGTACAACCGTCTTCTATATCTAGACTAACGAGATACGTCTGTACAACCGTCTTTTATATCTACACTAACGAGATCCGTCGTTGTACAACCCTCTTCTATATCTAGACTAACGAGATCCGTCTGTACAACCGTCTTCTATATCTTGACTAAGGAGATCTCTCGTTGTACAACCGTCTTCTATATCTAGACTAACGAGATACGTCGTTGGACAAACGTCTTCAATATCTAGACTAACGAGATCCGTCTGTACAACTGTCTTCTATATCTAGACTAACGAGATCCGTCTGTACAACTGTCTTCTATATCTAGACTAACGAGATCCGTCGTTGCACAACCGTCTTCTATATCTAGACTAACGAGATCCGTCTGTACAACCGTCTTCTATATCTAGACTAACGAGATCCGTCTGTACAACCGTCTTCTATATCTAGACTAACGAGATCCGTCGTTGTACAACCGTCTTCTATATCTAGATTAACGAGATCCGTCGTTGGACAAACGTCTTCATTATCTAGACTAACGAGATCCGTCGTTGTACAACCGTCTTCTATATCTTGACTAACGAGATCTCTCGTTGTACAACCGTCTTCTATATCTAGACTAACGAGATACGTCGTTGGACAAACGTCTTCAATATCTAGACTAACGAGATCCGTCTGTACAACTGTATTCTATATCTAGACTAACGAGATCCGTCGTTGTACAACCGTCTTCTATATATAGACTAACGAGATACGTCTGTACAACCGTCTTCTATATCTAGACTAACGAGATCCGTCGTTGAAGAACCGTCTTCTATATCTAGACTATCGAGATCCGTCTGTACAACCGTCTTCTATATCTAGACTAACGAGATCCGTCTGTACAATCGTTTTCTATATCTAGACTAACGAGATCCGTCGTTGTACAAGCGTCTTCTATATCTTGACTAACGAGATCTCTCGTTGTACAACCGTCATCTATATCTAGACTAACGAGATACGTCTTAGGACAACCGTCGTCTATATCTAGGCTAACGAGATCCGTCGTTGTACAACCCTCTTCTATATCTTGACTAACGAGATCTCTCGTTGTACAACCGTCTTCTATATCTTGACTAACGAGATCTCTCGTTGTACAACCGTCCTTTATATCTAGACTAACGAGATGTCTCGTTGTACAACCGTCTTCAATATCAAGACTAACGAGATCCGTCGTTGTACAACCGTCTTCTATATCTAGACTAACGAGATACGTCGTTGGACAAACGTCTTCAATATCTAGACTAACGAGATCCGTCTGTACAACTGTCTTCTATATCTAGACTAACGAGATCCGTCGTTGTACAACCGTCTTCTATATCTAGACTAACGAGATACGTCTGTACAACCGTCTTCTATATCTACACTAACGAGATCCGTCGTCGTACAACCCTCTTCTATATCTAGACTAACGAGATCCGTCTGTACAACCGTCTTCTATATCTTGACTAACGAGATCTCTCGTTGTACAACCGTCTTCTATATCTAGACTAACGAGATCCGTCGTTGTACAACCGTCTTCTATATCTTGACTAACGAGATCTCTCGTTGTACAACCGTCTTCTATATCTAGACTAACGAGATACGTCGTTGGTCAAACGTCTTCAATATCTAGACTAACGAGATCCGTCGTTGTACAACCGTCTTCTATATCTAGACTAACGAGATACGTCTGTACAACCGTCTTCTATATCTACACTAACGAGATCCGTCGTTGTACAACCCTCTTCTATATCTAGACTAACGAGATCCGTCTGTACAACCGTCTTCTATATCTTGACTAAGGAGATCTCTCGTTGTACAACCGTCTTCTATATCTAGACTAACGAGATACGTCGTTGGACAAACGTCTTCAATATCTAGACTAACGAGATCCGTCTGTACAACTGTCTTCTATATCTAGACTAACGAGATCCGTCTGTACAACTGTCTTCTATATCTAGACTAACGAGATCCGTCGTTGCACAACCGTCTTCTATATCTAGACTAACGAGATCCGTCTGTACAACCGTCTTCTATATCTAGACTAACGAGATCCGTCTGTACAACCGTCTTCTATATCTAGACTAACGAGATCCGTCGTTGTACAACCGTCTTCTATATCTAGACTAACGAGATCCGTCGTTGTACAACCCTCTTCTATATCTTGACTAACGAGATCTCTCGTTGTACAACCGTCTTCTATATCTTGACTAACGAGATCTCTCGTTGTACAAACGTCTTCAATATCTAGACTAACGAGATCCGTCTGTACAACTGTCTTCTATATCTAGACTAACGAGATCCGTCGTTGTACAACCGTCTTCTATATCTTGACTAACGAGATCTCTCGTTGTACAACCGTCTTCTATATCTAGACTAACGAGATACGTCGTTGGACAAACGTCTTCAATATCTAGACTAACGAGATCCGTCTGTACAACTGTATTCTATATCTAGACTAACGAGATCCGTCGTTGTACAACCGTCTTCTATATCTAGACTAACGAGATCCGTCGTTGTACAACCCTCTTCTATATCTTGACTAACGAGATCTCTCGTTGTACAACCGTCTTCTATATCTTGACTAACGAGATCCGTCTGTACAACCGTCTTCTATATCTAGACTAACGAGATCCGTCGTTGTACAACCGTCTTCTATATCTAGACTAACGAGATCCGTCTGTACAACCGTCTTCTATATCTAGACTAACGAGATCCGTCGTTGTACAACCGTCTTCTATATCTAGACTAACGAGATCCGTCGTTGTACAACCGTCTTCTATATCTTGACTAACGACATCTCTCGTTGTACAACCGTCTTCTATATCTAGACTAACGAGATACGTCGTTGGACAAACGTCTTCAATATCTAGACTAACGAGATCCGTCTGTACAACTGTCTTCTATATCTAGACTAACGAGATCCGTCGTTGTACAACCGTCTTCTATATCTAGACTAACGAGATACGTCGTTGGACAAACGTCTTCATTATCTAGACTAACGAGATCCGTCGTTGTACAACCGTCTTCTATATCTTGACTAACGAGATATCTCGTTGTACAACCGTCTTCTATATCTAGACTAACGAGATACGTCGTTGGACAAACGTCTTCAATATCTAGACTAACGAGATCCGTCTGTACAACTGTATTCTATATCTAGACTAACGAGATCCGTCGTTGTACAACCGTCTTCTATATATAGACTAACGAGATACGTCTGTACAACCGTCTTCTATATCTAGACTAACGAGATCCGTCGTTGAAGAACCGTCTTCTATATCTAGACTATCGAGATCCGTCTGTACAACCGTCTTCTATATCTAGACTGACGAGATCCGTCTGTACAATCGTTTTCTATATCTAGACTAACGAGATCCGTCGTTGTACAAGCGTCTTCTATATCTTGACTAACGAGATCTCTCGTTGTACAACCGTCATCTATATCTAGACTAACGAGATACGTCTTAGGACAACCGTCGTCTATATCTAGACTAACGAGATCCGTCGTTGTACAACCCTCTTCTATATCTTGACTAACGAGATCTCTCGTTGTACAACCGTCTTCTATATCTTGACTAACGAGATCTCTCGTTGTACAACCGTCCTTTATATCTAGACTAACGAGATGTCTCGTTGTACAACCGTCTTCAATATCAAGACTAACGAGATCCGTCGTTGTACAACCGTCTTCTATATCTAGACTAACGAGATACGTCGTTGGACAAACGTCTTCAATATCTAGACTAACGAGATCCGTCTGTACAACTGTCTTCTATATCTAGACTAACGAGATCCGTCGTTGTACAACCGTCTTCTATATCTAGACTAACGAGATACGTCTGTACAACCGTCTTCTATATCTACACTAACGAGATCCGTCGTTGTACAACCCTCTTCTATATCTAGACTAACGAGATCCGTCTGTACAACCGTCTTCTATATCTTGACTAACGAGATCTCTCGTTGTACAACCGTCTTCTATATCTAGACTAACGAGATCCGTCGTTGTACAACCGTCTTCTATATCTTGACTAACGAGATCTCTCGTTGTACAACCGTCTTCTATATCTAGACTAACGAGATACGTCGTTGGTCAAACGTCTTCAATATCTAGACTAACGAGATCCGTCGTTGTACAACCGTCTTCTATATCTAGACTAACGAGATACGTCTGTACAACCGTCTTCTATATCTACACTAACGAGATCCGTCGTTGTACAACCCTCTTCTATATCTAGACTAACGAGATCCGTCTGTACAACCGTCTTCTATATCTTGACTAAGGGGATCTCTCGTTGTACAACCGTCTTCTATATCTAGACTAACGAGATCCGTCGTTGTACAACCGTCTTCTATATCTTGACTAACGAGATCTCTCGTTGTACAACCGTCTTCTATATCTAGACTAACGAGATACGTCGTTGGTCAAACGTCTTCAATATCTAGACTAACGAGATCCGTCGTTGTACAACCGTCTTCTATATCTAGACTAACGAGATACGTCTGTACAACCGTCTTCTATATCTACACTAACGAGATCCGTCGTTGTACAACCCTCTTCTATATCTAGACTAACGAGATCCGTCTGTACAACCGTCTTCTATATCTTGACTAAGGAGATCTCTCGTTGTACAACCGTCTTCTATATCTAGACTAACGAGATACGTCGTTGGACAAACGTCTTCAATATCTAGACTAACGAGATCCGTCTGTACAACTGTCTTCTATATCTAGACTAACGAGATCCGTCTGTACAACTGTCTTCTATATCTAGACTAACGAGATCCGTCGTTGCACAACCGTCTTCTATATCTAGACTAACGAGATCCGTCTGTACAACCGTCTTCTATATCTAGACTAACGAGATCCGTCTGTACAACCGTCTTCTATATCTAGACTAACGAGATCCGTCGTTGTACAACCGTCTTCTATATCTAGACTAACGAGATCCGTCGTTGTACAACCCTCTTCTATATCTTGACTAACGAGATCTCTCGTTGTACAACCGTCTTCTATATCTTGACTAACGAGATCTCTCGTTGTACAAACGTCTTCAATATCTAGACTAACGAGATCCGTCTGTACAACTGTCTTCTATATCTAGACTAACGAGATCCGTCGTTGTACAACCGTCTTCTATATCTTGACTAACGAGATCTCTCGTTGTACAACCGTCTTCTATATCTAGACTAACGAGATACGTCGTTGGACAAACGTCTTCAATATCTAGACTAACGAGATCCGTCTGTACAACTGTATTCTATATCTAGACTAACGAGATCCGTCGTTGTACAACCGTCTTCTATATCTAGACTAACGAGATCCGTCGTTGTACAACCCTCTTCTATATCTTGACTAACGAGATCTCTCGTTGTACAACCGTCTTCTATATCTTGACTAACGAGATCCGTCTGTACAACCGTCTTCTATATCTAGACTAACGAGATCCGTCGTTGTACAACCGTCTTCTATATCTAGACTAACGAGATCCGTCTGTACAACCGTCTTCTATATCTAGACTAACGAGATCCGTCGTTGTACAACCGTCTTCTATATCTAGACTAACGAGATCCGTCGTTGTACAACCGTCTTCTATATCTTGACTAACGACATCTCTCGTTGTACAACCGTCTTCTATATCTAGACTAACGAGATACGTCGTTGGACAAACGTCTTCAATATCTAGACTAACGAGATCCGTCTGTACAACTGTCTTCTATATCTAGACTAACGAGATCCGTCGTTGTACAACCGTCTTCTATATCTAGACTAACGAGATACGTCGTTGGACAAACGTCTTCATTATCTAGACTAACGAGATCCGTCGTTGTACAACCGTCTTCTATATCTTGACTAACGAGATATCTCGTTGTACAACCGTCTTCTATATCTAGACTAACGAGATACGTCGTTGGACAAACGTCTTCAATATCTAGACTAACGAGATCCGTCTGTACAACTGTATTCTATATCTAGACTAACGAGATCCGTCGTTGTACAACCGTCTTCTATATATAGACTAACGAGATACGTCTGTACAACCGTCTTCTATATCTAGACTAACGAGATCCGTCGTTGAAGAACCGTCTTCTATATCTAGACTATCGAGATCCGTCTGTACAACCGTCTTCTATATCTAGACTAACGAGATCCGTCTGTACAATCGTTTTCTATATCTAGACTAACGAGATCCGTCGTTGTACAAGCGTCTTCTATATCTTGACTAACGAGATCTCTCGTTGTACAACCGTCATCTATATCTAGACTAACGAGATACGTCTTAGGACAACCGTCGTCTATATCTAGACTAACGAGATCCGTCGTTGTACAACCCTCTTCTATATCTTGACTAACGAGATCTCTCGTTGTACAACCGTCTTCTATATCTTGACTAACGAGATCTCTCGTTGTACAAACGTCTTCAATATCTAGACTAACGAGATCCGTCTGTACAACTGTCTTCTATATCTAGACTAACGAGATCCGTCGTTGTACAACCGTCTTCTATATCTAGACTAACGAGATACGTCGTTGGACAAACGTCTTCAATATCTAGACTAACGAGATCCGTCTGTACAACTGTCTTCTATATCTAGACTAACGAGATCCGTCGTTGTACAACCGTCTTCTATATCTAGACTAACGAGATACGTCTGTACAACCGTCTTCTATATCTACACTAACGAGATCCGTCGTTGTACAACCCTCTTCTATATCTAGACTAACGAGATCCGTCTGTACAACCGTCTTCTATATCTTGACTAACGAGATCTCTCGTTGTACAACCGTCTTCTATATCTAGACTAACGAGATCCGTCGTTGTACAACCGTCTTCTATATCTTGACTAACGAGATCTCTCGTTGTACAACCGTCTTCTATATCTAGACTAACGAGATACGTCGTTGGTCAAACGTCTTCAATATCTAGACTAACGAGATCCGTCGTTGTACAACCGTCTTCTATATCTAGACTAACGAGATACGTCTGTACAACCGTCTTCTATATCTACACTAACGAGATCCGTCGTTGTACAACCCTCTTCTATATCTAGACTAACGAGATCCGTCTGTACAACCGTCTTCTATATCTTGACTAAGGGGATCTCTCGTTGTACAACCGTCTTCTATATCTAGACTAACGAGATACGTCGTTGGACAAACGTCTTCAATATCTAGACTAACGAGATCCGTCGTTGTACAACCGTCTTCTATATCTAGACTAACGAGATACGTCTGTACAACCGTCTTCTATATCTACACTAACGAGATCCGTCGTTGTACAACCGTCTTCTATATCTAGACTAACGAGATACGTCTGTACAACCGTCTTCTATATCTACACTAACGAGATCCGTCGTTGTACAACCCTCTTCTATATCTAGACTAACGAGATCCGTCTGTACAACCGTCTTCTATATCTTGACTAACGAGATCTCTCGTTGTACAACCGTCTTCTATATCTAGACTAACGAGATCCGTCGTTGTACAACCGTCTTCTATATCTTGACTAACGAGATCTCTCGTTGTACAACCGTCTTCTATATCTAGACTAACGAGATACGTCGTTGGTCAAACGTCTTCAATATCTAGACTAACGAGATCCGTCGTTGTACAACCGTCTTCTATATCTAGACTAACGAGATACGTCTGTACAACCGTCTTCTATATCTACACTAACGAGATCCGTCGTTGTACAACCCTCTTCTATATCTAGACTAACGAGATCCGTCTGTACAACCGTCTTCTATATCTTGACTAAGGAGATCTCTCGTTGTACAACCGTCTTCTATATCTAGACTAACGAGATACGTCGTTGGACAAACGTCTTCAATATCTAGACTAACGAGATCCGTCTGTACAACTGTCTTCTATATCTAGACTAACGAGATCCGTCTGTACAACTGTCTTCTATATCTAGACTAACGAGATCCGTCGTTGCACAACCGTCTTCTATATCTAGACTAACGAGATCCGTCTGTACAACCGTCTTCTATATCTAGACTAACGAGATCCGTCTGTACAACCGTCTTCTATATCTAGACTAACGAGATCCGTCGTTGTACAACCGTCTTCTATATCTAGACTAACGAGATCCGTCGTTGTACAACCCTCTTCTATATCTTGACTAACGAGATCTCTCGTTGTACAACCGTCTTCTATATCTTGACTAACGAGATCTCTCGTTGTACAAACGTCTTCAATATCTAGACTAACGAGATCCGTCTGTACAACTGTCTTCTATATCTAGACTAACGAGATCCGTCGTTGTACAACCGTCTTCTATATCTTGACTAACGAGATCTCTCGTTGTACAACCGTCTTCTATATCTAGACTAACGAGATACGTCGTTGGACAAACGTCTTCAATATCTAGACTAACGAGATCCGTCTGTACAACTGTATTCTATATCTAGACTAACGAGATCCGTCGTTGTACAACCGTCTTCTATATCTAGACTAACGAGATCCGTCGTTGTACAACCCTCTTCTATATCTTGACTAACGAGATCTCTCGTTGTACAACCGTCTTCTATATCTTGACTAACGAGATCTCTCGTTGTACAAACGTCTTCAATATCTAGACTAACGAGATCCGTCTGTACAACTGTCTTCTATATCTAGACTAACGAGATCCGTCGTTGTACAACCGTCTTCTATATCTAGACTAACGAGATACGTCGTTGGACAAACGTCTTCATTATCTAGACTAACGAGATCCGTCGTTGTACAACCGTCTTCTATATCTTGACTAACGAGATCTCTCGTTGTACAACCGTCTTCTATATCTAGACTAACGAGATACGTCGTTGGACAAACGTCTTCAATATCTAGACTAACGAGATCCGTCTGTACAACTGTATTCTATATCTAGACTAACGAGATCCGTCGTTGTACAACCGTCTTCTATATATAGACTAACGAGATACGTCTGTACAACCGTCTTCTATATCTAGACTAACGAGATCCGTCGTTGTAGAACCGTCTTCTATATCTAGACTATCGAGATCCGTCTGTACAACCGTCTTCTATATCTAGACTAACGAGATCCGTCTGTACAATCGTTTTCTATATCTAGACTAACGAGATCCGTCGTTGTACAAGCGTCTTCTATATCTTGACTAACGAGATCTCTCGTTGTACAACCGTCATCTATATCTAGACTAACGAGATACGTCTTAGGACAACCGTCGTCTATATCTAGACTAACGAGATCCGTCGTTGTACAACCCTCTTCTATATCTTGACTAACGAGATCTCTCGTTGTACAACCGTCTTCTATATCTTGACTAACGAGATCTCTCGTTGTACAACCGTCCTTTATATCTAGACTAACGAGATGTCTCGTTGTACAACCGTCTTCAATATCTACACTAACGAGATCCGTCGTTGTACAACCCTCTTCTATATCTAGACTAACGAGATCCGTCTGTACAACCGTCTTCTATATCTTGACTAACGAGATCTCTCGTTGTACAACCGTCTTCTATATCTAGACTAACGAGATCCGTCGTTGTACAACCGTCTTCTATATCTAGACTAACGAGATACGTCGTTGGTCAAACGTCTTCAATATCTAGACTAACGAGATCCGTCGTTGTACAACCGTCTTCTATATCTAGACTAACGAGATACGTCTGTACAACCGTCTTCTATATCTACACTAACGAGATCCGTCGTTGTACAACCCTCTTCTATATCTAGACTAACGAGATCCGTCTGTACAACCGTCTTCTATATCTTGACTAAGGGGATCTCTCGTTGTACAACCGTCTTCTATATCTAGACTAACGAGATACGTCGTTGGACAAACGTCTTCAATATCTAGACTAACGAGATCCGTCGTTGTACAACCGTCTTCTATATCTAGACTAACGAGATACGTCTGTACAACCGTCTTCTATATCTACACTAACGAGATCCGTCGTTGTACAACCGTCTTCTATATCTAGACTAACGAGATACGTCTGTACAACCGTCTTCTATATCTACACTAACGAGATCCGTCGTTGTACAACCCTCTTCTATATCTAGACTAACGAGATCCGTCTGTACAACCGTCTTCTATATCTTGACTAACGAGATCTCTCGTTGTAAAACCGTCTTCTATATCTAGACTAACGAGATCCGTCGTTGTACAACCGTCTTCTATATCTTGACTAACGAGATCTCTCGTTGTACAACCGTCTTCTATATCTAGACTAACGAGATACGTCGTTGGTCAAACGTCTTCAATATCTAGACTAACGAGATCCGTCGTTGTACAACCGTCTTCTATATCTAGACTAACGAGATACGTCTGTACAACCGTCTTCTATATCTACACTAACGAGATCCGTCGTTGTACAACCCTCTTCTATATCTAGACTAACGAGATCCGTCTGTACAACCGTCTTCTATATCTTGACTAAGGAGATCTCTCGTTGTACAACCGTCTTCTATATCTAGACTAACGAGATACGTCGTTGGACAAACGTCTTCAATATCTAGACTAACGAGATCCGTCTGTACAACTGTCTTCTATATCTAGACTAACGAGATCCGTCTGTACAACTGTCTTCTATATCTAGACTAACGAGATCCGTCGTTGCACAACCGTCTTCTATATCTAGACTAACGAGATCCGTCTGTACAACCGTCTTCTATATCTAGACTAACGAGATCCGTCTGTACAACCGTCTTCTATATCTAGACTAACGAGATCCGTCGTTGTACAACCGTCTTCTATATCTAGACTAACGAGATCCGTCGTTGTACAACCCTCTTCTATATCTTGACTAACGAGATCTCTCGTTGTACAACCGTCTTCTATATCTTGACTAACGAGATCTCTCGTTGTACAAACGTCTTCAATATCTAGACTAACGAGATCCGTCTGTACAACTGTCTTCTATATCTAGACTAACGAGATCCGTCGTTGTACAACCGTCTTCTATATCTTGACTAACGAGATCTCTCGTTGTACAACCGTCTTCTATATCTAGACTAACGAGATACGTCGTTGGACAAACGTCTTCAATATCTAGACTAACGAGATCCGTCTGTACAACTGTATTCTATATCTAGACTAACGAGATCCGTCGTTGTACAACCGTCTTCTATATCTAGACTAACGAGATCCGTCGTTGTACAACCCTCTTCTATATCTTGACTAACGAGATCTCTCGTTGTACAACCGTCTTCTATATCTTGACTAACGAGATCTCTCGTTGTACAAACGTCTTCAATATCTAGACTAACGAGATCCGTCTGTACAACTGTCTTCTATATCTAGACTAACGAGATCCGTCGTTGTACAACCGTCTTCTATATCTAGACTAACGAGATACGTCGTTGGACAAACGTCTTCATTATCTAGACTAACGAGATCCGTCGTTGTACAACCGTCTTCTATATCTTGACTAACGAGATCTCTCGTTGTACAACCGTCTTCTATATCTAGACTAACGAGATACGTCGTTGGACAAACGTCTTCAATATCTAGACTAACGAGATCCGTCTGTACAACTGTATTCTATATCTAGACTAACGAGATCCGTCGTTGTACAACCGTCTTCTATATATAGACTAACGAGATACGTCTGTACAACCGTCTTCTATATCTAGACTAACGAGATCCGTCGTTGTAGAACCGTCTTCTATATCTAGACTATCGAGATCCGTCTGTACAACCGTCTTCTATATCTAGACTAACGAGATCCGTCTGTACAATCGTTTTCTATATCTAGACTAACGAGATCCGTCGTTGTACAAGCGTCTTCTATATCTTGACTAACGAGATCTCTCGTTGTACAACCGTCATCTATATCTAGACTAACGAGATACGTCTTAGGACAACCGTCGTCTATATCTAGACTAACGAGATCCGTCGTTGTACAACCCTCTTCTATATCTTGACTAACGAGATCTCTCGTTGTACAACCGTCTTCTATATCTTGACTAACGAGATCTCTCGTTGTACAACCGTCCTTTATATCTAGACTAACGAGATGTCTCGTTGTACAACCGTCTTCAATATCAAGACTAACGAGATCCGTCGTTGTACAACCGTCTTCTATATCTAGACTAACGAGATACGTCGTTGGACAAACGTCTTCAATATCTAGACTAACGAGATCCGTCTGTACAACTGTCTTCTATATCTAGACTAACGAGATCCGTCGTTGTACAACCGTCTTCTATATCTAGACTAACGAGATACGTCTGTACAACCGTCTTCTATATCTACACTAACGAGATCCGTCGTTGTACAACCCTCTTCTATATCTAGACTAACGAGATCCGTCTGTACAACCGTCTTCTATATCTTGACTAACGAGATCTCTCGTTGTACAACCGTCTTCTATATCTAGACTAACGAGATCCGTCGTTGTACAACCGTCTTCTATATCTTGACTAACGAGATCTCTCGTTGTACAACCGTCTTCTATATCTAGACTAACGAGATACGTCGTTGTAGAACCGTCTTCTATATCTAGACTATCGAGATCCGTCTGTACAACCGTCTTCTATATCTAGACTAACGAGATCCGTCTGTACAATCGTTTTCTATATCTAGACTAACGAGATCCGTCGTTGTACAAGCGTCTTCTATATCTTGACTAACGAGATCTCTCGTTGTACAACCGTCATCTATATCTAGACTAACGAGATACGTCTTAGGACAACCGTCGTCTATATCTAGACTAACGAGATCCGTCGTTGTACAACCCTCTTCTATATCTTGACTAACGAGATCTCTCGTTGTACAACCGTCTTCTATATCTTGACTAACGAGATCTCTCGTTGTACAACCGTCCTTTATATCTAGACTAACGAGATGTCTCGTTGTACAACCGTCTTCAATATCAAGACTAACGAGATCCGTCGTTGTACAACCGTCTTCTATATCTAGACTAACGAGATACGTCGTTGGACAAACGTCTTCAATATCTAGACTAACGAGATCCGTCTGTACAACTGTCTTCTATATCTAGACTAACGAGATCCGTCGTTGTACAACCGTCTTCTATATCTAGACTAACGAGATACGTCTGTACAACCGTCTTCTATATCTACACTAACGAGATCCGTCGTTGTACAACCCTCTTCTATATCTAGACTAACGAGATCCGTCTGTACAACCGTCTTCTATATCTTGACTAACGAGATCTCTCGTTGTACAACCGTCTTCTATATCTAGACTAACGAGATCCGTCGTTGTACAACCGTCTTCTATATCTTGACTAACGAGATCTCTCGTTGTACAACCGTCTTCTATATCTAGACTAACGAGATACGTCGTTGGTCAAACGTCTTCAATATCTAGACTAACGAGATCCGTCGTTGTACAACCGTCTTCTATATCTAGACTAACGAGATACGTCTGTACAACCGTCTTCTATATCTACACTAACGAGATCCGTCGTTGTACAACCCTCTTCTATATCTAGACTAACGAGATCCGTCTGTACAACCGTCTTCTATATCTTGACTAAGGAGATCTCTCGTTGTACAACCGTCTTCTATATCTAGACTAACGAGATACGTCGTTGGACAAACGTCTTCAATATCTAGACTAACGAGATCCGTCTGTACAACTGTCTTCTATATCTAGACTAACGAGATCCGTCTGTACAACTGTCTTCTATATCTAGACTAACGAGATCCGTCGTTGCACAACCGTCTTCTATATCTAGACTAACGAGATCCGTCTGTACAACCGTCTTCTATATCTAGACTAACGAGATCCGTCTGTACAACCGTCTTCTATATCTAGACTAACGAGATCCGTCGTTGTACAACCGTCTTCTATATCTAGACTAACGAGATCCGTCGTTGTACAACCCTCTTCTATATCTTGACTAACGAGATCTCTCGTTGTACAACCGTCTTCTATATCTTGACTAACGAGATCTCTCGTTGTACAAACGTCTTCAATATCTAGACTAACGAGATCCGTCTGTACAACTGTCTTCTATATCTAGACTAACGAGATCCGTCGTTGTACAACCGTCTTCTATATCTAGACTAACGAGATACGTCGTTGGACAAACGTCTTCATTATCTAGACTAACGAGATCCGTCGTTGTACAACCGTCTTCTATATCTTGACTAACGAGATCTCTCGTTGTACAACCGTCTTCTATATCTAGACTAACGAGATACGTCGTTGGACAAACGTCTTCAATATCTAGACTAACGAGATCCGTCTGTACAACTGTATTCTATATCTAGACTAACGAGATCCGTCGTTGTACAACCGTCTTCTATATATAGACTAACGAGATACGTCTGTACAACCGTCTTCTATATCTAGACTAACGAGATCCGTCGTTGAAGAACCGTCTTCTATATCTAGACTATCGAGATCCGTCTGTACAACCGTCTTCTATATCTAGACTAACGAGATCCGTCTGTACAATCGTTTTCTATATCTAGACTAACGAGATCCGTCGTTGTACAAGCGTCTTCTATATCTTGACTAACGAGATCTCTCGTTGTACAACCGTCATCTATATCTAGACTAACGAGATACGTCTTAGGACAACCGTCGTCTATATCTAGACTAACGAGATCCGTCGTTGTACAACCCTCTTCTATATCTTGACTAACGAGATCTCTCGTTGTACAACCGTCTTCTATATCTTGACTAACGAGATCTCTCGTTGTACAACCGTCCTTTATATCTAGACTAACGAGATGTCTCGTTGTACAACCGTCTTCAATATCAAGACTAACGAGATCCGTCGTTGTACAACCGTCTTCTATATCTAGACTAACGAGATACGTCGTTGGACAAACGTCTTCAATATCTAGACTAACGAGATCCGTCAGTACAACTGTCTTCTATATCTAGACTAACGAGATACGTCTGTACAACCGTCTTCTATATCTACACTAACGAGATCCGTCGTTGTACAACCCTCTTCTATATCTAGACTAACGAGATCCGTCTGTACAACCGTCTTCTATATCTTGACTAAGGAGATCTCTCGTTGTACAACCGTCTTCTATATCTAGACTAACGAGATACGTCGTTGGACAAACGTCTTCAATATCTAGACTAACGAGATCCGTCTGTACAACTGTCTTCTATATCTAGACTAACGAGATCCGTCTGTACAACTGTCTTCTATATCTAGACTAACGAGATCCGTCGTTGCACAACCGTCTTCTATATCTAGACTAACGAGATCCGTCTGTACAACCGTCTTCTATATCTAGACTAACGAGATCCGTCTGTACAACCGTCTTCTATATCTAGACTAACGAGATCCGTCGTTGTACAACCGTCTTCTATATCTAGACTAACGAGATCCGTCGTTGTACAACCCTCTTCTATATCTTGACTAACGAGATCTCTCGTTGTACAACCGTCTTCTATATCTTGACTAACGAGATCTCTCGTTGTACAAACGTCTTCAATATCTAGACTAACGAGATCCGTCTGTACAACTGTCTTCTATATCTAGACTAACGAGATCCGTCGTTGTACAACCGTCTTCTATATCTTGACTAACGAGATCTCTCGTTGTACAACCGTCTTCTATATCTAGACTAACGAGATACGTCGTTGGACAAACGTCTTCAATATCTAGACTAACGAGATCCGTCTGTACAACTGTATTCTATATCTAGACTAACGAGATCCGTCGTTGTACAACCGTCTTCTATATCTAGACTAACGAGATCCGTCGTTGTACAACCCTCTTCTATATCTTGACTAACGAGATCTCTCGTTGTACAACCGTCTTCTATATCTTGACTAACGAGATCTCTCGTTGTACAAACGTCTTCAATATCTAGACTAACGAGATCCGTCTGTACAACTGTCTTCTATATCTAGACTAACGAGATCCGTCGTTGTACAACCGTCTTCTATATCTAGACTAACGAGATACGTCGTTGGACAAACGTCTTCATTATCTAGACTAACGAGATCCGTCGTTGTACAACCGTCTTCTATATCTTGACTAACGAGATCTCTCGTTGTACAACCGTCTTCTATATCTAGACTAACGAGATACGTCGTTGGACAAACGTCTTCAATATCTAGACTAACGAGATCCGTCTGTACAACTGTATTCTATATCTAGACTAACGAGATCCGTCGTTGTACAACCGTCTTCTATATATAGACTAACGAGATACGTCTGTACAACCGTCTTCTATATCTAGACTAACGAGATCCGTCGTTGTAGAACCGTCTTCTATATCTAGACTATCGAGATCCGTCTGTACAACCGTCTTCTATATCTAGACTAACGAGATCCGTCTGTACAATCGTTTTCTATATCTAGACTAACGAGATCCGTCGTTGTACAAGCGTCTTCTATATCTTGACTAACGAGATCTCTCGTTGTACAACCGTCATCTATATCTAGACTAACGAGATCCGTCGTTGTACAACCGTCTTCTATATCTTGACTAACGAGATCTCTCGTTGTACAACCGTCTTCTATATCTAGACTAACGAGATACGTCGTTGGTCAAACGTCTTCAATATCTAGACTAACGAGATCCGTCGTTGTACAACCGTCTTCTATGTCTAGACTAACGAGATACGTCTGTACAACCGACTTCTATATCTACACTAACGAGATCCGTCGTTGTACAACCCTCTTCTATATCTAGACTAACGAGATCCGTCTGTACAACCGTCTTCTATATCTTGACTAAGGAGATCTCTCGTTGTACAACCGTCTTCTATATCTAGACTAACGAGATACGTCGTTGGACAAACGTCTTCAATATCTAGACTAACGAGATCCGTCTGTACAACTGTCTTCTATATCTAGACTAACGAGATCCGTCTGTACAACTGTCTTCTATATCTAGACTAACGAGATCCGTCGTTGCACAACCGTCTTCTATATCTAGACTAACGAGATCCGTCTGTACAACCGTCTTCTATATCTAGACTAACGAGATCCGTCTGTACAACCGTCTTCTATATCTAGACTAACGAGATCCGTCGTTGTACAACCGTCTTCTATATCTAGACTAACGAGATCCGTCGTTGTACAACCCTCTTCTATATCTTGACTAACGAGATCTCTCGTTGTACAACCGTCTTCTATATCTTGACTAACGAGATCTCTCGTTGTACAAACGTCTTCAATATCTAGACTAACGAGATCCGTCTGTACAACTGTCTTCTATATCTAGACTAACGAGATCCGTCGTTGTACAACCGTCTTCTATATCTAGACTAACGAGATACGTCGTTGGACAAACGTCTTCATTATCTAGACTAACGAGATCCGTCGTTGTACAACCGTCTTCTATATCTTGACTAACGAGATCTCTCGTTGTACAACCGTCTTCTATATCTAGACTAACGAGATACGTCGTTGGACAAACGTCTTCAATATCTAGACTAACGAGATCCGTCTGTACAACTGTATTCTATATCTAGACTAACGAGATCCGTCGTTGTACAACCGTCTTCTATATATAGACTAACGAGATACGTCTGTACAACCGTCTTCTATATCTAGACTAACGAGATCCGTCGTTGAAGAACCGTCTTCTATATCTAGACTATCGAGATCCGTCTGTACAACCGTCTTCTATATCTAGACTAACGAGATCCGTCTGTACAATCGTTTTCTATATCTAGACTAACGAGATCCGTCGTTGTACAAGCGTCTTCTATATCTTGACTAACGAGATCTCTCGTTGTACAACCGTCATCTATATCTAGACTAACGAGATACGTCTTAGGACAACCGTCGTCTATATCTAGACTAACGAGATCCGTCGTTGTACAACCCTCTTCTATATCTTGACTAACGAGATCTCTCGTTGTACAACCGTCTTCTATATCTTGACTAACGAGATCTCTCGTTGTACAACCGTCCTTTATATCTAGACTAACGAGATGTCTCGTTGTACAACCGTCTTCAATATCAAGACTAACGAGATCCGTCGTTGTACAACCGTCTTCTATATCTAGACTAACGAGATACGTCGTTGGACAAACGTCTTCAATATCTAGACTAACGAGATCCGTCTGTACAACTGTCTTCTATATCTAGACTAACGAGATCCGTCGTTGTACAACCGTCTTCTATATCTAGACTAACGAGATACGTCTGTACAACCGTCTTCTATATCTACACTAACGAGATCCGTCGTCGTACAACCCTCTTCTATATCTAGACTAACGAGATCCGTCTGTACAACCGTCTTCTATATCTTGACTAACGAGATCTCTCGTTGTACAACCGTCTTCTATATCTAGACTAACGAGATCCGTCGTTGTACAACCGTCTTCTATATCTTGACTAACGAGATCTCTCGTTGTACAACCGTCTTCTATATCTAGACTAACGAGATACGTCGTTGGTCAAACGTCTTCAATATCTAGACTAACGAGATCCGTCGTTGTACAACCGTCTTCTATATCTAGACTAACGAGATACGTCTGTACAACCGTCTTCTATATCTACACTAACGAGATCCGTCGTTGTACAACCCTCTTCTATATCTAGACTAACGAGATCCGTCTGTACAACCGTCTTCTATATCTTGACTAAGGAGATCTCTCGTTGTACAACCGTCTTCTATATCTAGACTAACGAGATACGTCGTTGGACAAACGTCTTCAATATCTAGACTAACGAGATCCGTCTGTACAACTGTCTTCTATATCTAGACTAACGAGATCCGTCTGTACAACTGTCTTCTATATCTAGACTAACGAGATCCGTCGTTGCACAACCGTCTTCTATATCTAGACTAACGAGATCCGTCTGTACAACCGTCTTCTATATCTAGACTAACGAGATCCGTCTGTACAACCGTCTTCTATATCTAGACTAACGAGATCCGTCGTTGTACAACCGTCTTCTATATCTAGACTAACGAGATCCGTCGTTGTACAACCCTCTTCTATATCTTGACTAACGAGATCTCTCGTTGTACAACCGTCTTCTATATCTTGACTAACGAGATCTCTCGTTGTACAAACGTCTTCAATATCTAGACTAACGAGATCCGTCTGTACAACTGTCTTCTATATCTAGACTAACGAGATCCGTCGTTGTACAACCGTCTTCTATATCTTGACTAACGAGATCTCTCGTTGTACAACCGTCTTCTATATCTAGACTAACGAGATACGTCGTTGGACAAACGTCTTCAATATCTAGACTAACGAGATCCGTCTGTACAACTGTATTCTATATCTAGACTAACGAGATCCGTCGTTGTACAACCGTCTTCTATATCTAGACTAACGAGATCCGTCGTTGTACAACCCTCTTCTATATCTTGACTAACGAGATCTCTCGTTGTACAACCGTCTTCTATATCTTGACTAACGAGATCTCTCGTTGTACAAACGTCTTCAATATCTAGACTAACGAGATCCGTCTGTACAACTGTCTTCTATATCTAGACTAACGAGATCCGTCGTTGTACAACCGTCTTCTATATCTAGACTAACGAGATACGTCGTTGGACAAACGTCTTCATTATCTAGACTAACGAGATCCGTCGTTGTACAACCGTCTTCTATATCTTGACTAACGAGATCTCTCGTTGTACAACCGTCTTCTATATCTAGACTAACGAGATACGTCGTTGGACAAACGTCTTCAATATCTAGACTAACGAGATCCGTCTGTACAACTGTATTCTATATCTAGACTATCGAGATCCGTCTGTACAACCGTCCTCTATATCTAGACTAACGAGATCCGTCGTTGTACAAGCGTCTTCTATATCTTGACTAACGAGATCTCTCGTTGTACAACCGTCATCTATATCTAGACTAACGAGATACGTCTTAGGACAACCGTCGTCTATATCTAGACTAACGAGATCCGTCGTTGTACAACCCTCTTCTATATCTTGACTAACGAGATCTCTCGTTGTACAACCGTCTTCTATATCTTGACTAACGAGATCTCTCGTTGTACAACCGTCCTTTATATCTAGACTAACGAGATGTCTCGTTGTACAACCGTCTTCAATATCAAGACTAACGAGATCCGTCGTTGTACAACCGTCTTCTATATCTAGACTAACGAGATACGTCGTTGGACAAACGTCTTCAATATCTAGACTAACGAGATCCGTCTGTACAACTGTCTTCTATATCTAGACTAACGAGATCCGTCGTTGTACAACCGTCTTCTATATCTAGACTAACGAGATACGTCTGTACAACCGTCTTCTATATCTACACTAACGAGATCCGTCGTTGTACAACCCTCTTCTATATCTAGACTAACGAGATCCGTCTGTACAACCGTCTTCTATATCTTGACTAACGAGATCTCTCGTTGTACAACCGTCTTCTATATCTAGACTAACGAGATCCGTCGTTGTACAACCGTCTTCTATATCTTGACTAACGAGATCTCTCGTTGTACAACCGTCTTCTATATCTAGACTAACGAGATACGTCGTTGGTCAAACGTCTTCAATATCTAGACTAACGAGATCCGTCGTTGTACAACCGTCTTCTATATCTAGACTAACGAGATACGTCTGTACAACCGTCTTCTATATCTACACTAACGAGATCCGTCGTTGTACAACCCTCTTCTATATCTAGACTAACGAGATCCGTCTGTACAACCGTCTTCTATATCTTGACTAAGGAGATCTCTCGTTGTACAACCGTCTTCTATATCTAGACTAACGAGATACGTCGTTGGACAAACGTCTTCAATATCTAGACTAACGAGATCCGTCTGTACAACTGTCTTCTATATCTAGACTAACGAGATCCGTCTGTACAACTGTCTTCTATATCTAGACTAACGAGATCCGTCGTTGCACAACCGTCTTCTATATCTAGACTAACGAGATCCGTCTGTACAACCGTCTTCTATATCTAGACTAACGAGATCCGTCTGTACAACCGTCTTCTATATCTAGACTAACGAGATCCGTCGTTGTACAACCGTCTTCTATATCTAGACTAACGAGATCCGTCGTTGTACAACCCTCTTCTATATCTTGACTAACGAGATCTCTCGTTGTACAACCGTCTTCTATATCTTGACTAACGAGATCTCTCGTTGTACAAACGTCTTCAATATCTAGACTAACGAGATCCGTCTGTACAACTGTCTTCTATATCTAGACTAACGAGATCCGTCGTTGTACAACCGTCTTCTATATCTAGACTAACGAGATACGTCGTTGGACAAACGTCTTCATTATCTAGACTAACGAGATCCGTCGTTGTACAACCGTCTTCTATATCTTGACTAACGAGATCTCTCGTTGTACAACCGTCTTCTATATCTAGACTAACGAGATACGTCGTTGGACAAACGTCTTCAATATCTAGACTAACGAGATCCGTCTGTACAACTGTATTCTATATCTAGACTAACGAGATCCGTCGTTGTACAACCGTCTTCTATATATAGACTAACGAGATACGTCTGTACAACCGTCTTCTATATCTAGACTAACGAGATCCGTCGTTGTAGAACCGTCTTCTATATCTAGACTATCGAGATCCGTCTGTACAACCGTCTTCTATATCTAGACTAACGAGATCCGTCTGTACAATCGTTTTCTATATCTAGACTAACGAGATCCGTCGTTGTACAAGCGTCTTCTATATCTTGACTAACGAGATCTCTCATTGTACAACCGTCATCTATATCTAGACTAACGAGATACGTCTTAGGACAACCGTCGTCTATATCTAGACTAACGAGATACGTCTGTACAACCGTCTTCTATATCTACACTAACGAGATCCGTCGTTGTACAACCCTCTTCTATATCTAGACTAACGAGATCCGTCTGTACAACCGTCTTCTATATCTTGACTAAGGAGATCTCTCGTTGTACAACCGTCTTCTATATCTAGACTAACGAGATACGTCGTTGGACAAACGTCTTCAATATCTAGACTAACGAGATCCGTCTGTACAACTGTCTTCTATATCTAGACTAACGAGATCCGTCTGTACAACTGTCTTCTATATCTAGACTAACGAGATCCGTCGTTGCACAACCGTCTTCTATATCTAGACTAACGAGATCCGTCGTTGCACAACCGTCTTCTATATCTAGACTAACGAGATCCGTCTGTACAACCGTCTTCTATATCTAGACTAACGAGATCCGTCTGTACAACCGTCTTCTATATCTAGACTAACGAGATCCGTCGTTGTACAACCGTCTTCTATATCTAGACTAACGAGATCCGTCGTTGTACAACCCTCTTCTATATCTTGACTAACGAGATCTCTCGTTGTACAACCGTCTTCTATATCTTGACTAACGAGATCTCTCGTTGTACAAACGTCTTCAATATCTAGACTAACGAGATCCGTCTGTACAACTGTCTTCTATATCTAGACTAACGAGATCCGTCGTTGTACAACCGTCTTCTATATCTAGACTAACGAGATACGTCGTTGGACAAACGTCTTCATTATCTAGACTAACGAGATCCGTCGTTGTACAACCGTCTTCTATATCTTGACTAACGAGATCTCTCGTTGTACAACCGTCTTCTATATCTAGACTAACGAGATACGTCGTTGGACAAACGTCTTCAATATCTAGACTAACGAGATCCGTCTGTACAACTGTATTCTATATCTAGACTAACGAGATCCGTCGTTGTACAACCGTCTTCTATATATAGACTAACGAGATACGTCTGTACAACCGTCTTCTATATCTAGACTAACGAGATCCGTCGTTGAAGAACCGTCTTCTATATCTAGACTATCGAGATCCGTCTGTACAACCGTCTTCTATATCTAGACTAACGAGATCCGTCTGTACAATCGTTTTCTATATCTAGACTAACGAGATCCGTCGTTGTACAAGCGTCTTCTATATCTTGACTAACGAGATCTCTCGTTGTACAACCGTCATCTATATCTAGACTAACGAGATACGTCTTAGGACAACCGTCGTCTATATCTAGACTAACGAGATCCGTCGTTGTACAACCCTCTTCTATATCTTGACTAACGAGATCTCTCGTTGTACAACCGTCTTCTATATCTTGACTAACGAGATCTCTCGTTGTACAACCGTCCTTTATATCTAGACTAACGAGATGTCTCGTTGTACAACCGTCTTCAATATCAAGACTAACGAGATCCGTCGTTGTACAACCGTCTTCTATATCTAGACTAACGAGATACGTCGTTGGACAAACGTCTTCAATATCTAGACTAACGAGATCCGTCTGTACAACTGTCTTCTATATCTAGACTAACGAGATCCGTCGTTGTACAACCGTCTTCTATATCTAGACTAACGAGATACGTCTGTACAACCGTCTTCTATATCTACACTAACGAGATCCGTCGTTGTACAACCCTCTTCTATATCTAGACTAACGAGATCCGTCTGTACAACCGTCTTCTATATCTTGACTAACGAGATCTCTCGTTGTACAACCGTCTTCTATATCTAGACTAACGAGATCCGTCGTTGTACAACCGTCTTCTATATCTTGACTAACGAGATCTCTCGTTGTACAACCGTCTTCTATATCTAGACTAACGAGATACGTCGTTGGTCAAACGTCTTCAATATCTAGACTAACGAGATCCGTCGTTGTACAACCGTCTTCTATATCTAGACTAACGAGATACGTCTGTACAACCGTCTTCTATATCTACACTAACGAGATCCGTCGTTGTACAACCCTCTTCTGTATCTAGACTAACGAGATCCGTCTGTACAACCGTCTTCTATATCTTGACTAAGGAGATCTCTCGTTGTACAACCGTCTTCTATATCTAGACTAACGAGATACGTCGTTGGACAAACGTCTTCAATATCTAGACTAACGAGATCCGTCTGTACAACTGTCTTCTATATCTAGACTAACGAGATCCGTCTGTACAACTGTCTTCTATATCTAGACTAACGAGATCCGTCGTTGCACAACCGTCTTCTATATCTAGACTAACGAGATCCGTCTGTACAACCGTCTTCTATATCTAGACTAACGAGATCCGTCTGTACAACCGTCTTCTATATCTAGACTAACGAGATCCGTCGTTGTACAACCGTCTTCTATATCTAGACTAACGAGATCCGTCGTTGTACAACCCTCTTCTATATCTAGACTAACGAGATCCGTCTGTACAACCGTCTTCTATATCTAGACTAACGAGATCCGTCGTTGTACAACCGTCTTCTATATCTAGACTAACGAGATCCGTCGTTGTACAACCGTCTTCTATATCTAGACTAACGAGATCCGTCTGTACAACCGTCTTCTATATCTAGACTAACGAGATCCGTCTGTACAACTGTCTTCTATATCTAGACTAACGAGATCCGTCGTTGTACAATCGTCTTCTATATCTAGACTAACGAGATCCGTCTGTACAACCGTCTTCTATATCTAGACTAACGAGATCCGTCTGTACAACCGTCTTCTATATCTAGACTAACGAGGTACGTCGTTGGACAAACGTCTTCAATATCTAGACTAACGAGATCCGTCTGTACAACCGTCTTCTATATCTAGACTAACGAGATACGTCGTTGGACAAACGTCTTCAATATCTAGACTAACGAGATCCGCCTGTACAACCGTCTTCTATATCTAGACTAACGAGATCCGTCGTTGTACAACCGTCTTCTATATCTAGACTAACGAGATACGTCGTTGGACAAACGTCTTCATTATCTAGACTAACGAGATCCGTCGTTGTACAACCGTCTTCTATATCTTGACTAACGAGATCTCTCGTTGTACAACCGTCTTCTATATCTAGACTAACGAGATACGTCGTTGGACAAACGTCTTCAATATCTAGACTAACGAGATCCGTCTGTACAACTGTATTCTATATCTAGACTAACGAGATCCGTCGTTGTACAACCGTCTTCTATATATAGACTAACGAGATACGTCTGTACAACCGTCTTCTATATCTAGACTAACGAGATCCGTCGTTGTAGAACCGTCTTCTATATCTAGACTATCGAGATCCGTCTGTACAACCGTCTTCTATATCTAGACTAACGAGATCCGTCTGTACAATCGTTTTCTATATCTAGACTAACGAGATCCGTCGTTGTACAAGCGTCTTCTATATCTTGACTAACGAGATCTCTCGTTGTACAACCGTCATCTATATCTAGACTAACGAGATACGTCTTAGGACAACCGTCGTCTATATCTAGACTAACGAGATCCGTCGTTGTACAACCCTCTTCTATATCTTGACTAACGAGATCTCTCGTTGTACAACCGTCTTCTATATCTTGACTAACGAGATCTCTCGTTGTACAACCGTCCTTTATATCTAGACTAACGAGATGTCTCGTTGTACAACCGTCTTCAATATCAAGACTAACGAGATCCGTCGTTGTACAACCGTCTTCTATATCTAGACTAACGAGATACGTCGTTGGACAAACGTCTTCAATATCTAGACTAACGAGATCCGTCTGTACAACTGTCTTCTATATCTAGACTAACGAGATCCGTCGTTGTTCAACCGTCTTCTATATCTAGACTAACGAGATACGTCTGTACAACCGTCTTCTATATCTACACTAACGAGATCCGTCGTTGTACAACCCTCTTCTATATCTAGACTAACGAGATCCGTCTGTACAACCGTCTTCTATATCTTGACTAACGAGATCTCTCGTTGTACAACCGTCTTCTATATCTAGACTAACGAGATCCGTCGTTGTACAACCGTCTTCTATATCTTGACTAACGAGATCTCTCGTTGTACAACCGTCTTCTATATCTAGACTAACGAGATACGTCGTTGGTCAAACGTCTTCAATATCTAGACTAACGAGATCCGTCGTTGTACAACCGTCTTCTATATCTAGACTAACGAGATACGTCTGTACAACCGTCTTCTATATCTACACTAACGAGATCCGTCGTTGTACAACCCTCTTCTATATCTAGACTAACGAGATCCGTCTGTACAACCGTCTTCTATATCTTGACTAAGGAGATCTCTCGTTGTACAACCGTCTTCTATATCTAGACTAACGAGATACGTCGTTGGACAAACGTCTTCAATATCTAGACTAACGAGATCCGTCTGTACAACTGTCTTCTATATCTAGACTAACGAGATCCGTCTGTACAACTGTCTTCTATATCTAGACTAACGAGATCCGTCGTTGCACAACCGTCTTCTATATCTAGACTAACGAGATCCGTCTGTACAACCGTCTTCTATATCTAGACTAACGAGATCCGTCTGTACAACCGTCTTCTATATCTAGACTAACGAGATCCGTCGTTGTACAACCGTCTTCTATATCTAGACTAACGAGATCCGTCGTTGTACAACCCTCTTCTATATCTTGACTAAGGAGATCTCTCGTTGTACAACCGTCTTCTATATCTTGACTAACGAGATCTCTCGTTGTACAAACGTCTTCAATATCTAGACTAACGAGATCCGCCTGTACAACTGTCTTCTATATCTAGACTAACGACATCCGTCGTTGTACAACCGTCTTCTATATCTAGACTAACGAGATACGTCGTTGGACAAACGTCTTCATTATCTAGACTAACGAGATCCGTCGTTGTACAACCGTCTTCTATATCTTGACTAACGAGATCTCTCGTTGTACAACCGTCTTCTATATCTAGACTAACGAGATACGTCGTTGGACAAACGTCTTCAATATCTAGACTAACGAGATCCGTCTGTACAACTGTATTCTATATCTAGACTAACGAGATCCGTCGTTGTACAACCGTCTTCTATATATAGACTATCGAGATACGTCTGTACAACCGTCTTCTATATCTAGACTAACGAGATCCGTCGTTGTAGAACCGTCTTCTATATCTAGACTATCGAGATCCGTCTGTACAACCGTCTTCTATATCTAGACTAACGAGATCCGTCTGTACAATCGTTTTCTATATCTAGACTAACGAGATCCGTCGTTGTACAAGCGTCTTCTATATCTTGACTAACGAGATCTCTCATTGTACAACCGTCATCTATATCTAGACTAACGAGATACGTCTTAGGACAACCGTCGTCTATATCTAGACTAACGAGATCCGTCGTTGTACAACCCTCTTCTATATCTTGACTAACGAGATCTCTCGTTGTACAACCGTCTTCTATATCTTGACTAACGAGATCTCTCGTTGTACAACCGTCCTTTATATCTAGACTAACGAGATGTCTCGTTGTACAACCGTCTTCAATATCAAGACTAACGAGATCCGTCGTTGTACAACCGTCTTCTATATCTAGACTAACGAGATACGTCGTTGGACAAACGTCTTCAATATCTAGACTAACGAGATCCGTCTGTACAACTGTCTTCTATATCTAGACTAACGAGATCCGTCGTTGTACAACCGTCTTCTATATCTAGACTAACGAGATACGTCTGTACAACCGTCTTCTATATCTACACTAACGAGATCCGTCGTTGTACAACCCTCTTCTATATCTAGACTAACGAGATCCGTCTGTACAACCGTCTTCTATATCTTGACTAACGAGATCTCTCGTTGTACAACCGTCTTCTATATCTAGACTAACGAGATCCGTCGTTGTACAACCGTCTTCTATATCTTGACTAACGAGATCTCTCGTTGTACAGCCGTCTTCTATATCTAGACTAACGAGATACGTCATTGGTCAAACGTCTTCAATATCTAGACTAACGAGATCCGTCGTTGTACAACCGTCTTCTATATCTAGACTAACGAGATACGTCTGTACAACCGTCTTCTATATCTACACTAACGAGATCCGTCGTTGTACAACCCTCTTCTATATCTAGACTAACGAGATCCGTCTGTACAACCGTCTTCTATATCTTGACTAAGGAGATCTCTCGTTGTACAACCGTCTTCTATATCTAGACTAACGAGATACGTCGTTGGACAAACGTCTTCAATATCTAGACTAACGAGATCCGTCTGTACAACTGTCTTCTATATCTAGACTAACGAGATCCGTCTGTACAACTGTCTTCTATATCTAGACTAACGAGATCCGTCGTTGCACAACCGTCTTCTATATCTAGACTAACGAGATCCGTCTGTACAACCGTCTTCTATATCTAGACTAACGAGATCCGTCTGTACAACCGTCTTCTATATCTAGACTAACGAGATCCGTCGTTGTACAACCGTCTTCTATATCTAGACTAACGAGATCCGTCGTTGTACAACCCTCTTCTATATCTTGACTAACGAGATCTCTCGTTGTACAACCGTCTTCTATATCTTGACTAACGAGATCTCTCGTTGTACAACCGTCTTCTATATCTAGACTAACGAGATCCGTCTGTACAACTGTCTTCTATATCTAGACTAACGAGATCCGTCGTTGTACAACCGTCTTCTATATCTTGACTAACGAGATCTCTCGTTGTACAACCGTCTTCTATATCTAGACTAACGAGATACGTCGTTGGACAAACGTCTTCAATATCTAGACTAACGAGATCCGTCTGTACAACTGTATTCTATATCTAGACTAACGAGATCCGTCGTTGTACAACCGTCTTCTATATCTAGACTAACGAGATCCGTCGTTGTACAACCCTCTTCTATATCTTGACTAACGAGATCTCTCGTTGTACAACCGTCTTCTATATCTTGACTAACGAGATCTCTCGTTGTACAAACGTCTTCAATATCTAGACTAACGAGATCCGTCTGTACAACTGTCTTCTATATCTAGACTAACGAGATCCGTCGTTGTACAACCGTCTTCTATATCTAGACTAACGAGATACGTCGTTGGACAAACGTCTTCATTATCTAGACTAACGAGATCCGTCGTTGTACAACCGTCTTCTATATCTTGACTAACGAGATCTCTCGTTGTACAACCGTCTTCTATATCTAGACTAACGAGATACGTCGTTGGACAAACGTCTTCAATATCTAGACTAACGAGATCCGTCTGTACAACTGTATTCTATATCTAGACTAACGAGATCCGTCGTTGTACAACCGTCTTCTATATATAGACTAACGAGATACGTCTGTACAACCGTCTTCTATATCTAGACTAACGAGATCCGTCGTTGTTGAACCGTCTTCTATATCTAGACTATCGAGATCCGTCTGTACAACCGTCTTCTATATCTAGACTAACGAGATCCGTCTGTACAATCGTTTTCTATATCTAGACTAACGAGATCCGTCGTTGTACAAGCGTCTTCTATATCTTGACTAACGAGATCTCTCGTTGTACAACCGTCATCTATATCTAGACTAACGAGATACGTCTTAGGACAACCGTCGTCTATATCTAGACTAACGAGATCCGTCGTTGTACAACCCTCTTCTATATCTTGACTAACGAGATCTCTCGTTGTACAACCGTCTTCTATATCTTGACTAACGAGATCTCTCGTTGTACAACCGTCCTTTATATCTAGACTAACGAGATGTCTCGTTGTACAACCGTCTTCAATATCAAGACTAACGAGATCCGTCGTTGTACAACCGTCTTCTATATCTAGACTAACGAGATACGTCGTTGGACAAACGTCTTCAATATCTAGACTAACGAGATCCGTCTGTACAACTGTCTTCTATATCTAGACTAACGAGATCCGTCGTTGTACAACCGTCTTCTATATCTAGACTAACGAGATACGTCTGTACAACCGTCTTCTATATCTACACTAACGAGATCCGTCGTTGTACAACCCTCTTCTATATCTAGACTAACGAGATCCGTCTGTACAACCGTCTTCTATATCTTGACTAACGAGATCTCTCGTTGTACAACCGTCTTCTATATCTAGACTAACGAGATCCGTCGTTGTACAACCGTCTTCTATATCTTGACTAACGAGATCTCTCGTTGTACAACCGTCTTCTATATCTAGACTAACGAGATACGTCGTTGGTCAAACGTCTTCAATATCTAGACTAACGAGATCCGTCGTTGTACAACCGTCTTCTATATCTAGACTAACGAGATACGTCTGTACAACCGTCTTCTATATCTACACTAACGAGATCCGTCGTTGTACAACCCTCTTCTATATCTAGACTAACGAGATCCGTCTGTACAACCGTCTTCTATATCTTGACTAAGGAGATCTCTCGTTGTACAACCGTCTTCTATATCTAGACTAACGAGATACGTCGTTGGACAAACGTCTTCAATATCTAGACTAACGAGATCCGTCTGTACAACTGTCTTCTATATCTAGACTAACGAGATCCGTCTGTACAACTGTCTTCTATATCTAGACTAACGAGATCCGTCGTTGCACAACCGTCTTCTATATCTAGACTAACGAGATCCGTCTGTACAACCGTCTTCTATATCTAGACTAACGAGATCTCTCGTTGTACAACCGTCTTCTATATCTAGACTAACGAGATCCGTCGTTGTACAACCGTCTTCTATATCTTGACTAACGAGATCTCTCGTTGTACAACCGTCTTCTATATCTAGACTAACGAGATACGTCGTTGGACAAACGTCTTCAATATCTAGACTAACGAGATCCGTCTGTACAACTTTATTCTATATCTAGACTAACGAGATCCGTCGTTGTACAACCGTCTTCTATATATAGACTAACGAGATACGTCTGTACAACCGTCTTCTATATCTAGACTAACGAGATCCGTCGTTGTAGAACCGTCTTCTATATCTAGACTATCGAGATCCGTCTGTACAACCGTCTTCTATATCTAGACTAACGAGATGTCTCGTTGTACAACCGTCTTCAATATCAAGACTAACGAGATCCGTCGTTGTACAACCGTCTTCTATATCTAGACTAACGAGATACGTCGTTGGACAAACGTCTTCAATATCTAGACTAACGAGATCCGTCTGTACAACTGTCTTCTATATCTAGACTAACGAGATCCGTCGTTGTACAACCGTCTTCTATATCTAGACTAACGAGATCCGTCTGTACAACCGTCTTCTATATCTAGACTAACGAGATCCGTCGTTGTACAACCGTCTTCTATATCTAGACTAACGAGATCCGTCGTTGTACAACCCTCTTCTATATCTTGACTAACGAGATCTCTCGTTGTACAACCGTCTTCTATATCTTGACTAACGAGATCTCTCGTTGTACAACCGTCTTCTATATCTAGACTAACGAGATCCGTCTGTACAACTGTCTTCTATATCTAGACTAACGAGATCCGTCGTTGTACAACCGTCTTCTATATCTTGACTAACGAGATCTCTCGTTGTACAACCGTCTTCTATATCTAGACTAACGAGATACGTCGTTGGACAAACGTCTTCAATATCTAGACTAACGAGATCCGTCTGTACAACTGTATTCTATATCTAGACTAACGAGATCCGTCGTTGTACAACCGTCTTCTATATCTAGACTAACGAGATCCGTCGTTGTACAACCCTCTTCTATATCTTGACTAACGAGATCTCTCGTTGTACAACCGTCTTCTATATCTTGACTAACGAGATCTCTCGTTGTACAAACGTCTTCAATATCTAGACTAACGAGATCCGTCTGTACAACTGTCTTCTATATCTAGACTAACGAGATCCGTCGTTGTACAACCGTCTTCTATATCTAGACTAACGAGATACGTCGTTGGACAAACGTCTTCATTATCTAGACTAACGAGATCCGTCGTTGTACAACCGTCTTCTATATCTTGACTAACGAGATCTCTCGTTGTACAACCGTCTTCTATATCTAGACTAACGAGATACGTCGTTGGACAAACGTCTTCAATATCTAGACTAACGAGATCCGTCTGTACAACTGTATTCTATATCTAGACTAACGAGATCCGTCGTTGTACAACCGTCTTCTATATATAGACTAACGAGATACGTCTGTACAACCGTCTTCTATATCTAGACTAACGAGATCCGTCGTTGTAGAACCGTCTTCTATATCTAGACTATCGAGATCCGTCTGTACAACCGTCTTCTATATCTAGACTAACGAGATCCGTCTGTACAATCGTTTTCTATATCTAGACTAACGAGATCCGTCGTTGTACAAGCGTCTTCTATATCTTGACTAACGAGATCTCTCGTTGTACAACCGTCATCTATATCTAGACTTACGAGATACGTCTTAGGACAACCGTCGTCTATATCTAGACTAACGAGATCCGTCGTTGTACAACCCTCTTCTATATCTTGACTAACGAGATCTCTCGTTGTACAACCGTCTTCTATATCTTGACTAACGAGATCTCTCGTTGTACAACCGTCCTTTATATCTAGACTAACGAGATGTCTCGTTGTACAACCGTCTTCAATATCAAGACTAACGAGATCCGTCGTTGTACAACCGTCTTCTATATCTAGACTAACGAGATACGTCGTTGGACAAACGTCTTCAATATCTAGACTAACGAGATCCGTCTGTACAACTGTCTTCTATATCTAGACTAACGAGATCCGTCGTTGTACAACCGTCTTCTATATCTAGACTAACGAGATACGTCTGTACAACCGTCTTCTATATCTACACTAACGAGATCCGTCGTTGTACAACCCTCTTCTATATCTAGACTAACGAGATCCGTCTGTACAACCGTCTTCTATATCTTGACTAACGAGATCTCTCGTTGTACAACCGTCTTCTATATCTAGACTAACGAGATCCGTCGTTGTACAACCGTCTTCTATATCTTGACTAACGAGATCTCTCGTTGTACAACCGTCTTCTATATCTAGACTAACGAGATACGTCGTTGGTCAAACGTCTTCAATATCTAGACTAACGAGATCCGTCGTTGTACAACCGTCTTCTATATCTAGACTAACGAGATACGTCTGTACAACCGTCTTCTATATCTACACTAACGAGATCCGTCGTTGTACAACCCTCTTCTATATCTAGACTAACGAGATCCGTCTGTACAACCGTCTTCTATATCTTGACTAAGGAGATCTCTCGTTGTACAACCGTCTTCTATATCTAGACTAACGAGATACGTCGTTGGACAAACGTCTTCAATATCTAGACTAACGAGATCCGTCTGTACAACTGTCTTCTATATCTAGACTAACGAGATCCGTCTGTACAACTGTCTTCTATATCTAGACTAACGAGATCCGTCGTTGCACAACCGTCTTCTATATCTAGACTAACGAGATCCGTCTGTACAACCGTCTTCTATATCTAGACTAACGAGATCTCTCGTTGTACAACCGTCTTCTATATCTAGACTAACGAGATCCGTCGTTGTACAACCGTCTTCTATATCTTGACTAACGAGATCTCTCGTTGTACAACCGTCTTCTATATCTAGACTAACGAGATACGTCGTTGGACAAACGTCTTCAATATCTAGACTAACGAGATCCGTCTGTACAACTGTATTCTATATCTAGACTAACGAGATCCGTCGTTGTACAACCGTCTTCTATATATAGACTAACGAGATACGTCTGTACAACCGTCTTCTATATCTAGACTAACGAGATCCGTCGTTGTAGAACCGTCTTCTATATCTAGACTATCGAGATCCGTCTGTACAACCGTCTTCTATATCTAGACTAACGAGATCCGTCTGTACAATCGTTTTCTATATCTAGACTAACGAGATCCGTCGTTGTACAAGCGTCTTCTATATCTTGACTAACGAGATCTCTCATTGTACAACCGTCATCTATATCTAGACTAACGAGATACGTCTTAGGACAACCGTCGTCTATATCTAGACTAACGAGATCCGTCGTTGTACAACCCTCTTCTATATCTTGACTAACGAGATCTCTCGTTGTACAACCGTCTTCTATATCTTGACTAACGAGATCTCTCGTTGTACAACCGTCCTTTATATCTAGACTAACGAGATGTCTCGTTGTACAACCGTCTTCAATATCAAGACTAACGAGATCCGTCGTTGTACAACCGTCTTCTATATCTAGACTAACGAGATACGTCGTTGGACAAACGTCTTCAATATCTAGACTAACGAGATCCGTCTGTACAACTGTCTTCTATATCTAGACTAACGAGATCCGTCGTTGTACAACCGTCTTCTATATCTAGACTAACGAGATACGTCTGTACAACCGTCTTCTATATCTACACTAACGAGATCCGTCGTTGTACAACCCTCTTCTATATCTAGACTAACGAGATCCGTCTGTACAACCGTCTTCTATATCTTGACTAACGAGATCTCTCGTTGTACAACCGTCTTCTATATCTAGACTAACGAGATCCGTCGTTGTACAACCGTCTTCTATATCTTGACTAACGAGATCTCTCGTTGTACAGCCGTCTTCTATATCTAGACTAACGAGATACGTCGTTGGTCAAACGTCTTCAATATCTAGACTAACGAGATCCGTCGTTGTACAACCGTCTTCTATATCTAGACTAACGAGATACGTCTGTACAACCGTCTTCTATATCTACACTAACGAGATCCGTCGTTGTACAACCCTCTTCTATATCTAGACTAACGAGATCCGTCTGTACAACCGTCTTCTATATCTTGACTAAGGAGATCTCTCGTTGTACAACCGTCTTCTATATCTAGACTAACGAGATACGTCGTTGGACAAACGTCTTCAATATCTAGACTAACGAGATCCGTCTGTACAACTGTCTTCTATATCTAGACTAACGAGATCCGTCTGTACAACTGTCTTCTATATCTAGACTAACGAGATCCGTCGTTGCACAACCGTCTTCTATATCTAGACTAACGAGATCCGTCTGTACAACCGTCTTCTATATCTAGACTAACGAGATCCGTCTGTACAACCGTCTTCTATATCTAGACTAACGAGATCCGTCGTTGTACAACCGTCTTCTATATCTAGACTAACGAGATCCGTCGTTGTACAACCCTCTTCTATATCTTGACTAACGAGATCTCTCGTTGTACAACCGTCTTCTATATCTTGACTAACGAGATCTCTCGTTGTACAACCGTCTTCTATATCTAGACTAACGAGATCCGTCTGTACAACTGTCTTCTATATCTAGACTAACGAGATCCGTCGTTGTACAACCGTCTTCTATATCTTGACTAACGAGATCTCTCGTTGTACAACCGTCTTCTATATCTAGACTAACGAGATACGTCGTTGGACAAACGTCTTCAATATCTAGACTAACGAGATCCGTCTGTACAACTGTATTCTATATCTAGACTAACGAGATCCGTCGTTGTACAACCGTCTTCTATATCTAGACTAACGAGATCCGTCGTTGTACAACCCTCTTCTATATCTTGACTAACGAGATCTCTCGTTGTACAACCGTCTTCTATATCTTGACTAACGAGATCTCTCGTTGTACAAACGTCTTCAATATCTAGACTAACGAGATCCGTCTGTACAACTGTCTTCTATATCTAGACTAACGAGATCCGTCGTTGTACAACCGTCTTCTATATCTAGACTAACGAGATACGTCGTTGGACAAACGTCTTCATTATCTAGACTAACGAGATCCGTCGTTGTACAACCGTCTTCTATATCTTGACTAACGAGATCTCTCGTTGTACAACCGTCTTCTATATCTAGACTAACGAGATACGTCGTTGGACAAACGTCTTCAATATCTAGACTAACGAGATCCGTCTGTACAACTGTATTCTATATCTAGACTAACGAGATCCGTCGTTGTACAACCGTCTTCTATATATAGACTAACGAGATACGTCTGTACAACCGTCTTCTATATCTAGACTAACGAGATCCGTCGTTGTAGAACCGTCTTCTATATCTAGACTATCGAGATCCGTCTGTACAACCGTCTTCTATATCTAGACTAACGAGATCCGTCTGTACAATCGTTTTCTATATCTAGACTAACGAGATCCGTCGTTGTACAAGCGTCTTCTATATCTTGACTAACGAGATCTCTCGTTGTACAACCGTCATCTATATCTAGACTAACGAGATACGTCTTAGGACAACCGTCGTCTATATCTAGACTAACGAGATCCGTCGTTGTACAACCCTCTTCTATATCTTGACTAACGAGATCTCTCGTTGTACAACCGTCTTCTATATCTTGACTAACGAGATCTCTCGTTGTACAACCGTCCTTTATATCTAGACTAACGAGATGTCTCGTTGTACAACCGTCTTCAATATCAAGACTAACGAGATCCGTCGTTGTACAACCGTCTTCTATATCTAGACTAACGAGATACGTCGTTGGACAAACGTCTTCAATATCTAGACTAACGAGATCCGTCTGTACAACTGTCTTCTATATCTAGACTAACGAGATCCGTCGTTGTACAACCGTCTTCTATATCTAGACTAACGAGATACGTCTGTACAACCGTCTTCTATATCTACACTAACGAGATCCGTCGTTGTACAACCCTCTTCTATATCTAGACTAACGAGATCCGTCTGTACAACCGTCTTCTATATCTTGACTAACGAGATCTCTCGTTGTACAACCGTCTTCTATATCTAGACTAACGAGATCCGTCGTTGTACAACCGTCTTCTATATCTTGACTAACGAGATCTCTCGTTGTACAACCGTCTTCTATATCTAGACTAACGAGATACGTCGTTGGTCAAACGTCTTCAATATCTAGACTAACGAGATCCGTCGTTGTACAACCGTCTTCTATATCTAGACTAACGAGATACGTCTGTACAACCGTCTTCTATATCTACACTAACGAGATCCGTCGTTGTACAACCCTCTTCTATATCTAGACTAACGAGATCCGTCTGTACAACCGTCTTCTATATCTTGACTAAGGAGATCTCTCGTTGTACAACCGTCTTCTATATCTAGACTAACGAGATACGTCGTTGGACAAACGTCTTCAATATCTAGACTAACGAGATCCGTCTGTACAACTGTCTTCTATATCTAGACTAACGAGATCCGTCTGTACAACTGTCTTCTATATCTAGACTAACGAGATCCGTCGTTGCACAACCGTCTTCTATATCTAGACTAACGAGATCCGTCTGTACAACCGTCTTCTATATCTAGACTAACGAGATCCGTCTGTACAACCGTCTTCTATATCTAGACTAACGAGATCCGTCGTTGTACAACCGTCTTCTATATCTAGACTAACGAGATCCGTCGTTGTACAACCCTCTTCTATATCTTGACAAACGAGATCTCTCGTTGTACAACCGTCTTCTATATCTTGACTAACGAGATCTCTCGTTGTACAAACGTCTTCAATATCTAGACTAACGAGATCCGTCTGTACAACTGTCTTCTATATCTAGACTAACGAGATCCGTCGTTGTACAACCGTCTTCTATATCTAGACTAACGAGATACGTCGTTGGACAAACGTCTTCATTATCTAGACTAACGAGATCCGTCGTTGTACAACCGTCTTCTATATCTTGACTAACGAGATCTCTCGTTGTACAACCGTCTTCTATATCTAGACTAACGAGATACGTCGTTGGACAAACGTCTTCAATATCTAGACTAACGAGATCCGTCTGTACAACTGTATTCTATATCTAGACTAACGAGATCCGTCGTTGTACAACCGTCTTCTATATATAGACTAACGAGATACGTCTGTACAACCGTCTTCTATATCTAGACTAACGAGATCCGTCTGTACAACCGTCTTCTATATCTAGACTAACGAGATCCGTCTGTACAACCGTCTTCTATATCTAGACTAACGAGATCCGTCGTTGTACAACCGTCTTCTATATCTAGACTAACGAGATCCGTCGTTGTACAACCCTCTTCTATATCTTGACTAACGAGATCTCTCGTTGTACAACCGTCTTCTATATCTTGACTAACGAGATCTCTCGTTGTACAAACGTCTTCAATATCTAGACTAACGAGATCCGTCTGTACAACTGTCTTCTATATCTAGACTAACGAGATCCGTCGTTGTACAACCGTCTTCTATATCTAGACTAACGAGATACGTCGTTGAACAAACGTCTTCATTATCTAGACTAACGAGATCCGTCGTTGTACAACCGTCTTCTATATCTTGACTAACGAGATCTCTCGTTGTACAACCGTCTTCTATATCTAGACTAACGAGATACGTCGTTGGACAAACGTCTTCAATATCTAGACTAACGAGATCCGTCTGTACAACTGTATTCTATATCTAGACTAACGAGATCCGTCGTTGTACAACCGTCTTCTATATATAGACTAACGAGATACGTCTGTACAACCGTCTTCTATATCTAGACTAACGAGATCCGTCTGTACAATCGTTTTCTATATCTAGACTAACGAGATCCGTCGTTGTACAAGCGTCTTCTATATCTTGACTAACGAGATCTCTCATTGTACAACCGTCATCTATATCTAGACTAACGAGATACGTCTTAGGACAACCGTCGTCTATATCTAGACTAACGAGATCCGTCGTTGTACAACCCTCTTCTATATCTTGACTAACGAGATCTCTCGTTGTACAACCGTCTTCTATATCTTGACTAACGAGATCTCTCGTTGTACAACCGTCCTTTATATCTAGACTAACGAGATGTCTCGTTGTACAACCGTCTTCAATATCAAGACTAACGAGATCCGTCGTTGTACAACCGTCTTCTATATCTAGACTAACGAGATACGTCGTTGGACAAACGTCTTCAATATCTAGACTAACGAGATCCGTCTGTACAACTGTCTTCTATATCTAGACTAACGAGATCCGTCGTTGTACAACCGTCTTCTATATCTAGACTAACGAGATACGTCTGTACAACCGTCTTCTATATCTACACTAACGAGATCCGTCGTTGTACAACCCTCTTCTATATCTAGACTAACGAGATCCGTCTGTACAACCGTCTTCTATATCTTGACTAACGAGATCTCTCGTTGTACAACCGTCTTCTATATCTAGACTAACGAGATCCGTCGTTGTACAACCGCCTTCTATATCTTGACTAACGAGATCTCTCGTTGTACAGCCGTCTTCTATATCTAGACTAACGAGATACGTCGTTGGTCAAACGTCTTCAATATCTAGACTAACGAGATCCGTCGTTGTACAACCGTCTTCTATATCTAGACTAACGAGATACGTCTGTACAACCGTCTTCTATATCTACACTAACGAGATCCGTCGTTGTACAACCCTCTTCTATATCTAGACTAACGAGATCCGTCTGTACAACCGTCTTCTATATCTTGACTAAGGAGATCTCTCGTTGTACAACCGTCTTCTATATCTAGACTAACGAGATACGTCGTTGGACAAACGTCTTCAATATCTAGACTAACGAGATCCGTCTGTACAACTGTCTTCTATATCTAGACTAACGAGATCCGTCTGTACAACTGTCTTCTATATCTAGACTAACGAGATCCGTCTGTACAACTGTCTTCTATATCTAGACTAACGAGATCCGTCTGTACAACTGTCTTCTATATCTAGACTAACGAGATCCGTCGTTGCACAACCGTCTTCTATATCTAGACTAACGAGATCCGTCTGTACAACCGTCTTCTATATCTAGACTAACGAGATCCGTCTGTACAACCGTCTTCTATATCTAGACTAACGAGATCCGTCGTTGTACAACCGTCTTCTATATCTAGACTAACGAGATCCGTCGTTGTACAACCCTCTTCTATATCTTGACTAACGAGATCTCTCGTTGTACAACCGTCTTCTATATCTTGACTAACGAGATCTCTCGTTGTACAACCGTCTTCTATATCTGGACTAACGAGATCCGTCGTTGTACAACCGTCTTCTACATCTAGACTAACGAGATACGTCGTTGGACAAACGTCTTCAATATCTAGACTAACGAGATCCGTCGTTGTAGAACCGTCTTCTATATCTAGACTATCGAGATCCGTCTGTACAACCGTCTTCTATATCTAGACTAACGACATCCGTCTGTACAATCGTTTTCTATATCTAGACTAACGAGATCCGTCGTTGTACAACCGTCTTCTATATCTTGACTAACGAGATCTCTCGTTGTACAACCGTCTTCTATATCTAGACTAACGAGATACGTCGTTGGACAAACGTCTTCAATATCTAGACTAACGAGATCCGTCTGTACAACTGTCTTCTATATCTAGACTAACGAGATCCGTCGTTGTACAACCGTCTTCTATATCTAGACTAACGAGATACGTCGTTGGACAAACGTCTTCATTATCTAGACTAACGAGATCCGTCGTTGTACAACCGTCTTCTATATCTTGACTAACGAGATCTCTCGTTGTACAACCGTCTTCTATATCTAGACTAACGAGATACGTCGTTGGACAAACGTCTTCAATATCTAGACTAACGAGATCCGTCTGTACAATTGTATTCTATATCTAGACTAACGAGATCCGTCGTTGTACAACCGTCTTCTATATATAGACTAACGAGATACGTCTGTACAACCGTCTTCTATATCTAGACTAACGAGATCCGTCGTTGTAGAACCGTCTTCTATATCTAGACTATCGAGATCCGTCTGTACAACCGTCTTCTATATCAAGACTAACGAGATCCGTCTGTACAATCGTTTTCTATATCTAGACTAACGAGATCCGTCGTTGTACAAGCGTCTTCTATATCTTGACTAACGAGATCTCTCGTTGTACAACCGTCATCTATATCTAGACTAACGAGATACGTCTTAGGACAACCGTCGTCTATATCTAGACTAACGAGATCCGTCGTTGTACAACCCTCTTCTATATCTTGACTAACGAGATCTCTCGTTGTACAACCGTCTTCTATATCTTGACTAACGAGATCTCTCGTTGTACAACCGTCCTTTATATCTAGACTAACGAGATGTCTCGTTGTACAACCGTCTTCTATATATAGACTAACGAGATACGTCTGTACAACCGTCTTCTATATCTAGACTAACGAGATCCGTCGTTGTAGAACCGTTTTCTATATCTAGACTATCGAGATCCGTCTGTACAACCGTCTTCTATATCTAGACTAACGAGATCCGTCTGTACAATCGTTTTCTATATCTAGACTAACGAGATCCGTCGTTGTACAAGCGTCTTCTATATCTTGACTAACGAGATCTCTCGTTGTACAACCGTCATCTATATCTAGACTAACGAGATACGTCTTAGGACAACCGTCGTCTATATCTAGACTAACGAGATCCGTCGTTGTACAACCCTCTTCTATATCTTGACTAACGAGATCTCTCGTTGTACAACCGTCTTCTATATCTTGACTAACGAGATCTCTCGTTGTACAACCGTCCCTTATATCTAGACTAACGAGATGTCTCGTTGTACAACCGTCTTCAATATCAAGACTAACGAGATCCGTCGTTGTACAACCGTCTTCTATATCTAGACTAACGAGATACGTCGTTGGACAAACGTCTTCAATATCTAGACTAACGAGATCCGTCTGTACAACTGTCTTTTATATCTAGACTAACGAGATCCGTCGTTGTACAACCGTCTTCTATATCTAGACTAACGAGATACGTCTGTACAACCGTCTTCTATATCTACACTAACGAGATCCGTCGTTGTACAACCCTCTTCTATATCTAGACTAACGAGATCCGTCTGTACAACCGTCTTCTATATCTTGACTAACGAGATCTCTCGTTGTACAACCGTCTTCTATATCTAGACTAACGAGATCCGTCGTTGTACAACCGTCTTCTATATCTTGACTAACGAGATCTCTCGTTGTACAACCGTCTTCTATATCTAGACTAACGAGATACGTCGTTGGTCAAACGTCTTCAATATCTAGACTAACGAGATCCGTCGTTGTACAACCGTCTTCTATATCTAGACTAACGAGATACGTCTGTACAACCGTCTTCTATATCTACACTAACGAGATCCGTCGTTGTACAACCCTCTTCTATATCTAGACTAACGAGATCCGTCTGTACAACCGTCTTCTATATCTTGACTAACGAGATCTCTCGTTGTACAACCGTCTTCTATATCTAGACTAACGAGATACGTCGTTGGACAAACGTCTTCAATATCTAGACTAACGAGATCCGTCTGTACAACTGTCTTCTATATCTAGACTAACGAGATCCGTCTGTACAACTGTCTTCTATATCTAGACTAACGAGATCCGTCTGTACAACCGTCTTCTATATCTAGACTAACGAGATCCGTCGTTGTACAACCGTCTTCTATATCTAGACTAACGAGATCCGTCGTTGTACAACCCTCTTCTATATCTTGACTAACGAGATCTCTCGTTGTACAACCGTCTTCTATAACTTGACTAACGAGATCTCTCGTTGTACAACCGTCTTCTATATCTAGACTAACGAGATCCGTCGTTGTACAACCGTCTTCTACATCTAGACTAACGAGATACGTCGTTGGACAAACGTCTTCAATATCTAGACTAACGAGATCCGTCGTTGTAGAACCGTCTTCTATATCTAGACTATCGAGATCCGTCTGTACAACCGTCTTCTATATCTAGACTAACGAGATCCGTCTGTACAATCGTTTTCTATATCTAGACTAACGAGATCCGTCGTTGTACAACCGTCTTCTATATCTTGACTAACGAGATCTCTCGTTGTACAACCGTCTTCTATATCTAGACTAACGAGATACGTCGTTGGACAAACGTCTTCAATATCTAGACTAACGAGATCCGTCTGTACAACTGTCTTCTATATCTAGACTAACGAGATCCGTCGTTGTACAACCGTCTTCTATATCTAGACTAACGAGATACGTCGTTGGACAAACGTCTTCATTATCTAGACTAACGAGATCCGTCGTTGTACAACCGTCTTCTATATCTTGACTAACGAGATCTCTCGTTGTACAACCGTCTTCTATATCTAGACTAACGAGATACGTCGTTGGACAAACGTCTTCAATATCTAGACTAACGAGATCCGTCTGTACAACTGTATTCTATATCAAGACTAACGAGATCCGTCGTTGTACAACCGTCTTCTATATATAGACTAACGAGATACGTCTGTACAACCGTCTTCTATATCTAGACTAACGAGATCCGTCGTTGTAGAACCGTCTTCTATATCTAGACTATCGAGATCCGTCTGTACAACCGTCATCTATATCTAGACTAACGAGATCCGTCTGTACAATCGTTTTCTATATCTAGACTAACGAGATCCGTCGTTGTACAAGCGTCTTCTATATCTTGACTAACGAGATCTCTCGTTGTACAACCGTCATCTATATCTAGACTAACGAGATACGTCTTAGGACAACCGTCGTCTATATCTAGACTAACGAGATCCGTCGTTGTACAACCCTCTTCTATATCTTGACTAACGAGATCTCTCGTTGTACAACCGTCTTCTATATCTTGACTAACGAGATCTCTCGTTGTACAACCGTCCTTTATATCTAGACTAACGAGATGTCTCGTTGTACAACCGTCTTCAATATCAAGACTAACGAGATCCGTCGTTGTACAACCGTCTTCTATATCTAGACTAACGAGATACGTCGTTGGACAAACGTCTTCAATATCTAGACTAACGAGATCCGTCTGTACAACTGTCTTCTATATCTAGACTAACGAGATCCGTCGTTGTACAACCGTCTTCTATATCTAGACTAACGAGATCCGTCGTTGTACAACCGTCTTCTATATCTAGACTAGCGAGATACGTCGTTGGACAAAAGTCTTCAATATCTAGACTAACGAGATCCGTCGTTGTACAACCGTCTTCTATATCTAGACTAACGAGATACGTCGTTGGACAAACGTCGTCTAAATCTAGACTAACGAGATCCGTCTGTACAACCGTCTTCTATGTCAAGACTAACGAGATCCGTCGTTGTACAACCGTCTTCTATATCTAGACTAACGAGATCCGTCGTTGTACAACCGTCTTCTATATCTAGACTAACGAGATACGTCGTTGGACAAACGTCTTCTATATCTAGACTAACGAGATACGTCGTTGGACAAACGTCTTCAATATCTAGACTAACGAGATCCGTCTGTACAACTGTCTTCTATATCTAGACTAACGAGATCCGTCGTTGTACAACCGTCTTCTATATCTAGACTAACGAGATCCGTCGTTGTACAACCGTCCTTTATATCTAGACTAACGAGATGTCTCGTTGTACAACCGTCTTCAATATCAAGACTAACGAGATCCGTCGTTGTACAACCGTCTTCTATATCTAGACTAACGAGATACGTCGTTGGACAAACGTCTTCAATATCTAGACTAACGAGATCCGTCTGTACAACTGTCTTCTATATCTAGACTAACGAGATCCGTCGTTGTACAACCGTCTTCTATATCTAGACTAACGAGATCCGTCGTTGTACAACCGTCTTCTATATCTAGACTAGCGAGATACGTCGTTGGACAAAAGTCTTCAATATCTAGACTAACGAGAGATACGTCTGTACAACCGTTTTCTATATCTAGACTAACGAGATCCGTCTGTACAACCGCCTTCTATATCTAGACTAACGAGATCCGTCGTTGTACAACCGTCTTCTATATCTAGACTAACGAGATACGTCGTTGGACAAACGTCGTCTATATCTAGACTAACGAGATACGTCGTTGGACAAACGTCTTCAATATCTAGACTAACGAGATCTGTCTGTACAACCGTCTTCTATATCTAGACTAACGAGATCCGTCTGTACAACCGTTTTCTATATCTAGACTAACGAGATCCGTCTGTACAACCGTCTTCTATATCTAGACTAACGAGATCCGTCGTTGTACAACCGTCTTCTATATCTAGACTAACGAGATACGTCGTTGGACAAACGTCTCCAATATCTAGACTAACGAGATCCGTCTGAACAACCCTCTTTTATATCAAGACTAACGAGATCCGTCTGTACAACCGTCTTCTATATCTAGACTAACGAGATCCGTCGTTGTACAACCGTCTTCTATATCTAGACTAACGAGATCCGTCTGTACAACCGTCTTCTATATCTAGACTAACGAGATCCGTCGATGTACAACCGTCTTCTATATCTAGACTAACGAGATCCGTCGTTGTATAACCGTCTTCTATATCTAGACTAACGAGATCCGTCTGTACAACCGTCTTCTATATCTAGACTAACGAGATCCGTCTGTACAACCGTTTTCTATATCTAGACTAACGAGATCCGTCGTTGCACAACCGTCTTCTATATCTAGACAAACGAGATCTCTCGTTGTGCAACCGTCTTCTATATCTAGACTAACGAGATCCGTCTTTACAACCGTCTTCTATATCTAGACTAACGAGATCCGTCGTTGTACAACCGTCTTCCATATCTAGACTAACGAGATCCGTCGTTGTACAACCGTCATCTATATCTAGACTAACAAGATCCGTCGTTGTACAACCGTCTTCTATATCTCGACTAACGAGATCTCTCGTTGTACAACCGTCTTCTATATCTAGACTAACGAGATCCGTCGTTGTACAACCGTCTTCTATATCTAGACTAACAAGATCCGTCGTTGTACAACCGTCTTCTATATCTCGACTAACGAGATACGTCGTTGGACAAACGTCTCCAATATCTAGACTAACGAGATCCGTCTGAACAACCCTCTTTTATATCAAGACTAACGAGATCCGTCTGTACAACCGTCTTCTATATCTAGACTAACGAGATCCGTCGTTGTACAACCGTCTTCTATATCTAGACTAACGAGATCCGTCGTTGTACAAACGTCTTCAATATCTAGACTAACGAGATACGTCGTTGTACAACCGTCTTCTATATCTAGACTAACGAGATCCGTCTGTAAAACTGTATTCTATATCTAGACTAACGAGATCCGTCTGTACAGCCGTCTTCTATGACAAGACTAACGACATCCGTCGTTGTACAACCGTCTTCTATATCTAGACTAACGAGATCCGTCGTTGTACAACCGTCTTCTATATCTAGACTAACGAGATACGTCCTTGCACAAACGTCTTCAATATCTAGACTAACGAGATCCGTCTGTACAACCGTCTTCTATATCTAGACTAACGAGATCCGTCGTTGTACAACCGTCTTCTATATCTAGACTAACGAGATACGTCGTTGGACAAACGTCTCCAATATCTAGACTAACGAGATCCGTCTGAACAACCCTCTTTTATATCAAGACTAACGAGATCCGTCTGTACAACCGTCTTCTATATCTAGACTAACGAGATCCGTCGTTGTACAACCGTCTTCTATATCTAGACTAACGAGATACGTCGTTGGACAAACGTCTTCAATATCTAGACTAACGAGATCCGTCGCTGTACAACCGTCTTCTATATCTAGACTAGCGAGATACGTCGTTGGACAAAAGTCTTCAATATCTAGACTAACGAGATCCGTCGTTGTACAACCGTTTTCTATATCTAGACTAACGAGATCCGTCTGTACAACCGTCTTCTATATCTAGACTAACGAGATCCGTCGTTGTACAACCGTCTTCTATATCTAGACTAACGAGATCCGTCGTTGTACAACCGTCTTCTATATCTAGACTAAAGTGATACGTCGTTGGACAAACGTCTTCAATATCTAGACTAACGAGATCCGTCTGTACAACTGTCTTCTATATCTAGACTAACGAGATCCGTCGTTGTACAACCGTCTTCTATATCTAGACTAACGAGATCCGTCGTTGTACAACCGTCTTCTACATCTAGACTAACGAGATACGTCGTTGGACAAACGTCTTCAATATCTAGACTAACGAGATCCGTCGTTGTAGAACCGTCTTCTATATCTAGACTATCGAGATCCGTCTGTACAACCGTCTTCTATATCTAGACTAACGAGATCCGTCTGTACAATCGTTTTCTATATCTAGACTAACGAGATCCGTCGTTGTACAACCGTCTTCTATATCTTGACTAACGAGATCTCTCGTTGTACAACCGTCTTCTATATCTAGACTAACGAGATACGTCGTTGGACAAACGTCTTCAATATCTAGACTAACGAGATCCGTCTGTACAACTGTCTTCTATATCTAGACTAACGAGATCCGTCGTTGTACAACCGTCTTCTATATCTAGACTAACGAGATACGTCGTTGGACAAACGTCTTCATTATCTAGACTAACGAGATCCGTCGTTGTACAACCGTCTTCTATATCTTGACTAACGAGATCTCTCGTTGTACAACCGTCTTCTATATCTAGACTAACGAGATACGTCGTTGGACAAACGTCTTCAATATCTAGACTAACGAGATCCGTCTGTACAACTGTATTCTATATCAAGACTAACGAGATCCGTCGTTGTACAACCGTCTTCTATATATAGACTAACGAGATACGTCTGTACAACCGTCTTCTATATCTAGACTAACGAGATCCGTCGTTGTAGAACCGTCTTCTATATCTAGACTATCGAGATCCGTCTGTACAACCGTCATCTATATCTAGACTAACGAGATCCGTCTGTACAATCGTTTTCTATATCTAGACTAACGAGATCCGTCGTTGTACAAGCGTCTTCTATATCTTGACTAACGAGATCTCTCGTTGTACAACCGTCATCTATATCTAGACTAACGAGATACGTCTTAGGACAACCGTCGTCTATATCTAGACTAACGAGATCCGTCGTTGTACAACCCTCTTCTATATCTTGACTAACGAGATCTCTCGTTGTACAACCGTCTTCTATATCTTGACTAACGAGATCTCTCGTTGTACAACCGTCCTTTATATCTAGACTAACGAGATGTCTCGTTGTACAACCGTCTTCAATATCAAGACTAACGAGATCCGTCGTTGTACAACCGTCTTCTATATCTAGACTAACGAGATACGTCGTTGGACAAACGTCTTCAATATCTAGACTAACGAGATCCGTCTGTACAACTGTCTTCTATATCTAGACTAACGAGATCCGTCGTTGTACAACCGTCTTCTATATCTAGACTAACGAGATCCGTCGTTGTACAACCGTCTTCTATATCTAGACTAGCGAGATACGTCGTTGGACAAAAGTCTTCAATATCTAGACTAACGAGATCCGTCGTTGTACAACCGTCTTCTATATCTAGACTAACGAGATACGTCGTTGGACAAACGTCGTCTAAATCTAGACTAACGAGATCCGTCTGTACAACCGTCTTCTATGTCAAGACTAACGAGATCCGTCGTTGTACAACCGTCTTCTATATCTAGACTAACGAGATCCGTCGTTGTACAACCGTCTTCTATATCTAGACTAACGAGATACGTCGTTGGACAAACGTCTTCTATATCTAGACTAACGAGATACGTCGTTGGACAAACGTCTCCAATATCTAGACTAACGAGATCCGTCTGAACAACCCTCTTTTATATCAAGACTAACGAGATCCGTCTGTACAACCGTCTTCTATATCTAGACTAACGAGATCCGTCGTTGTACAACCGTCTTCTATATCTAGACTAACGAGATCCGTCTGTACAACCGTCTTCTATATCTAGACTAACGAGATCCGTCGATGTACAACCGTCTTCTATATCTAGACTAACGAGATCCGTCGTTGTATAACCGTCTTCTATATCTAGACTAACGAGATCCGTCTGTACAACTGTCTTCTATATCTAGACTAACGAGATCCGTCGTTGTACAACCGTCTTCTATATCTAGACTAACGAGATCCGTCGTTGTACAACCGTCTTCTATATCTAGACTAGCGAGATACGTCGTTGGACAAAAGTCTTCAATATCTAGACTAACGAGAGATACGTCTGTACAACCGTTTTCTATATCTAGACTAACGAGATCCGTCTGTACAACCGCCTTCTATATCTAGACTAACGAGATCCGTCGTTGTACAACCGTCTTCTATATCTAGACTAACGAGATACGTCGTTGGACAAACGTCGTCTATATCTAGACTAACGAGATACGTCGTTGGACAAACGTCTTCAATATCTAGACTAACGAGATCTGTCTGTACAACCGTCTTCTATATCTAGACTAACGAGATCCGTCTGTACAACCGTTTTCTATATCTAGACTAACGAGATCCGTCTGTACAACCGTCTTCTATATCTAGACTAACGAGATCCGTCGTTGTACAACCGTCTTCTATATCTAGACTAACGAGATACGTCGTTGGACAAACGTCTCCAATATCTAGACTAACGAGATCCGTCTGAACAACCCTCTTTTATATCAAGACTAACGAGATCCGTCTGTACAACCGTCTTCTATATCTAGACTAACGAGATCCGTCGTTGTACAACCGTCTTCTATATCTAGACTAACGAGATCCGTCTGTACAACCGTCTTCTATATCTAGACTAACGAGATCCGTCGATGTACAACCGTCTTCTATATCTAGACTAACGAGATCCGTCGTTGTATAACCGTCTTCTATATCTAGACTAACGAGATCCGTCTGTACAACCGTCTTCTATATCTAGACTAACGAGATCCGTCTGTACAACCGTTTTCTATATCTAGACTAACGAGATCCGTCGTTGCACAACCGTCTTCTATATCTAGACAAACGAGATCTCTCGTTGTGCAACCGTCTTCTATATCTAGACTAACGAGATCCGTCTTTACAACCGTCTTCTATATCTAGACTAACGAGATCCGTCGTTGTACAACCGTCTTCCATATCTAGACTAACGAGATCCGTCGTTGTACAACCGTCATCTATATCTAGACTAACAAGATCCGTCGTTGTACAACCGTCTTCTATATCTCGACTAACGAGATCTCTCGTTGTACAACCGTCTTCTATATCTAGACTAACGAGATCCGTCTGTACAACCGTCTTCTATGTCAAGACTAACGAGATCCGTCGTTGTACAACCGTCTTCTATATCTAGACTAACGAGATCCGTCGTTGTACAACCGTCTTCAATATCTAGACTAACGAGATCCGTCGTTGTACAACCGTCTTCTATATCTAGACTAACGAGATACGTCGTTGGACAAACGTCGTCTAAATCTAGACTAACGAGATCCGTCTGTACAACCGTCTTCTATGTCAAGACTAACGAGATCCGTCGTTGTACAACCGTCTTCTATATCTAGACTAACGAGATCCGTCGTTGTACAACCGTCTTCTATATCTAGACTAACGAGATACGTCGTTGGACAAACGTCTTCTATATCTAGACTAACGAGATACGTCGTTGGACAAACGTCTTCAATATCTAGACTAACGAGATACGTCGTTGTACAACCGTCTTCCATATCTAGACTAACGAGATCCGTCGTTGTACAACCGTCTTCTATATCTAGACTAACAAGATCCGTCGTTGTACAACCGTCTTCTATATCTCGACTAACGAGATACGTCGTTGGACAAACGTCTCCAATATCTAGACTAACGAGATCCGTCTGAACAACCCTCTTTTATATCAAGACTAACGAGATCCGTCTGTACAACCGTCTTCTATATCTAGACTAACGAGATCCGTCGTTGTACAACCGTCTTCTATATCTAGACTAACGAGATCCGTCGTTGTACAAACGTCTTCAATATCTAGACTAACGAGATACGTCGTTGTACAACCGTCTTCTATATCTAGACTAACGAGATCCGTCTGTAAAACTGTATTCTATATCTAGACTAACGAGATCCGTCTGTACAGCCGTCTTCTATGACAAGACTAACGACATCCGTCGTTGTACAACCGTCTTCTATATCTAGACTAACGAGATCCGTCGTTGTACAACCGTCTTCTATATCTAGACTAACGAGATACGTCCTTGCACAAACGTCTTCAATATCTAGACTAACGAGATCCGTCTGTACAACCGTCTTCTATATCTAGACTAACGAGATCCGTCGTTGTACAACCGTCTTCTATATCTAGACTAACGAGATACGTCGTTGGACAAACGTCTCCAATATCTAGACTAACGAGATCCGTCTGAACAACCCTCTTTTATATCAAGACTAACGAGATCCGTCTGTACAACCGTCTTCTATATCTAGACTAACGAGATCCGTCGTTGTACAACCGTCTTCTATATCTAGACTAACGAGATACGTCGTTGGACAAACGTCTTCAATATCTAGACTAACGAGATCCGTCGCTGTACAACCGTCTTCTATATCTAGACTAGCGAGATACGTCGTTGGACAAAAGTCTTCAATATCTAGACTAACGAGATCCGTCGTTGTACAACCGTTTTCTATATCTAGACTAACGAGATCCGTCTGTACAACCGTCTTCTATATCTAGACTAACGAGATCCGTCGTTGTACAACCGTCTTCTATATCTAGACTAACGAGATCCGTCGTTGTACAACCGTCTTCTATATCTAGACTAAAGTGATACGTCGTTGGACAAACGTCTTCAATATCTAGACTAACGAGAGATACGTCTGTACAACCGTTTTCTATATCTAGACTAACGCGATCCGTCGTTGTACAACCGTCTTCTATATCTAGACTAACGAGATCCGTCGTTGTACAACCGTCTTCTATATCTAGACTAACGAGATCCGTCTGTACAACCGTCTTCTATATCTAGACTAACGAGATCCGTCGTTGTACAACCGTCTTCAATATCTAGACTAACGAGATCCGTCGTTGGACAAACGATTTCGATGTTATATTAAACAAAGTCGTTAGTCTACATATTGAAGACGGTTGTGCAACGAGAGATCTCGTTAGTCAAGATATAGAAGACGGTTGTACAACGAGAGATCTCGTTAGTCAAGATATAGAAGAGGGTTGTACAACGACGGATCTCGTTAGTCTAGATATAGACGACGGTTGTATAGACGGATCTCGATAGTCTAGATATAGAAGACGTTTGTCCAACGACGTATCTCGTTAGTCTAGATATAGAAGACGGTTGTACAACGACGGATCTCGTTAGTCTAGATATAGAAGACAGTTGTACAGACGGATCTCGTTAGTCTAGATATAGAAAACGATTGTACAGACGGATCTCGTTAGTCTAGATATAGAAGACGGTTGTATAGACGGATCTCGATAGTCTAGATATAGAAGACGGTTCTACAACGACGGATCTCGTTAGTCTAGATATAGAAGACGGTTGTACAACGACGGATCTCGTTAGTCTAGATATAGAAAACGATTGTACAGACGGATCTCGTTAGTCTAGATATAGAAGACGGTTGTATAGACGGATCTCGATAGTCTAGATATAGAAGACGGTTCTACAACGACGGATCTCGTTAGTCTAGATATAGAAGACGGTTGTACAACGACGGATCTCGTTAGTCTAGATATAGAAGACGTTTGTCCATCCCAACATTTCGTTTGTCCACCCTCCACAATACAATTATTTATCCAAACCGCGAAAAAGAAGTGTACTCGCGAAGCGATCGCGAATAATTTCGATTTTTGGTTAATATAACATCGAAATCGGTTGTACAACGACGAATCTCGTTAGTCTAGATATAGAATACAGTTGTACAGACGGATCTCGTTAGTCTAGATATTGAAGACGTTTGTCCAACGACGTATCTCGTTAGTCTAGATATAGAAGACGGTTGTACAACGACGTATCTCGTTAGTCTAGATATAGAAGACGGTTGTACAACGAGAGATCTCGTTAGTCAAGATATAGAAGACGGTTGTACAGACGGATATCATTAGTCTAGATATAGAAGAGGGTTGTACAACGACGGATCTCGTTAGTCGAGATATAGAAGACGGTTGTACAGACGTATCTCGTTAGTCTATATATAGAAGACGGTTGTACAACGACGCATCTCGTTAGTCTAGATATAGAATACAGTTGTACAGACGGATCTCGTTAGTCTACATATTGAAGACGTTTGTCCAACGACGTATCTCGTTAGTCTAGATATTGAAGACGTTTGTCCAACGACGTATCTCGTTAGTCTAGATATAGAAGACGGTTGTACAACGAGAGATCTCGTTAGTCAAGATATAGAAGACGGTTGTACAACGACGGATCTCGTTAGTCTAGATAATGAAGACGTTTGTCCAACGACGTATCTCGTTAGTCTAGATATAGAAGACGGTTGTACAACGACGGATCTCGTTAGTCTAGATATAGAAGACAGTTGTACAGACGGATCTCGTTAGTCTAGATATTGAAGACGTTTGTCCAACGACGTATCTCGTTAGTCTACATATAGAAGACGGTTGTACAACGACGTATCTCGTTAGTCTAGATATAGAAGACGGTTGTACAACGAGAGATCTCGTTAGTCAAGATATAGAAGACGGTTGTACAGACGGATATCATTAGTCTAGATATAGAAGAGGGTTGTACAACGACGGATCTCGTTAGTCGAGATATAGAAGACGGTTGTACAGACGTATCTCGTTAGTCTATATATAGAAGACGGTTGTACAACGACGCATCTCGTTAGTCTAGATATAGAATACAGTTGTACAGACGGATCTCGTTAGTCTAGATATTGAAGACGTTTGTCCAACGACGTATCTCGTTAGTCTAGATATTGAAGACGTTTGTCCAACGACGTATCTCGTTAGTCTAGATATAGAAGACGGTTGTACAACGAGAGATCTCGTTAGTCAAGATATAGAAGACGGTTGTACAACGACGGATCTCGTTAGTCTAGATAATGAAGACGTTTGTCCAACGACGTATCTCGTTAGTCTAGATATAGAAGACGGTTGTACAACGACGGATCTCGTTAGTCTAGATATAGAAGACAGTTGTACAGACGGATCTCGTTAGTCTAGATATTGAAGACGTTTGTCCAACGACGTATCTCGTTAGTCTAGATATAGAAGACGGTTGTACAACGACGGATCTCGTTAGTCTTGATATTGAAGACGGTTGTACAACGAGACATCTCGTTAGTCTAGATATAAAGGACGGTTGTACAACGAGAGATCTCGTTAGTCAAGATATAGAAGACGGTTGTACAACGAGAGATCTCGTTAGTCAAGATATAGAAGAGGGTTGTACAACGACGGATCTCGTTAGTCTAGATATAGACGACGGTTGTCCTAAGACGTATCTCGTTAGTCTAGATATAGAAGACGGTTGTACAACGAGAGATCTCGTTAGTCAAGATATAGAAGACGCTTGTACAACGACGGATCTCGTTAGTCTAGATATAGAAAACGATTGTACAGACGGATCTCGTTAGTCTAGATATAGAAGACGGTTGTACAGACGGATCTCGATAGTCTAGATACAGAAGACGGTTCTACAACGACGGATCTCGTTAGTCTAGATATAGAAGACGGTTGTACAGACGTATCTCGTTAGTCTATATATAGAAGACGGTTGTACAACGACGGATCTCGTTAGTCTAGATATAGAATACAGTTGTACAGACGGATCTCGTTAGTCTAGATATTGAAGACGTTTGTCCAACGACGTATCTCGTTAGTCTAGATATAGAAGACGGTTGTACAACGAGAGATCTCGTTAGTCAAGATATAGAAGACGGTTGTACAACGACGGATCTCGTTAGTCTAGATATAGAAAACGATTGTACAACGAGAGATCTCGTTAGTCAAGATATAGAAGACGGTTGTACAACGAGAGATCTCGTTAGTCAAGATATAGAAGAGGGTTGTACAACGACGGATCTCGTTAGTCTAGATATAGAAGATGGTTGTACAACGACGGATCTCGTTAGTCTAGATATAGAAGACGGTTGTACAGACGGATCTCGTTAGTCTAGATATAGAAGACGGTTGTACAGACGGATCTCGTTAGTCTAGATATAGAAGACGGTTATGCAACGACGGATCTCGTTAGTCTAGATATAGAAGACAGTTGTACAGACGGATCTCGTTAGTCTAGATATAGAAGACAGTTGTACAGACGGATCTCGTTAGTCTAGATATTGAAGACGTTTGTCCAACGACGTATCTCGTTAGTCTAGATATAGAAGACGGTTGTACAACGAGAGATCTCGTTAGTCAAGATATAGAAGACGGTTGTACAGACGGATCTCGTTAGTCTAGATATAGAAGAGGGTTGTACAACGACGGATCTCGTTAGTGTAGATATAGAAGACGGTTGTACAGACGTATCTCGTTAGTCTAGATATAGAAGACGGTTGTACAACGACGGATCTCGTTAGTCTAGATATTGAAGACGTTTGACCAACGACGTATCTCGTTAGTCTAGATATAGAAGACGGTTGTACAACGAGAGATCTCGTTAGTCAAGATATAGAAGACGGTTGTACAACGAGAGATCTCGTTAGTCAAGATATAGAAGACGCTTGTACAACGACGGATCTCGTTAGTCTAGATATAGAAAACGATTGTACAGACGGATCTCGTTAGTCTAGATATAGAAGACGGTTGTACAGACGGATCTCGATAGTCTAGATACAGAAGACGGTTCTACAACGACGGATCTCGTTAGTCTAGATATAGAAGACGGTTGTACAGACGTATCTCGTTAGTCTATATATAGAAGACGGTTGTACAACGACGGATCTCGTTAGTCTAGATATAGAATACAGTTGTACAGACGGATCTCGTTAGTCTAGATATTGAAGACGTTTGTCCAACGACGTATCTCGTTAGTCTAGATATAGAAGACAGTTGTACAGACGGATCTCGTTAGTCTAGATATTGAAGACGTTTGTCCAACGACGTATCTCGTTAGTCTAGATATAGAAGACGGTTGTACAACGAGAGATCTCGTTAGTCAAGATATAGAAGACGGTTGTACAGACGGATCTCGTTAGTCTAGATATAGAAGAGGGTTGTACAACGACGGATCTCGTTAGTGTAGATATAGAAGACGGTTGTACAGACGTATCTCGTTAGTCTAGATATAGAAGACGGTTGTACAACGACGGATCTCGTTAGTCTAGATATAGAAGACAGTTGTACAGACGGATCTCGTTAGTCTAGATATTGAAGACGTTTGTCCAACGACGTATCTCGTTAGTCTAGATATAGAAGACGGTTGTACAACGACGGATCTCGTTAGTCTTGATATTGAAGACGGTTGTACAACGAGACATCTCGTTAGTCTAGATATAAAGGACGGTTGTACAACGAGAGATCTCGTTAGTCAAGATATAGAAGACGGTTGTACAACGAGAGATCTCGTTAGTCAAGATATAGAAGAGGGTTGTACAACGACGGATCTCGTTAGTCTAGATATAGAAGACGGTTGTACAGACGGATCTCGTTAGTCTTGATATAAAAGGGGGTTGTTCAGACGGATCTCGTTAGTCTAGATATTGGAGACGTTTGTCCAACGACGTATCTCGTTAGTCTAGATATAGAAGACGGTTGTACAGACGGATCTCGTTAGTCTAGATATAGAAAACGATTGTACAGACGGATCTCGTTAGTCTAGATATAGATGACGGTTGTACAGACGGATCTCGTTAGTCTAGATATAGAAGACGGTTGTACAACGACGTATCTCGTTAGTCTAGATATAGAAGACGGTTGTACAACGAGAGATCTCGTTAGTCTAGATATAGAAGACGGTTGTACAACGAGAGATCTCGTTAGTCGAGATATAGAAGACGGTTGTACAACGACGGATCTCGTTAGTCTAGATATTGAAGACGTTTGTCCAACGACGTATCTCGATAGTCTAGATATAGAAGACGGTTGTACAACGAGAGATCTCGTTAGTCTAGATATAGAAGACCGTTGTACAACGACGGATCTCGTTAGTCTTGACATAGAAGACGGTTGTACAGACGGATCTCGTTAGTCTAGATTTAGAAGACGGTTGTACAGACGGATCTCGTTAGTCTAGATATAGAAGACGGTTGTACAGACGGATCTCGTTAGTCTAGATATTGAAGACGTTTGTCCAACGACGTATCTCGATAGTCTAGATATAGAAGACGGTTGTACAACGAGAGATCTCGTTAGTCTAGATATAGAAGACCGTTGTACAACGACGGATCTCGTTAGTCTTGACATAGAAGACGGTTGTACAGACGGATCTCGTTAGTCTAGATTTAGAAGACGGTTGTACAGACGGATCTCTTTAGTCTAGATATAGAAGACGGTTGTACAGACGGATCTCGTTAGTCTAGATATTGAAGACGTTTGTCCAACGACGTATCTCGTTAGTCTAGATATAGAAGACGGTTGTACAACGAGAGATCTCGTTAGTCTAGATATAGAAGACGGTTGTACAACGAGAGATCTCGTTAGTCGAGATATAGAAGACGGTTGTACAACGACGGATCTCGTTAGTCTAGATATAGAAGACGGTAGTACAGACGGATCTCGTTAGTCTAGATATTGAAGACGTTTGTCCAACGACGTATCTCGTTAGTCTAGATATAGAAGACGGTTGTACAACGACGGATCTCGTTAGTCTAGATATAGAAGACGGTTGTACAGACGTATCTCGTTAGTCTTGACATAGAAGACGGCTGTACAGACGGATCTCGTTAGTGTAGATTTAGAGGACGGTTGTACAACGACGGATCTCGTTAGTCTAGATATAGAAGACGTTTGTACAACGACGGATCTCGTTAGTCTAGATATAGAAGACGGTTGTACAACGACGGATCTCGTTAGTCTAGATATAGAAGAGGGTTGTTCAGACGGATCTCGTTAGTCTAGATATTGGAGACGTTTGTCCAACGACGTATCTCGTTAGTCGAGATATAGAAGACGGTTGTACAACGACGGATCTTGTTAGTCTAGATATAGAAGACGGTTGTACAACGACGGATCTCGTTAGTCTAGATATGGAAGACGGTTGTACAACGACGTATCTCGTTAGTCTAGATATTGAAGACGTTTGTCCAACGACGTATCTCGTTAGTCTAGATATAGAAGACGTTTGTCCAACGACGTATCTCGTTAGTCTAGATATAGAAGACGGTTGTACAACGACGGATCTCGTTAGTCTAGATATAGAAGACGGTTGTACAACGACGGATCTCGTTAGTCTTGACATAGAAGACGGTTGTACAGACGGATCTCGTTAGTCTAGATTTAGAAGACGGTTGTACAACGACGGATCTCGTTAGTCTAGATATAGAAGACGGTTGTACAACGACGTATCTCGTTAGTCTAGATATTGAAGACGTTTGTCCAACGACGTATCTCGTTAGGCTAGATATAGAAGACGGTTGTACAACGACGGATCTCGTTAGTCTAGATATTGAAGACGGTTGTACAACGACGGATCTCGTTAGTCTAGATATAGAAGACGGTTGTACAGACGGATCTCGTTAGTCTAGATATAGAAGACGGTTGTACAACGACGGATCTCGTTAGTCTAGATATAGAAGACGGTTGTACAGACGGATCTCGTTAGTCTTGATATAAAAGAGGGTTGTTCAGACGGATCTCTTTAGTCTAGATATAGATGACGGTTGTACAACGATAGATCTCGTTGGTCGAGATATTGGTGACGTTTGTCCAACGACGTATCTCGTTAGTCTAGATATAGAAGACGGTTGTACAACGAGAGATCTCGTTAGTCTAGATATAGAAGACGGTTGTACAACGAGAGATCTCGTTAGTCGAGATATAGAAGACGGTTGTACAACGACGGATCTCGTTAGTCTAGATATAGAAGACGGTTGTACAGACGGATCTCGTTAGTCTAGATATAGAAGACGGTTGTACAACGACGGATCTCGTTAGTCTAGATATGGAAGACGGTTGTACAACAACGTATCTCGTTAGACTAGATATAGAAGACGGTTGTACAGACGGATCTCGTTAGTCTTGATATAAAAGAGGGTTGTTCAGACGGATCTCGTTACTCTAGCTATTGGAGACGTTTGTCCAACGACGTATCTCGTTAGTCTAGATATAGAAGACGGTTGTACAACGACGGATCTCGTTAGTCTAGATATAGAAGACGGTTGTACAGACGGATCTCTTTAGTCTAGATATAGAAAACGGTTGTACAGACGTATCTCTCGTTAGTCTAGATATTGAAGACTTTTGTCCAACGACGTATCTCGCTAGTCTAGATATAGAAGACGGTTGTACAACGACGGATCTCGTTAGTCTGGATATAGAAGGCGCTTGTACAACGACGGATCTCGTTAGTCTAGATATGGAAGACGTTTGTCCAACGACGTATCTCGTTAGTCTAGATATAGAAGACGGTTGTACAAACGGATCTCGTTACTCTAGATATAGAAGACGGTTGTACAACGACGGATCTCGTTAGTCTAGATATAGAAGACGGTTGTACAGACGGATCTCTTGAGTCTAGATATAGAAGACGGTTGTACAGACGGATCTCGTTAGTCTAGATATAGAAGACGGTTGTACAGACGGATCTCGTTAGTCTAGATATAGAAGACGGTTGTACAACGACGGATCTCGTTAGTCTAGATATAGAAGACGGTTGTACAGACGGATCTCGTGAGTCTAGATATAGAAGACGGTTGTACAGACGGATCTCGTTAGTCTAGATATAGAAGACGGTTGTACAGACGGATCTCGTTAGTCTAGATATAGAAGACGGTTGTACATCGAGAGATCTCGTTAGTCTAGATATAGAAGACGGTTGTACAGACGGATCTCGTTAGTCTAGATACAGAAGACGGTTGTACAACGACGGATATCGTTAGCCTAGATATAGAAGACGGTTGTACAGACGGATCTCGATAGTCTAGATATAGAAGACGGTTGTACAGACGGATCTCATTAGTCTAGATATAAAAGACGGATGTACAACGACGGATCTCGTTAGACTAGATATAGAAAACGGTTGTACAGACGGATCTCGTTAGTCTAGATATAGAATACGGTTGTACAGACGGATCTCGTTAGTTTAGATATAGAAGACGGTTGTACAGACGGATCTCGTTGGTCTAGATATTGAAGACGTTTGTCCAACGACGTATCCCGTTAGTCTAGATATAGAAGACGGTTGTACAGACGGATCTCGTTAATCTAGATATTGAAGACGTTTGTACTACGACGGATCTCGTTAGTCTAGATATAGAAGACGGTTGTACAGACAGAGCTCGTTAGTCTAGATATAGAAGACGGTTGTATAACGAGAGATCTCGTTAGTCTAGATATAGAAGACGGTTGTACATCGAGAGATCTCGTTAGTCTAGATATAGAAGAGGGTTGTACTACAACGGATCTCGTTAGTCTAGATATAGAAGACGGTTGTACATCGAGAGATCTCGTTAGTCTAGATATAGAAGACGGTTGTACAGACGGATCTCGTTAGTCTAGATACAGAAGACGGTTGTACAACGACGGATCTCGTTAGCCTAGATATAGAAGACGGTTGTACAGACGGATCTCGTTAGTCTAGATATAGAAGACGGTTGTACAGACGGATCTCGTTAGTCTAGATATAGAAGACGGTTGTACAGACGGATCTCGTGAGTCTAGATATAGAAGACGGTTGTACAGACGGATCTCGTTAGTCTAGATATAGAAGACGGTTGTATAGACGGATCTCGATAGTCTAGATATAGAAGACGGTTCTACAACGACGGATCTCGTTAGTCTAGATATAGAAGACGGTTGTACAGACAGAGCTCGTTAGTCTAGATATAGAAGACGGTTGTATAACGAGAGATCTCGTTAGTCTAGATATAGAAGACGGTTGTACATCGAGAGATCTCGTTAGTCTAGATATAGAAGAGGGTTGTCCAACGACGTATCTCGTTAGTCTAGATATAGAAGACGGTTGTACAACGACGGATCTCGCTAGACTAGATATAGAAGACGGTTGTACAACGACGGATCTCGTTAGTCTAGATATTGAAGACGTTTGTCCAACGACGTATCTCGTTAGTCTAGATATAGAAGACGGTTGTACAACGACGGATCTCGTTAGTCTAGATATAGAAGACGGTTGTACAGACGGATCTCGTTAGTCTTGATATAAAAGGGTGTTGTTCAGACGGATCTCGTTAGTCTAGATATTGGAGACGTTTGTCCAACGACGTATCTCGTTAGTCTAGATATAGAAGACGGTTGTACAGACGGATCTCGTTAGTCTAGATATAGAAAACGGTTGTACAGACGTATCTCTCGTTAGTCTAGATATTGAAGACTTTTGTCCAACGACGTATCTCGCTAGTCTAGATATTGAAGACGGTTGTACAGACGGATCTCGTTAGTCTAGATATTGAAGACGTTTGTCCAACGACGTATCTCGTTAGTCTAGATATAGAAGACGGTTGTACAACGACGGATCTCGTTAGTCTAGATATAGAAGACGGTTGTACAACGACGTATCTCGTTAGTCTAGATATTGAAGACGTTTGTACAACGACGGATCTCGTTAGTCTAGATATAGAAGACGGTTGTACAACGACGGATCTCGTTAGTCTAGATATAGAAGAGGGTTGTTCAGACGGATCTCGTTAGTCTAGATATTGGAGACGTTTGTCCAACGACGTATCTCGTTAGTCGAGATATAGAAGACGGTTGTACAACGACGGATCTTGTTAGTCTAGATATAGAAGACGGTTGTACAACGACGGATCTCGTTAGTCTAGATATAGAAGACGGTTGTACAACGACGGATCTCGTTAGTCTAGATATGGAAGACGGTTGTACAACAACGTATCTCGTTAGACTAGATATAGAAGACGGTTGTACAGACGGATCTCGTTAGTCTTGATATAAAAGAGGGTTGTTCAGACGGATCTCGTTACTCTAGCTATTGGAGACGTTTGTCCAACGACGTATCTCGTTAGTCTAGATATAGAAGACGGTTGTACAACGACGGATCTCGTTAGTCTAGATATAGAAGACGGTTGTACAGACGGATCTCTTTAGTCTAGATATAGAAAACGGTTGTACAGACGTATCTCTCGTTAGTCTAGATATTGAAGACTTTTGTCCAACGACGTATCTCGCTAGTCTAGATATAGAAGACGGTTGTACAACGACGGATCTCGTTAGTCTGGATATAGAAGGCGCTTGTACAACGACGGATCTCGTTAGTCTAGATATGGAAGACGTTTGTCCAACGACGTATCTCGTTAGTCTAGATATAGAAGACGGTTGTACAAACGGATCTCGTTACTCTAGATATAGAAGACGGTTGTACAACGACGGATCTCGTTAGTCTAGATATAGAAGACGGTTGTACAGACGGATCTCTTGAGTCTAGATATAGAAGACGGTTGTACAGACGGATCTCGTTAGTCTAGATATAGAAGACGGTTGTACAGACGGATCTCGTTAGTCTAGATATAGAAGACGGTTGTACAACGACGGATCTCGTTAGTCTAGATATAGAAGACGGTTGTACAGACGGATCTCGTGAGTCTAGATATAGAAGACGGTTGTACAGACGGATCTCGTTAGTCTAGATATAGAAGACGGTTGTACAGACGGATCTCGTTAGTCTAGATATAGAAGACGGTTGTACATCGAGAGATCTCGTTAGTCTAGATATAGAAGACGGTTGTACAGACGGATCTCGTTAGTCTAGATACAGAAGACGGTTGTACAACGACGGATATCGTTAGCCTAGATATAGAAGACGGTTGTACAGACGGATCTCGATAGTCTAGATATAGAAGACGGTTGTACAGACGGATCTCATTAGTCTAGATATAAAAGACGGATGTACAACGACGGATCTCGTTAGACTAGATATAGAAAACGGTTGTACAGACGGATCTCGTTAGTCTAGATATAGAATACGGTTGTACAGACGGATCTCGTTAGTTTAGATATAGAAGACGGTTGTACAGACGGATCTCGTTGGTCTAGATATTGAAGACGTTTGTCCAACGACGTATCCCGTTAGTCTAGATATAGAAGACGGTTGTACAGACGGATCTCGTTAATCTAGATATTGAAGACGTTTGTACTACGACGGATCTCGTTAGTCTAGATATAGAAGACGGTTGTACAGACAGAGCTCGTTAGTCTAGATATAGAAGACGGTTGTATAACGAGAGATCTCGTTAGTCTAGATATAGAAGACGGTTGTACATCGAGAGATCTCGTTAGTCTAGATATAGAAGAGGGTTGTACTACAACGGATCTCGTTAGTCTAGATATAGAAGACGGTTGTACATCGAGAGATCTCGTTAGTCTAGATATAGAAGACGGTTGTACAGACGGATCTCGTTAGTCTAGATACAGAAGACGGTTGTACAACGACGGATCTCGTTAGCCTAGATATAGAAGACGGTTGTACAGACGGATCTCGTTAGTCTAGATATAGAAGACGGTTGTACAGACGGATCTCGTTAGTCTAGATATAGAAGACGGTTGTACAGACGGATCTCGTGAGTCTAGATATAGAAGACGGTTGTACAGACGGATCTCGTTAGTCTAGATATAGAAGACGGTTGTATAGACGGATCTCGATAGTCTAGATATAGAAGACGGTTCTACAACGACGGATCTCGTTAGTCTAGATATAGAAGACGGTTGTACAGACAGAGCTCGTTAGTCTAGATATAGAAGACGGTTGTATAACGAGAGATCTCGTTAGTCTAGATATAGAAGACGGTTGTACATCGAGAGATCTCGTTAGTCTAGATATAGAAGAGGGTTGTCCAACGACGTATCTCGTTAGTCTAGATATAGAAGACGGTTGTACAACGACGGATCTCGCTAGACTAGATATAGAAGACGGTTGTACAACGACGGATCTCGTTAGTCTAGATATTGAAGACGTTTGTCCAACGACGTATCTCGTTAGTCTAGATATAGAAGACGGTTGTACAACGACGGATCTCGTTAGTCTAGATATAGAAGACGGTTGTACAGACGGATCTCGTTAGTCTTGATATAAAAGGGTGTTGTTCAGACGGATCTCGTTAGTCTAGATATTGGAGACGTTTGTCCAACGACGTATCTCGTTAGTCTAGATATAGAAGACGGTTGTACAGACGGATCTCGTTAGTCTAGATATAGAAAACGGTTGTACAGACGTATCTCTCGTTAGTCTAGATATTGAAGACTTTTGTCCAACGACGTATCTCGCTAGTCTAGATATTGAAGACGGTTGTACAGACGGATCTCGTTAGTCTAGATATTGAAGACGTTTGTCCAACGACGTATCTCGTTAGTCTAGATATAGAAGACGGTTGTACAACGACGGATCTCGTTAGTCTAGATATAGAAGACGGTTGTACAACGACGTATCTCGTTAGTCTAGATATTGAAGACGTTTGTACAACGACGGATCTCGTTAGTCTAGATATAGAAGACGGTTGTACAACGACGGATCTCGTTAGTCTAGATATAGAAGAGGGTTGTTCAGACGGATCTCGTTAGTCTAGATATTGGAGACGTTTGTCCAACGACGTATCTCGTTAGTCGAGATATAGAAGACGGTTGTACAACGACGGATCTTGTTAGTCTAGATATAGAAGACGGTTGTACAACGACGGATCTCGTTAGTCTAGATATGGAAGACGGTTGTACAACGACGTATCTCGTTAGTCTAGATATTGAAGACGTTTGTCCAACGACGTATCTCGTTAGTCTAGATATAGAAGACGTTTGTCCAACGACGTATCTCGTTAGTCTAGATATAGAAGACGGTTGTACAACGACGGATCTCGTTAGTCTAGATATAGAAGACGGTTGTACAGACGGATCTCGTTAGTCTTGATATAAAAGAGGGTTGTTCAGACGGATCTCTTTAGTCTAGATATAGATGACGGTTGTACAACGATAGATCTCGTTAGTCGAGATATTGGTGACGTTTGTCCAACGACGTATCTCGTTAGTCTAGATATAGAAGACGGTTGTACAACGAGAGATCTCGTTAGTCTAGATATAGAAGACGGTTGTACAACGAGAGATCTCGTTAGTCGAGATATAGAAGACGGTTGTACAACGACGGATCTCGTTAGCCTAGATATAGAAGACGGTTGTACAGACGGATCTCGTTAGTCTAGATATAGAAGACGGTTGTACAACGACGGATCTCGTTAGTCTAGATATGGAAGACGGTTGTACAACAACGTATCTCGTTAGACTAGATATAGAAGACGGTTGTACAGACGGATCTCGTTAGTCTTGATATAAAAGAGGGTTGTTCAGACGGATCTCGTTAGTCTAGCTATTGGAGACGTTTGTCCAACGACGTATCTCGTTAGTCTAGATATAGAAGACGGTTGTACAACGACGGATCTCGTTAGTCTAGATATAGAAGACGGTTGTACAGACGGATCTCTTTAGTCTAGATATAGAAAACGGTTGTACAGACGTATCTCTCGTTAGTCTAGATATTGAAGACTTTTGTCCAACGACGTATCTCGCTAGTCTAGATATAGAAGACGGTTGTACAACGACGGATCTCGTTAGTCTGGATATAGAAGGCGCTTGTACAACGACGGATCTCGTTAGTCTAGATATGGAAGACGTTTGTCCAACGACGTATCTCGTTAGTCTAGATATAGAAGACGGTTGTACAAACGGATCTCGTTAGTCTAGATATAGAAGACGGTTGTACAACGACGGATCTCGTTAGTCTAGATATAGAAGACGGTTGTACAGACGGATCTCTTGAGTCTAGATATAGAAGACGGTTGTACAGACGGATCTCGTTAGTCTAGATATAGAAGACGGTTGTACAGACGGATCTCGTTAGTCTAGATATAGAAGACGGTTGTACAACGACGGATCTCGTTAGTCTAGATATAGAAGACGGTTGTACAGACGGATCTCGTGAGTCTAGATATAGAAGACGGTTGTACAGACGGATCTCGTTAGTCTAGATATAGAAGACGGTTGTACAGACGGATCTCGTTAGTCTAGATATAGAAGACGGTTGTACATCGAGAGATCTCGTTAGTCTAGATATAGAAGACGGTTGTACAGACGGATCTCGTTAGTCTAGATACAGAAGACGGTTGTACAACGACGGATCTCGTTAGCCTAGATATAGAAGACGGTTGTACAGACGGATCTCGTTAGTCTAGATATAGAAGACGGTTGTACAGACGGAACTCATTAGTCTAGATATAAAAGACGGATGTACAACGACGGATCTCGTTAGACTAGATATAGAAAACGGTTGTACAGACGGATCTCGTTAGTCTAGATATAGAATACGGTTGTACAGGCGGATCTCGTTAGTTTAGATATAGAAGACGGTTGTACAGACGGATCTCGTTGGTCTAGATATTGAAGACGTTTGTCCAACGACGTATCCCGTTAGTCTAGATATAGAAGACGGTTGTACAGACGGATCTCGTTAGTCTAGATATTGAAGACGTTTGTCCAACGACGTATCTCGTTAGTCTAGATATAGAAAACGGTTGTACAGACGGATCTCGTTAGTCTAGATATAGAAGAGGGTTGTACTACGACGGATCTCGTTAGTCTAGATATAGAAGACGGTTGTACAGACAGAGCTCGTTAGTCTAGATATAGAAGACGGTTGTATAACGAGAGATCTCGTTAGTCTAGATATAGAAGACGGTTGTACATCGAGAGATCTCGTTAGTCTAGATATAGAAGAGGGTTGTACTACAACGGATCTCGTTAGTCTAGATATAGAAGACGGTTGTACATCGAGAGATCTCGTTAGTCTAGATATAGAAGACGGTTGTACAGACGGATCTCGTTAGTCTAGATACAGAAGACGGTTGTACAACGACGGATCTCGTTAGCCTAGATATAGAAGACGGTTGTACAGACGGATCTCGTTAGTCTAGATATAGAAGACGGTTGTACAGACGGATCTCGTTAGTCTAGATATAGAAGACGGTTGTACAGACGGATCTCGTGAGTCTAGATATAGAAGACGGTTGTACAGACGGATCTCGTTAGTCTAGATATAGAAGACGGTTGTACAGACGGATCTCGTTTCTGTCCCGTCCGAGGTGGTCGCCTGCGTCGCGAAGGCGTTCCCCTCGGAAATTATGGAGATGGTCTGCGACACGCTAAGGCGGGGGACGATTCCCCCGTCTTGGAGGAGGGCAAGAGTGGTCCTGATCCCGAAGCCGGGTAAGGACCCTATGTCTCCCGGGGCCTTTAGACCCATAAGCGTGCTCCCCGCCTGGAGTAAGGTGTGGGAGCACATTATCAAGGCGATAATCGAGGGTCAAATCGGCAGTGACCCTAGCCAGTTTGGCTTTAGGAGGGGCCGTGGCAAGGTCAACGCGATTATAGAGGTCACCAGCTTCGCGGAAGGCTGCGTGGCCAAAACCAAGATTATGTGCCATGGTCACCTTGGACGTCAAAAATGCGTTCAACACCCTGGGCTGGGACCTGATCCTTGCGGAGCTGGACAGGAGAGGGGTGTCAAGGGCCGTCCAGAGAGTAATGAGAGACTACCTCTCCGATAGGTGGGTGACGGCCTACACCCCCCAGGAACGAGTCGATAGGGAGATCGTGGCGGGTGTGCCGCAAGGATCGGTCCTAGGCCCGTTCTTATGGAACTTAGTGTACGACGGAATGATAACCGCCCTTAACACGGGGCGGTTTATGAAGGCGGTTGCCTACGCGGACGACCTTGCCCTGCTTTTCTCGGCCAGGGATGTTCCGCAATTGGAGGCGATGATGGGGGCCGCGATGGGCAAGGTCGCGCATTGGTTCGGGACGGCTGGCCTGGAGATTGCCACCCACGAAACCGAAGTGGTTTTGTTGGCTGGCCTAAGGTCGTCCAAGATTAGGGACTTTGACATCCTGGGGGCGAAATGTGTCTCGGGGCAGTCACTCCGGTACCTGGGAGTGACGTTGGATTGCAGGAGGCGTTTCAAAGTTCATCTCAGCGACGCGACATTGCGAGCTGATAAGCTCGTCGGAGCGCTCGCGTCCCTCCTGCCCAACACCAGGGGTCCCTCGAGACACGCCAGGCGCTTGTATTACGCGGTTTGGGAGTCGGTGGTCCTGTATGCCGCTCCGGCGTGGGCCGGGGCACTTAGCGTCAAAGTTAACAGGGCCGGGTATATCCCGGGGAGTCCCACATAACCCCGGTATTACTCGCGCCGGGGTATGCATAAAGCATTTTCCCCCTCTATAAAAAAAAAAAAAAAAAAAGACGGATCTCGTTAGTCTAGATATTGAAGACGTTTGTCCAACGACGTACCTCGTTAGTCTAGATATAGAAAACGGTTGTACAGACGGATCTCGTTAGTCTAGATATAGAAGACGGTTGTACAGACGGATCCCGTTAGTCTAGATATTGAAGACGGTTGTACATCGAGAGATCTCGTTAGTCTAGATATAGAAGAGGGTTGTACTACGACGGATCTCGTTAGTCTAGATATAGAAGAGGGTTGTACTACGACGGATCTCGTTAGTCTAGATATAGAAGACGGTTGTATAACGAGAGATCTCGTTAGTCTAGATATAGAAGACGGTTGTACAGACGGATCCCGTTAGTCTAGATATTGAAGACGGTTGTACATCGAGAGATCTCGTTAGTCTAGATATAGAAGAGGGTTGTACTACGACGGATCTCGTTAGTCTAGATATAGAAGACGGTTGTACAGACAGAGCTCGTTAGTCTAGATATTGAAGACGTTTGTCCAACGACGTATCTCGTTAGTCTAGATATAGAAGACGGTTGTACATCGAGAGATCTCGTTAGTCTAGATATAGAAGAGGGTTGTACAACAACGGATCTCGTTAGTCTAGATATAGAAGACGGTTGTACAGTCGGATCTCGTTAGTCTAGATATAGAAGACGGTTGTACAGACGGATCTCATTAGTCTAGATATAGAAGACGGTTGTACAACGACGGATCTCGTTAGACTAGATATAGAAAACGGTTGTATAGACGGATCTCGTTAGTCTAGATATAGAAGATGGTTGTACAACGACGGATCTCGTTAGTCTAGATATAGAAGACGGTTGTACATCGAGAGATCTCGTTAGTCTACATATAGAAGACTGTTGTACAGACGGATCTCGTTAGTCTAGATATAGAAGACGGTTGTATAACGAGAGATCTCGTTAGTCTAGATATAGAAGACGGTTGTACAGACGGATCTCGTTAGTCTAGATATAGAAGACGGTTGTATAACGAGAGATCTCGTTAGTCTAGATATAGAAGACGGTTGTACAGACGGATCCCGTTAGTCTAGATATAGAAGATGGTTGTACAACGACGTATCTCGTTAGTCTAGATATAGAAGACGGTTGTACAGACGGATCTCGTTAGTCTAGATATTGAAGACGTTTGTCCAACGACGCATCTCGTTAGTCTAGATATAGAAGACGGTTGTACAGACGGATCTCGTTAGTCTAGATATTGAAGACGTTTGTCCAACGACGTACCTCGTTAGTCTAGATATAGAAAACGGTTGTACAGACGGATCTCGTGAGTCTAGATATAGAAGACGGTTGTCCAACGACGTATCTCGTTAGTCTAGATATAGAAGACGGTTGTACAGACGGATCTCGTTAGTCTAGATATAGAAGACGGTTGTACAGACGGATCTCGTTAGTCTAGATATAGAAGACGGTTGTACAGACGGATCTCGTTAGTCTAGATATAGAAGACGGTTGTACAGACGGATCTCGTTAGTCTAGATATAGAAGACGGTTGTACAGACGGATCTCGTTAGTCTAGATATAGAAGACGGTTGCACAGACGGACCTCGTTAGTCTAGATATTGAAGACGTTTGTCCAACGACGTATCTCGTTAGTCTAGATATAGAAGACGGTTGTACAGACGGATCTCGTTAGTCTAGATATAGAAGACGGTTGTACAGACGGATCTCGTTAGTCTAGATATAGAAGACGGTTGTACAGACGGATCTCGTTAGTCTAGATATAGAAGACGGTTGTACAGACGGATCTCGTTAGTCTAGATATTGAAGACGTTTGTCCAACGACGTACCTCGTTAGTCTAGTTATAGAAAACGGTTGTACAGACGGATCTCGTTAGTCTAGATATAGAAGACGGTTGTACAACGACGGATCTCGTTAGTCTAGATATAGAAGACGGTTGTACAGACGGATCTCGTTAGTCTAGATATAGAAGACGGTTGTACAGACGGATCTCGTTAGTCTAGATATAGAAGACGGTTGTACAGACGGATCTCGTGAGTCTAGATATTGAAGACGGTTGTATAGACGGATCTCGTTAGTCTAGATATAGAAGACGGTTGTACAGACGGATCTCGTGAGTCTAGATATAGAAGACGGTTGTCCAACGACGTATCTCGTTAGTCTAGACATAGGAAACGGTTGTACAGACGGATCTCGTTAGTCTAGATATAGAAGACGGTTGTACAGACGGATCTCGTTAGTCTAGATATAGAAGACGGTTGTACAACGACGGATCTCGTTAGTCTAGATATAGAAGACAGTTGTACAGACGGATCTCGTTAGTCTAGATATTGAAGACGTTTGTCCAACGACGTATCTCGTTAGTCTAGATATAGAAGACGGTTGTACAACGACGGATCTCGTTAGTCTAGATATAGAAGACGGTTGTACAGACGGATCTCGTTAGTCTAGATATAGAAGACGGTTGTACAGACGGATCTCGTTAGTCTAGATATAGAAGACGGTTGTACAGACGGATCTCGTGAGTCTAGATATTGAAGACGGTTGTATAGACGGATCTCGTTAGTCTAGATATAGAAGACGGTTGTACAGACGGATCTCGTGAGTCTAGATATAGAAGACGGTTGTCCAACGACGTATCTCGTTAGTCTAGATATAGAAGACGGTTGTACAGACGGATCTCGTTAGTCTAGATATAGAAGACGGTTGTACAGACGGATCTCGTTAGTCTAGATATAGAAGACGGTTGTACAGACGGATCTCGTTATTCTAGATATTGAAGACGTTTGTCCAACGACGTATCTCGTTAGTCTAGATATAGAAGACGGTTGTACAGACGGATCTCGTTAGTCTAGATATAGAAGACGGTTGTATAACGAGAGATCTCGTTAGTCTAGATATAGAAGACGGTTGTACAGACGGATCCCGTTAGTCTAGATATTGAAGACGGTTGAACATCGAGAGATCTCGTTAGTCTAGATATAGAAGACGGTTGTACAGACGGATCTCGTTAGTCTAGATATAGAAGACGGTTGTACAGACGGATCTCGTTAGTCTAGATATAGAAGACGGTTGTACAGACGGATCCCGTTAGTCTAGATATAGAAGATGGTTGTACAACGACGTATCTCGTTAGTCTAGATATAGAAGACGGTTGTACAGACGGATCTCGTTAGTCTAGATATTGAAGACGTTTGTCCAACGACGTATCTCGTTAGTCTAGATATAGAAGACGGTTGTACAGACGGATCTCGTTAGTCTAGATATTGAAGACGTTTGTCCAACGACGTACCTCGTTAGTCTAGATATAGAAAACGGTTGTACAGACGGATCTCGTGAGTCTAGATATAGAAGACGGTTGTCCAACGACGTATCTCGTTAGTCTAGATATAGAAGACGGTTGTACAGACGGATCTCGTTAGTCTAGATATAGAAGACGGTTGTACAGACGGATCTCGTTAGTCTAGATATAGAAGACGGTTGTACAGACGGATCTCGTTAGTCTAGATATAGAAGACGGTTGTACAGACGGATCTCGTTAGTCTAGATATAGAAGACGGTTGTACAGACGGATCTCGTTAGTCTAGATATAGAAGACGGTTGCACAGACGGACCTCGTTAGTCTAGATATTGAAGACGTTTGTCCAACGACGTATCTCGTTAGTCTAGATATAGAAGACGGTTGTACAGACGGATCTCGTTAGTCTAGATATAGAAGACGGTTGTACAGACGGATCTCGTTAGTCTAGATATAGAAGACGGTTGTACAGACGGATCTCGTTAGTCTAGATATAGAAGACGGTTGTACAGACGGATCTCGTTAGTCTAGATATTGAAGACGTTTGTCCAACGACGTACCTCGTTAGTCTAGTTATAGAAAACGGTTGTACAGACGGATCTCGTTAGTCTAGATATAGAAGACGGTTGTACAACGACGGATCTCGTTAGTCTAGATATAGAAGACGGTTGTACAGACGGATCTCGTTAGTCTAGATATAGAAGACGGTTGTACAGACGGATCTCGTTAGTCTAGATATAGAAGACGGTTGTACAGACGGATCTCGTGAGTCTAGATATTGAAGACGGTTGTATAGACGGATCTCGTTAGTCTAGATATAGAAGACGGTTGTACAACGACGGATCTCGTTAGACTAGATATAGAAGACGGTTGTACAGACGGATCTCGTTAGTCTTGATATAAAAGAGGGTTGTTCAGACGGATCTCGTTAGTCTAGCTATTGGAGACGTTTGTCCAACGACGTATCTCGTTAGTCTAGATATAGAAGACGGTTGTACAACGACGGATCTCGTTAGTCTAGATATAGAAGACGGTTGTACAGACGGATCTCTTTAGTCTAGGTATAGAAAACGGTTGTACAGACGTATCTCTCGTTAGTCTAGATATTGAAGACTTTTGTCCAACGACGTATCTCGCTAGTCTAGATATAGAAGACGGTTGTACAACGACGGATCTCGTTAGTCTGGATATAGAAGGCGCTTGTACAACGACGGATCTCGTTAGTCTAGATATGGAAGACGTTTGTCCAACGACGTATCTCGTTAGTCTAGATATAGAAGACGGTTGTACAAACGGATCTCGTTACTCTAGATATAGAAGACGGTTGTACAACGACGGATCTCGTTAGTCTAGATATAGAAGACGGTTGTACAGACGGATCTCTTGAGTCTAGATATAGAAGACGGTTGTACAGACGGATCTCGTTAGTCTAGATATAGAAGACGGTTGTACAGACGGATCTCGTTAGTCTAGATATAGAAGACGGTTGTACAACGACGGATCTCGTTAGTCTAGATATAGAAGACGGTTGTACAGACGGATCTCGTGAGTCTAGATATAGAAGACTGTTGTACAGACGGATCTCGTTAGTCTAGATATAGAAGACGGTTGTACAGACGGATCTCGTTAGTCTAGATATAGAAGACGGTTGTACATCGAGAGATCTCGTTAGTCTAGATATAGAAGACGGTTGTACAGACGGATCTCGTTAGTCTAGATACAGAAGACGGTTGTACAACGACGGATATCGTTAGCCTAGATATAGAAGACGGTTGTACAGACGGATCTCGATAGTCTAGATATAGAAGACGGTTGTACAGACGGATCTCATTAGTCTAGATATAAAAGACGGATGTACAACGACGGATCTCGTTAGACTAGATATAGAAAACGGTTGTACAGACGGATCTCGTTAGTCTAGATATAGAATACGGTTGTACAGACGGATCTCGTTAGTTTAGATATAGAAGACGGTTGTACAGACGGATCTCGTTGGTCTAGATATTGAAGACGTTTGTCCAACGACGTATACCGATAGTCTAGATATAGAAGACGGTTGTACAGACGGATCTCGTTAATCTAGATATTGAAGACGTTTGTACTACGACGGATCTCGTTAGTCTAGATATAGAAGACGGTTGTACAGACAGAGCTCGTTAGTCTAGATATAGAAGACGGTTGTATAACGAGAGATCCCGTTAGTCTAGATATAGAAGACGGTTGTACATCGAGAGATCTCGTTAGTCTAGATATAGAAGAGGGTTGTACTACAACGGATCTCGTTAGTCTAGATATAGAAGACGGTTGTACATCGAGAGATCTCGTTAGTCTAGATATAGAAGACGGTTGTACAGACGGATCTCGTTAGTCTAGATACAGAAGACGGTTGTACAACGACGGATCTCGTTAGCCTAGATATAGAAGACGGTTGTACAGACGGATCTCGTTAGTCTAGATATAGAAGACGGTTGTACAGACGGATCTCGTTAGTCTAGATATAGAAGACGGTTGTACAGACGGATCTCGTGAGTCTAGATATAGAAGACGGTTGTACAGACGGATCTCGTTAGTCTAGATATAGAAGACGGTTGTATAGACGGATCTCGATAGTCTAGATATAGAAGACGGTTCTACAACGACGGATCTCGTTAGTCTAGATATAGAAGACGGTTGTACAGACAGAGCTCGTTAGTCCAGATATAGAAGACGGTTGTATAACGAGAGATCTCGTTAGTCTAGATATAGAAGACGGTTGTACATCGAGAGATCTCGTTAGTCTAGATATAGAAGAGGGTTGTCCAACGACGTATCTCGTTAGTCTAGATATAGAAGACGGTTGTACAACGACGGATCGCGCTAGACTAGATATAGAAGACGGTTGTACAACGACGGATCTCGTTAGTCTAGATATTGAAGACGTTTGTCCAACGACGTATCTCGTTAGTCTAGATATAGAAGACGGTTGTACAACGACGGATCTCGTTAGTCTAGATATAGAAGACGGTTGTACAGACGGATCTCGTTAGTCTTGATATAAAAGGGGGTTGTTCAGACGGATCTCGTTAGTCTAGATATTGGAGACGTTTGTCCAACGACGTATCTCGTTAGTCTAGATATAGAAGACGGTTGTACAACGACGGATCTCGTTAGTCTAGATATGGAAGACGGTTGTACAACGACGTATCTCGTTAGTCTAGATATTGAAGACGTTTGTCCAACGACGTATCTCGTTAGTCTAGATATAGAAGACGTTTGTCCAACGACGTATCTCGTTAGTCTAGATATAGAAGAAGGTTGTACAACGACGGATCTCGTTAGTCTAGATATAGAAGACGGTTGTACAGACGGATCTCGTTAGTCTTGATATAAAAGAGGGTTGTTCAGACGGATCTCTTTAGTCTAGATATAGATGACGGTTGTACAACGATAGATCTCGTTAGTCGAGATATTGGTGACGTTTGTCCAACGACGTATCTCGTTAGTCTAGATATAGAAGACGGTTGTACAACGAGAGATCTCGTTAGTCTAGATATAGAAGACGGTTGTACAACGAGAGATCTCGTTAGTCGAGATATAGAAGACGGTTGTACAACGACGGATCTCGTTAGTCTAGATATAGAAGACGGTTGTACAGACGGATCTCGTTAGTCTAGATATAGAAGACGGTTGTACAACGACGGATCTCGTTAGTCTAGATATGGAAGACGGTTGTACAACAACGTATCTCGTTAGACTAGATATAGAAGACGGTTGTACAGACGGATCTCGTTAGTCTTGATATAAAAGAGGGTTGTTCAGACGGATCTCGTTAGTCTAGCTATTGGAGACGTTTGTCCAACGACGTATCTCGTTAGTCTAGATATAGAAGACGGTTGTACAACGACGGATCTCGTTAGTCTAGATATAGAAGACGGTTGTACAGACGGATCTCTTTAGTCTAGATATAGAAAACGGTTGTACAGACGTATCTCTCGTTAGTCTAGATATTGAAGACTTTTGTCCAACGACGTATCTCGCTAGTCTAGATATAGAAGACGGTTGTACAACGACGGATCTCGTTAGTCTGGATATAGAAGGCGCTTGTACAACGACGGATCTCGTTAGTCTAGATATGGAAGACGTTTGTCCAACGACGTATCTCGTTAGTCTAGATATAGAAGACGGTTGTACAAACGGATCTCGTTAGTCTAGATATAGAAGACGGTTGTACAACGACGGATCTCGTTAGTCTAGATATAGAAGACGGTTGTACAGACGGATCTCTTGAGTCTAGATATAGAAGACGGTTGTACAGACGGATCTCGTTAGTCTAGATATAGAAGACGGTTGTACAGACGGATCTCGTTAGTCTAGATATAGAAGACGGTTGTACAACGACGGATCTCGTTAGTCTAGATATAGAAGACGGTTGTACAGACGGATCTCGTGAGTCTAGATATAGAAGACGGTTGTACAGACGGATCTCGTTAGTCTAGATATAGAAGACGGTTGTACAGACGGATCTCGTTAGTCTAGATATAGAAGACGGTTGTACATCGAGAGATCTCGTTAGTCTAGATATAGAAGACGGTTGTACAGACGGATCTCGTTAGTCTAGATACAGAAGACGGTTGTACAACGACGGATCTCGTTAGCCTAGATATAGAAGACGGTTGTACAGACGGATCTCGTTAGTCTAGATATAGAAGACGGTTGTACAGACGGAACTCATTAGTCTAGATATAAAAGACGGATGTACAACGACGGATCTCGTTAGACTAGATATAGAAAACGGTTGTACAGACGGATCTCGTTAGTCTAGATATAGAATACGGTTGTACAGGCGGATCTCGTTAGTTTAGATATAGAAGACGGTTGTACAGACGGATCTCGTTGGTCTAGATATTGAAGACGTTTGTCCAACGACGTATCCCGTTAGTCTAGATATAGAAGACGGTTGTACAGACGGATCTCGTTAGTCTAGATATTGAAGACGTTTGTCCAACGACGTATCTCGTTAGTCTAGATATAGAAAACGGTTGTACAGACGGATCTCGTTAGTCTAGATATAGAAGAGGGTTGTACTACGACGGATCTCGTTAGTCTAGATATGGAAGACGGTTGTACAACGACGTATCTCGTTAGTCTAGATATTGAAGACGTTTGTCCAACGACGTATCTCGTTAGTCTAGATATAGAAGACGTTTGTCCAACGACGTATCTCGTTAGTCTAGATATAGAAGACGGTTGTACAACGACGGATCTCGTTAGTCTAGATATAGAAGACGGTTGTACAGACGGATCTCGTTAGTCTTGATATAAAAGAGGGTTGTTCAGACGGATCTCTTTAGTCTAGATATAGATGACGGTTGTACAACGATAGATCTCGTTAGTCGAGATATTGGTGACGTTTGTCCAACGACGTATCTCGTTAGTCTAGATATAGAAGACGGTTGTACAACGAGAGATCTCGTTAGTCTAGATATAGAAGACGGTTGTACAACGAGAGATCTCGTTAGTCGAGATATAGAAGACGGTTGTACAACGACGGATCTCGTTAGTCTAGATATAGAAGACGGTTGTACAGACGGATCTCGTTAGTCTAGATATAGAAGACGGTTGTACAACGACGGATCTCGTTAGTCTAGATATGGAAGACGGTTGTACAACAACGTATCTCGTTAGACTAGATATAGAAGACGGTTGTACAGACGGATCTCGTTAGTCTTGATATAAAAGAGGGTTGTTCAGACGGATCTCGTTAGTCTAGCTATTGGAGACGTTTGTCCAACGACGTATCTCGTTAGTCTAGATATAGAAGACGGTTGTACAACGACGGATCTCGTTAGTCTAGATATAGAAGACGGTTGTACAGACGGATCTCTTTAGTCTAGATATAGAAAACGGTTGTACAGACGTATCTCTCGTTAGTCTAGATATTGAAGACTTTTGTCCAACGACGTATCTCGCTAGTCTAGATATAGAAGACGGTTGTACAACGACGTATCTCGTTAGTCTAGATATAGAAGACGGTTGTACAAACGGATCTCGTTAGTCTAGATATAGAAGACGGTTGTACAACGACGGATCTCGTTAGTCTAGATATAGAAGACGGTTGTACAGACGGATCTCTTGAGTCTAGATATAGAAGACGGTTGTACAGACGGATCTCGTTAGTCTAGATATAGAAGACGGTTGTACAGACGGATCTCGTTAGTCTAGATATAGAAGACGGTTGTACAACGACGGATCTCGTTAGTCTAGATATAGAAGACGGTTGTACAGACGGATCTCGTGAGTCTAGATATAGAAGACGGTTGTACAGACGGATCTCGTTAGTCTAGATATAGAAGACGGTTGTACAGACGGATCTCGTTAGTCTAGATATAGAAGACGGTTGTACATCGAGAGATCTCGTTAGTCTAGATATAGAAGACGGTTGTACAGACGGATCTCGTTAGTCTAGATACAGAAGACGGTTGTACAACGACGGATCTCGTTAGCCTAGATATAGAAGACGGTTGTACAGACGGATCTCGTTAGTCTAGATATAGAAGACGGTTGTACAGACGGAACTCATTAGTCTAGATATAAAAGACGGATGTACAACGACGGATCTCGTTAGACTAGATATAGAAAACGGTTGTACAGACGGATCTCGTTAGTCTAGATATAGAATACGGTTGTACAGGCGGATCTCGTTAGTTTAGATATAGAAGACGGTTGTACAGACGGATCTCGTTGGTCTAGATATTGAAGACGTTTGTCCAACGACGTATCCCGTTAGTCTAGATATAGAAGACGGTTGTACAGACGGATCTCGTTAGTCTAGATATTGAAGACGTTTGTCCAACGACGTATCTCGTTAGTCTAGATATAGAAAACGGTTGTACAGACGGATCTCGTTAGTCTAGATATAGAAGAGGGTTGTACTACGACGGATCTCGTTAGTCTAGATATAGAAGACGGTTGTACAGACAGAGCTCGTTAGTCTAGATATAGAAGACGGTTGTATAACGAGAGATCTCGTTAGTCTAGATATAGAAGACGGTTGTACATCGAGAGATCTCGTTAGTCTAGATATAGAAGAGGGTTGTACTACAACGGATCTCGTTAGTCTAGATATAGAAGACGGTTGTACATCGAGAGATCTCGTTAGTCTAGATATAGAAGACGGTTGTACAGACGGATCTCGTTAGTCTAGATACAGAATACGGTTGTACAACGACGGATCTCGTTAGCCTAGATATAGAAGACGGTTGTACAGACGGATCTCGTTAGTCTAGATATAGAAGACGGTTGTACAGACGGATCTCGTTAGTCTAGATATAGAAGACGGTTGTACAGACGGATCTCGTGAGTCTAGATATAGAAGACGGTTGTACAGACGGATCTCGTTAGTCTAGATATAGAAGACGGTTGTACAGACGGATCTCGTTTCTGTCCCGTCCGAGGTGGTCGCCTGCGTCGCGAAGGCGTTCCCCTCGGAAATTATGGAGATGGTCTGCGACACGCTAAGGCGGGGGACGATTCCCCCGTCTTGGAGGAGGGCAAGAGTGGTCCTGATCCCGAAGCCGGGTAAGGACCCTATGTCTCCCGGGGCCTTTAGACCCATAAGCGTGCTCCCCGCCTGGAGTAAGGTGTGGGAGCACATTATCAAGGCGATAATCGAGGGTCAAATCGGCAGTGACCCTAGCCAGTTTGGCTTTAGGAGGGGCCGTGGCAAGGTCAACGCGATTATAGAGGTCACCAGCTTCGCGGAAGGCTGCGTGGCCAAAACCAAGATTATGTGCCATGGTCACCTTGGACGTCAAAAATGCGTTCAACACCCTGGGCTGGGACCTGATCCTTGCGGAGCTGGACAGGAGAGGGGTGTCAAGGGCCGTCCAGAGAGTAATGAGAGACTACCTCTCCGATAGGTGGGTGACGGCCTACACCCCCCAGGAACGAGTCGATAGGGAGATCGTGGCGGGTGTGCCGCAAGGATCGGTCCTAGGCCCGTTCTTATGGAACTTAGTGTACGACGGAATGATAACCGCCCTTAACACGGGGCGGTTTATGAAGGCGGTTGCCTACGCGGACGACCTTGCCCTGCTTTTCTCGGCCAGGGATGTTCCGCAATTGGAGGCGATGATGGGGGCCGCGATGGGCAAGGTCGCGCATTGGTTCGGGACGGCTGGCCTGGAGATTGCCACCCACGAAACCGAAGTGGTTTTGTTGGCTGGCCTAAGGTCGTCCAAGATTAGGGACTTTGACATCCTGGGGGCGAAATGTGTCTCGGGGCAGTCACTCCGGTACCTGGGAGTGACGTTGGATTGCAGGAGGCGTTTCAAAGTTCATCTCAGCGACGCGACATTGCGAGCTGATAAGCTCGTCGGAGCGCTCGCGTCCCTCCTGCCCAACACCAGGGGTCCCTCGAGACACGCCAGGCGCTTGTATTACGCGGTTTGGGAGTCGGTGGTCCTGTATGCCGCTCCGGCGTGGGCCGGGGCACTTAGCGTCAAAGTTAACAGGGCCGGGTATATCCCGGGGAGTCCCACATAACCCCGGTATTACTCGCGCCGGGGTATGCATAAAGCATTTTCCCCCTCTATAAAAAAAAAAAAAAAAAAAGACGGATCTCGTTAGTCTAGATATTGAAGACGTTTGTCCAACGACGTACCTCGTTAGTCTAGATATAGAAAACGGTTGTACAGACGGATCTCGTTAGTCTAGATATAGAAGACGGTTGTACAGACGGATCCCGTTAGTCTAGATATTGAAGACGGTTGTACATCGAGAGATCTCGTTAGTCTAGATATAGAAGAGGGTTGTACTACGACGGATCTCGTTAGTCTAGATATAGAAGAGGGTTGTACTACGACGGATCTCGTTAGTCTAGATATAGAAGACGGTTGTATAACGAGAGATCTCGTTAGTCTAGATATAGAAGACGGTTGTACAGACGGATCCCGTTAGTCTAGATATTGAAGACGGTTGTACATCGAGAGATCTCGTTAGTCTAGATATAGAAGAGGGTTGTACTACGACGGATCTCGTTAGTCTAGATATAGAAGACGGTTGTACAGACAGAGCTCGTTAGTCTAGATATTGAAGACGTTTGTCCAACGACGTATCTCGTTAGTCTAGATATAGAAGACGGTTGTACATCGAGAGATCTCGTTAGTCTAGATATAGAAGAGGGTTGTACAACAACGGATCTCGTTAGTCTAGATATAGAAGACGGTTGTACAGTCGGATCTCGTTAGTCTAGATATAGAAGACGGTTGTACAGACGGATCTCATTAGTCTAGATATAGAAGACGGTTGTACAACGACGGATCTCGTTAGACTAGATATAGAAAACGGTTGTATAGACGGATCTCGTTAGTCTAGATATAGAAGATGGTTGTACAACGACGGATCTCGTTAGTCTAGATATAGAAGACGGTTGTACATCGAGAGATCTCGTTAGTCTACATATAGAAGACTGTTGTACAGACGGATCTCGTTAGTCTAGATATAGAAGACGGTTGTATAACGAGAGATCTCGTTAGTCTAGATATAGAAGACGGTTGTACAGACGGATCTCGTTAGTCTAGATATAGAAGACGGTTGTATAACGAGAGATCTCGTTAGTCTAGATATAGAAGACGGTTGTACAGACGGATCCCGTTAGTCTAGATATAGAAGATGGTTGTACAACGACGTATCTCGTTAGTCTAGATATAGAAGACGGTTGTACAGACGGATCTCGTTAGTCTAGATATTGAAGACGTTTGTCCAACGACGTATCTCGTTAGTCTAGATATAGAAGACGGTTGTACAGACGGATCTCGTTAGTCTAGATATTGAAGACGTTTGTCCAACGACGTACCTCGTTAGTCTAGATATAGAAAACGGTTGTACAGACGGATCTCGTGAGTCTAGATATAGAAGACGGTTGTCCAACGACGTATCTCGTTAGTCTAGATATAGAAGACGGTTGTACAGACGGATCTCGTTAGTCTAGATATAGAAGACGGTTGTACAGACGGATCTCGTTAGTCTAGATATAGAAGACGGTTGTACAGACGGATCTCGTTAGTCTAGATATAGAAGACGGTTGTACAGACGGATCTCGTTAGTCTAGATATAGAAGACGGTTGTACAGACGGATCTCGTTAGTCTAGATATAGAAGACGGTTGTACAGACGGATCTCGTTAGTCTAGATATTGAAGACGTTTGTCCAACGACGTACCTCGTTAGTCTAGATATAGAAAACGGTTGTACAGACGGATCTCGTTAGTCTAGATATAGAAGACGGTTGTACAGACGGATCTCGTTAGTCTAGATATAGAAGACGGTTGTACAGACGGATCTCGTTAGTCTAGATATAGAAGACGGTTGTACAGACGGATCTCGTTAGTCTAGATATTGAAGACGTTTGTCCAACGACGTATCTCGTTAGTCTAGATATAGAAGACGGTTGTACAGACGGATCTCGTTAGTCTAGATATAGAAGACGGTTGTACAGACGGATCTCGTTAGTCTAGATATTGAAGACGTTTGTCCAACGACGTACCTCGTTAGTCTAGATATAGAAAACGGTTGTACAGACGGATCTCGTTAGTCTAGATATAGAAGACGGTTGTACAGACGGATCTCGTTAGTCTAGATATAGAAGACGGTTGTATAACGAGAGATCTCGTTAGTCTAGATATAAAAGATGGTTGTACAGACGGATCTCATTAGTCTAGATATAGAAGACGGTTGTATAACGAGAGATCTCGTTAGTCTAGATATAGAAGACTGTTGTACAGACGGATCTCGTTAGTCTAGATATAGAAGACGGTTGTATAACGAGAGATCTCGTTAGTCTAGATATAGAAGACGGTTGTACAGACGGATCTCGTTAGTCTAGATATAGAAGACGGTTGTATAACGAGAGATCTCGTTAGTCTAGATATAGAAGACGGTTGTACAGACGGATCCCGTTAGTCTAGATATAGAAGACGGTTGTACAGACGGATCTCGTGAGTCTAGATATAGAAGACGGTTGTCCAACGACGTATCTCGTTAGTCTAGACATAGGAAACGGTTGTACAGACGGATCTCGTTAGTCTAGATATAGAAGACGGTTGTACAGACGGATCTCGTTAGTCTAGATATAGAAGACGGTTGTACAGACGGATCTCGTTAGTCTAGATATAGAAGACGGTTGTCCAACGACGTATCTCGTTAGTCTAGATATAGAAGACGGTTGTACAGACGGATCTCGTTAGTCTAGATATAGAAGACGGTTGTACAGACGGATCTCGTTAGTCTAGATATAGAAGACGGTTGTACAGACGGATCTCGTTAGTCTAGATATAGAAGACGGTTGTACAGACGGATCTCGTTAGTCTAGATATTGAAGACGTTTGTCCAACGACGTACCTCGTTAGTCTAGACATAGAAAACGGTTGTACAGACGGATCTCGTTAGTCTAGATATAGAAGACGGTTGTACAACGACGGATCTCGTTAGTCTAGATATAGAAGACGGTTGTACAGACGGATCTCGTTAGTCTAGATATAGAAGACGGTTGTACAGACGGATCTCGTTAGTCTAGATATAGAAGACGGTTGTACAGACGGATCTCGTGAGTCTAGATATTGAAGACGGTTGTATAGACGGATCTCGTTAGTCTAGATATAGAAGACGGTTGTACAGACGGATCTCGTGAGTCTAGATATAGAAGACGGTTGTCCAACGACGTATCTCGTTAGTCTAGACATAGGAAACGGTTGTACAGACGGATCTCGTTAGTCTAGATATAGAAGACGGTTGTACAGACGGATCTCGTTAGTCTAGATATAGAAGACGGTTGTACAGACGGATCTCGTTAGTCTAGATATAGAAGACGGTTGTACAGACGGATCTCGTTAGTCTAGATATTGAAGACGTTTGTCCAACGACGTATCTCGTTAGTCTAGATATAGAAGACGGTTGTACAGACGGATCTCGTTAGTCTAGATATAGAAGACGGTTGTATAACGAGAGATCTCGATAGTCTAGATATAGAAGACGGTTGTACAGACGGATCCCGTTAGTCTAGATATTGAAGACGGTTGTACATCGAGAGATCTCGTTAGTCTAGATATAGAAGACGGTTGTACAGACGGATCTCGTTAGTCTAGATACAGAAGACGGTTGTACAACGACGGATCTCGTTAGCCTAGATATAGAAGACGGTTGTACAGACGGATCTCGTTAGTCTAGATATAGAAGACGGTTGTACAGACGGATCTCGTTAGTCTAGATATAGAAGACGGTTGTACAGACGGATCTCGTTAGTCTAGATATTGAAGACGTTTGTCCAACGACGTATCTCGTTAGTCTAGATATAGAAGACGGTTGTACAGACGGATCTCGTTAGTCTAGATATAGAAGACGGTTGTACAGACGGATCTCATTAGTCTAGATATAGAAGACGGTTGTACAACGACGGATCTCGTTAGACTAGATGTAGAAAACGGTTGTATAGACGGATCTCGTTAGTCTAGATATAGAAGATGGTTGTACAACGACGGATCTCGTTGGTCTAGATATAGAAGACGGTTGTACATCGAGAGATCTCGTTAGTCTAGATATAGAAGACTGTTGTACAGACGGATCTCGTTAGTCTAGATATAGAAGACGGTTGTATAACGAGAGATCTCGTTAGTCTAGATATAGAAGACGGTTGTACAGACGGATCTCGTTAGTCTAGATATAGAAGACGGTTGTATAACGAGAGATCTCGTTAGTCTATATATAGAAGACGGTTGTACAGACGGATCCCGTTAGTCTAGATATAGAAGATGGTTGTACAACGACGTATCTCGTTAGTCTAGATATAGAAGAGGGTTGTACTACGACGGATCTCGTTAGTCTAGATATAGAAGACGGTTGTACAGACAGAGCTCGTTAGTCTAGATATTGAAGACGTTTGTCCAACGACGTATCTCGTTAGTCTAGATATAGAAAACGGTTGTACAGACGGATCTCGTTAGTCTAGATATAGAAGAGGGTTGTACTACGACGGATCTCGTTAGTCTAGATATAGAAGACGGTTGTACAGACAGAGCTCGTTAGTCTAGATATTGAAGACGTTTGTCCAACGACGTATCTCGTTAGTCTAGATATAGAAGACGGTTGTACATCGAGAGATCTCGTTAGTCTAGATATAGAAGAGGGTTGTACAACAACGGATCTCGTTAGTCTTAGATATAGAAGACGGTTGTACATCGAGAGATCTCGTTAGTCTAGATATAGAAGACAGTTGTACAGACGGATCTCGTTAGTCTAGATACAGAAGACGGTTGTACAACGACGGATCTCGTTAGCCTAGATATAGAAGACGGTTGTACAGACGGATGTCGTTAGTGTAGATATAGAAGACGGTTGTACAGACGGATCTCGTTAGTCTAGATATAGAAGACGGTTGTACAGACGGATCTCGTTAGTCTAGATATAGAAGACGGTTGTACAACGACGGATCTCGTTAGTCTAGATATAGAAGACGGTTGTACAGACGGATCTCGTGAGTCTAGATATAGAAGACGGTTGTACAGACGGATCTCGTTAGTCTAGATATAGAAGACGGTTGTACAGACGGATCTCGTGAGTCTAGATATAGAAGACGGTTGTACAGACGGATCTCGTTAGTCTAGATATAGAAGACGGTTGTACAGACGGATCTCGTTAGTCTAGATATTGAAGACGTTTGTCCAACGACGTACCTCGTTAGTCTAGATATAGAAAACGGTTGTACAGACGGATCTCGTTAGTCTAGATATAGAAGACGGTTGTACAGACGGATCTCGTTAGTCTAGATATAGAAGACGGTTGTACAGACGGATCTCGTGAGTCTAGATATAGAAGACGGTTGTACAGACGGATCTCGTTAGTCTAGATATAGAAGACGGTTGTACAGACGGATCTCGTTAGTCTAGATATAGAAGACGGTTGTACAGACGGATCTCGTGAGTCTAGATATAGAAGACGGTTGTACAGACGGATCTCGTTAGTCTAGATATAGAAGACGGTTGTACAGACGGATCTCGTTAGTCTAGATATTGAAGACGTTTGTCCAACGACGTACCTCGTTAGTCTAGATATAGGAAACGGTTGTACAGACGGATCTCGTTAGTCTAGATATAGAAGACGGTTGTACAGACGGATCTCGTTAGTCTAGATATAGAAGACGGTTGTATAACGAGAGATCTCGTTAGTCTAGATATAAAAGATGGTTGTACAGACGGATCTCGTTAGTCTAGATATAGAAGACGGTTGTATAACGAGAGATGTCGTTAGTCTAGATATAAAAGATGGTTGTACAGACGGATCTCGTTAGTCTAGATATAGAAGACGGTTGTATAACGAGAGATCTCGTTAGTCTAGATATAGAAGACGGTTGTACAGACGGATCCCGTTAGTCTAGATATTGAAGACGGTTGTACATCGAGAGATCTCGTTAGTCTAGATATAGAAGAGGGTTGTACTACGACGGATCTCGTTAGTCTAGATATAGAAGACGGTTGTACAGACAGAGCTCGTTAGTCTAGATATTGAAGACGTTTGTCCAACGACGTATCTCGTTAGTCTAGATATAGAAGATGGTTGTACAACGACGGATCTCGTTAGTCTAGATATAGAAGACGGTTGTACATCGAGAGATCTCGTTAGTCTAGATATAGAAGACTGTTGTACAGACGGATCTCGTTAGTCTAGATATAGAAGACGGTTGTATAACGAGACATCTCGTTAGTCTAGATATAGAAGACGGTTGTACAGACGGATCTCGTTAGTCTAGATATAGAAGACGGTTGTATAACGAGAGATCTCGTTAGTCTAGATATAGAAGACGGTTGTACAGACGGATCCCGTTAGTCTAGATATAGAAGATGGTTGTACAACGACGTATCTCGTTAGTCTAGATATAGAAGACGGTTGTACATCGAGAGATCTCGTTAGTCTAGATGTAGAAGACAGTTGTACAGACGGATCTCGTTAGTCTAGATACAGAAGACGGTTGTACAACGACGGATCTCGTTAGCCTAGATATAGAAGACGGTTGTACAGACGGATGTCGTTAGTCTAGATATAGAAGACGGTTGTACAGACGGATCTCGGTAGTCTAGATATAGAAGACGGTTGTACAGACGGATCCCGTTAGTCTAGATATAGAAGACGGTTGTACAAACGGATCTCGTTAGTCTAGATATAGAAGACGGTTGTACAACGACGGATCTCGTTAGTCTAGATATAGAAGACGGTTGTACAGACGGATCTCTTGAGTCTAGATATAGAAGACGGTTGTACAGACGGATCTCGTTAGTCTAGATATAGAAGACGGTTGTACAGACGGATCTCGTGAGTCTAGATATAGAAGACGGTTGTACAGACGGATCTCGTTAGTCTAGATATAGAAGACGGTTGTACAGACGGATCTCGTTAGTCTAGATATAGAAGACGGTTGTACAGACGGATCTCGTGAGTCTAGATATAGAAGACGGTTGTACAGACGGATCTCGTTAGTCTAGATATAGAAGACGGTTGTACAGACGGATCTCGTTAGTCTAGATATTGAAGACGTTTGTCCAACGACGTACCTCGTTAGTCTAGATATAGAAAACGGTTGTACAGACGGATCTCGTTAGTCTAGATATAGAAGACGGTTGTACAAACGGATCTCGTTAGTCTAGATATAGAAGACGGTTGTACAACGACGGATCTCGTTAGTCTAGATATAGAAGACGGTTGTACAGACGGATCTCGTTAGTCTAGATATAGAAGACGGTTGTACAACGACGGATCTCGTTAGTCTAGATATAGAAGATGGTTGTACAGACGGATCTCGTGAGTCTAGATATAGAAGACGGTTGTACAGACGGATCTCGTTAGTCTAGATATAGAAGACGGTTGTACAGACGGATCTCGTTAGTCTAGATATAGAAGACGGTTGTACAGACGGATCTCGTGAGTCTAGATATAGAAGACGGTTGTACAGACGGATCTCGTTAGTCTAGATATAGAAGACGGTTGTACAGACGGATCTCGTTAGTCTAGATATTGAAGACGTTTGTCCAACGACGTACCTCGTTAGTCTAGATATAGAAAACGGTTGTACAGACGGATCTCGTTAGTCTAGATATAGAAGACGGTTGTACAGACGGATCTCGTTAGTCTAGATATAGAAGACGGTTGTATAACGAGAGATCTCGTTATTCTAGATATAAAAGATGGTTGTACAGACGGATCTCGTTAGTCTAGATATAGAAGACGGTTGTATAACGAGAGATGTCGTTAGTCTAGATATAAAAGATGGTTGTACAGACGGATCTCGTTAGTCTAGATATAGAAGACGGTTGTATAACGAGAGATCTCGTTAGTCTAGATATAGAAGACGGTTGTACAGACGGATCCCGTTAGTCTAGATATTGAAGACGGTTGTACATCGAGAGATCTCGTTAGTCTAGATATAGAAGACGGTTGTACAGACGGATCTCGTTAGTCTAGATATAGAAGACGGTTGTATAACGAGAGATCTCGTTAGTCTAGATATAGAAGACGGTTGTACAGACGGATCCCGTTAGTCTAGATATAGAAGATGGTTGTACAACGACGTATCTCGTTAGTCTAGATATAGAAGACGGTTGTACATCGAGAGATCTCGTTAGTCTAGATATAGAAGACAGTTGTACAGACGGATCTCGTTAGTCTAGATACAGAAGATGGTTGTACAACGACGGATCTCGTTAGCCTAGATATAGAAGACGGTTGTACAGACGGATGTCGTTAGTCTAGATATAGAAGACGGTTGTACAGACGGATCTCGGTAGTCTAGATATAGAAGACGGTTGTACAGACGGATCCCGTTAGTCTAGATATAGAAGACGGTTGTACAAACGGATCTCGTTAGTCTAGATATAGAAGACGGTTGTACAACGACGGATCTCGTTAGTCTAGATATAGAAGACGGTTGTACAGACGGATCTCTTGAGTCTAGATATAGAAGACGGTTGTACAGACGGATCTCGTTAGTCTAGATATAGAAGACGGTTGTACAGACGGATCTCGTTAGTCTAGATATAGAAGACGGTTGTGCAACGACGGATCTCGTTAGTCTAGATATAGAAGACGGTTGTACAGACGGATCTCGTGAGTCTAGATATAGAAGACGGTTGTATAGACGGATCTCGTTAGTCTATAGATATAGAAGACGGTTGTACAGACGGATCTCGTTAGTCTAGATATAGAAGACGGTTGTACAGACGGATCTCGTGAGTCTAGATATAGAAGACGGTTGTACAGACGGATCTCGTTAGTCTAGATATAGAAGACGGTTGTACAGACGGATCTCGTTAGTCTAGATATTGAAGACGTTTGTCCAACGACGTACCTCGTTAGTCTAGATATAGAAAACGGTTGTACAGACGGATCTCGTTAGTCTAGATATAGAAGACGGTTGTACAGACGGATCTCGTTAGTCTAGATATAGAAGACGGTTGTATAACGAGAGATCTCGTTAGTCTAGATATAAAAGATGGTTGTACAGACGGATCTCGTTAGTCTAGATATAGAAGGCGGTTGTATAACGAGAGATGTCGTTAGTCTAGATATAAAAGATGGTTGTACAGACGGATCTCGTTAGTCTAGATATAGAAGACGGTTGTATAACGAGAGATCTCGTTAGTCTAGATATAGAAGACGGTTGTATAACGAGAGATCTCGTTAGTCTAGATATAGAAGACGGTTGTACAGACGGATCCCGTTAGTCTAGATATTGAAGACGGTTGTACATCGAGAGATCTCGTTAGTCTAGATATAGAAGAGGGTTGTACTACGACGGATCTCGTTAGTCTAGATATAGAAGACGGTTGTACAGACAGAGCTCGTGAGTCTAGATATAGAAGACGGTTGTACAGACGGATCTCGTTAGTCTAGATATAGAAGACGGTTGTACAGACGGATCTCGTGAGTCTAGATATAGAAGACGGTTGTACAGACGGATCTCGTTAGTCTAGATATAGAAGACGGTTGTACAGACGGATCTCGTTAGTCTAGATATTGAAGACGTTTGTCCAACGACGTACCTCGTTAGTCTAGATATAGAAAACGGTTGTACAGACGGATCTCGTTAGTCTAGATATAGAAGACGGTTGTACAGACGGATCTCGTTAGTCTAGATATAGAAGACGGTTGTACAGACGGATCTCGTGAGTCTAGATATAGAAGACGGTTGTACAGACGGATCTCGTTAGTCTAGATATAGAAGACGGTTGTACAGACGGATCTCGTTAGTCTAGATATAGAAGACGGTTGTACAGACGGATCTCGTGAGTCTAGATATAGAAGACGGTTGTACAGACGGATCTCGTTAGTCTAGATATGGAAGACGGTTGTACAGACGGATCTCGTTAGTCTAGATATTGAAGACGTTTGTCCAACGACGTACCTCGTTAGTCTAGATATAGAAAACGGTTGTACAGACGGATCTCGTTAGTCTAGATATAGAAGACGGTTGTACAGACGGATCTCGTTAGTCTAGATATAGAAGACGGTTGTATAACGAGAGATCTCGTTAGTCTAGATATAAAAGATGGTTGTACAGACGGATCTCGTTAGTCTAGATATAGAAGACGGTTGTATAACGAGAGATGTCGTTAGTCTAGATATAAAAGATGGTTGTACAGACGGATCTCGTTAGTCTAGATATAGAAGACGGTTGTATAACGAGAGATCTCGTTAGTCTAGATATAGAAGACGCTTGTACAGACGGATCCCGTTAGTCTAGATATTGAAGACGGTTGTACATCGAGAGATCTCGTTAGTCTAGATATAGAAGACTGTTGTACAGACGGATCTCGTTAGTCTAGATATAGAAGACGGTTGTACAGACGGATCTCGTGAGTCTAGATATAGAAGACGGTTGTACAGACGGATCTCGTTAGTCTAGATATGGAAGACGGTTGTACAGACGGATCTCGTTAGTCTAGATATTGAAGACGTTTGTCCAACGACGTACCTCGTTAGTCTAGATATAGAAAACGGTTGTACAGACGGATCTCGTTAGTCTAGATATAGAAGACGGTTGTACAGACGGATCTCGTTAGTCTAGATATAGAAGACGGTTGTATAACGAGAGATCTCGTTAGTCTAGATATAAAAGATGGTTGTACAGACGGATCTCGTTAGTCTAGATATAGAAGACGGTTGTATAACGAGAGATGTCGTTAGTCTAGATATAAAAGATGGTTGTACAGACGGATCTCGTTAGTCTAGATATAGAAGACGGTTGTATAACGAGAGATCTCGGTAGTCTAGATATAGAAGACGGTTGTACAAACGGATCTCGTTAGTCTAGATATAGAAGACGGTTGTACAACGACGGATCTCGTTAGTCTAGATATAGAAGACGGTTGTACAGACGGATCTCTTGAGTCTAGATATAGAAGACGGTTGTACAGACGGATCTCGTTAGTCTAGATATAGAAGACGGTTGTACAGACGGATCTCGTGAGTCTAGATATAGAAGACGGTTGTACAGACGGATCTCGTTAGTCTAGATATAGAAGACGGTTGTACAGACGGATCTCGTTAGTCTAGATATAGAAGACGGTTGTACAGACGGATCTCGTGAGTCTAGATATAGAAGACGGTTGTACAGACGGATCTCGTTAGTCTAGATATAGAAGACGGTTGTACAGACGGATCTCGTTAGTCTAGATATTGAAGACGTTTGTCCAACGACGTACCTCGTTAGTCTAGATATAGAAAACGGTTGTACAGACGGATCTCGTTAGTCTAGATATAGAAGACGGTTGTACAAACGGATCTCGTTAGTCTAGATATAGAAGACGGTTGTACAACGACGGATCTCGTTAGTCTAGATATAGAAGACGGTTGTACAGACGGATCTCGTTAGTCTAGATATAGAAGACGGTTGTACAACGACGGATCTCGTTAGTCTAGATATAGAAGACGGTTGTACAGACGGATCTCGTGAGTCTAGATATAGAAGACGGTTGTACAGACGGATCTCGTTAGTCTAGATATAGAAGACGGTTGTACAGACGGATCTCGTTAGTCTAGATATAGAAGACGGTTGTACAGACGGATCTCGTTAGTCTAGATATAGAAGACGGTTGTATAACGAGAGATCTCGTTAGTCTAGATATAGAAGACGGTTGTACAGACGGATCCCGTTAGTCTAGATATAGAAGATGGTTGTACAACGACGTATCTCGTTAGTCTAGATATAGAAGACGGTTGTACATCGAGAGATCTCGTTAGTCTAGATATAGAAGACAGTTGTACAGACGGATCTCGTTAGTCTAGATACAGAAGACGGTTGTACAACGACGGATCTCGTTAGCCTAGATATAGAAGACGGTTGTACAGACGGATGTCGTTAGTCTAGATATAGAAGACGGTTGTACAGACGGATCTCGGTAGTCTAGATATAGAAGACGGTTGTACAGACGGATCCCGTTAGTCTAGATATAGAAGACGGTTGTACAAACGGATCTCGTTAGTCTAGATATAGAAGACGGTTGTACAACGACGGATCTCGTTAGTCTAGATATAGAAGACGGTTGTACAGACGGATCTCTTGAGTCTAGATATAGAAGACGGTTGTACAGACGGATCTCGTTAGTCTAGATATAGAAGACGGTTGTACAGACGGATCTCGTGAGTCTAGATATAGAAGACGGTTGTACAGACGGATCTCGTTAGTCTAGATATAGAAGACGGTTGTACAGACGGATCTCGTTAGTCTAGATATAGAAGACGGTTGTACAGACGGATCTCGTGAGTCTAGATATAGAAGACGGTTGTACAGACGGATCTCGTTAGTCTAGATATAGAAGACGGTTGTACAGACGGATCTCGTTAGTCTAGATATTGAAGACGTTTGTCCAACGACGTACCTCGTTAGTCTAGATATAGAAAACGGTTGTACAGACGGATCTCGTTAGTCTAGATATAGAAGACGGTTGTACAAACGGATCTCGTTAGTCTAGATATAGAAGACGGTTGTACAACGACGGATCTCGTTAGTCTAGATATAGAAGACGGTTGTACAGACGGATCTCGTTAGTCTAGATATAGAAGACGGTTGTACAACGACGGATCTCGTTAGTCTAGATATAGAAGACGGTTGTACAGACGGATCTCGTGAGTCTAGATATAGAAGACGGTTGTACAGACGGATCTCGTTAGTCTAGATATAGAAGACGGTTGTACAGACGGATCTCGTTAGTCTAGATATAGAAGACGGTTGTACAGACGGATCTCGTGAGTCTAGATATAGAAGACGGTTGTACAGACGGATCTCGTTAGTCTAGATATAGAAGACGGTTGTACAGACGGATCTCGTTAGTCTAGATATTGAAGACGTTTGTCCAACGACGTACCTCGTTAGTCTAGATATAGAAAACGGTTGTACAGACGGATCTCGTTAGTCTAGATATAGAAGACGGTTGTACAGACGGATCTCGTTAGTCTAGATATAGAAGACGGTTGTATAACGAGAGATCTCGTTATTCTAGATATAAAAGATGGTTGTACAGACGGATCTCGTTAGTCTAGATATAGAAGACGGTTGTATAACGAGAGATGTCGTTAGTCTAGATATAAAAGATGGTTGTACAGACGGATCTCGTTAGTCTAGATATAGAAGACGGTTGTATAACGAGAGATCTCGTTAGTCTAGATATAGAAGACGGTTGTACAGACGGATCCCGTTAGTCTAGATATTGAAGACGGTTGTACATCGAGAGATCTCGTTAGTCTAGATATAGAAGACGGTTGTACAGACGGATCTCGTTAGTCTAGATATAGAAGACGGTTGTATAACGAGAGATCTCGTTAGTCTAGATATAGAAGACGGTTGTACAGACGGATCCCGTTAGTCTAGATATAGAAGATGGTTGTACAACGACGTATCTCGTTAGTCTAGATATAGAAGACGGTTGTACATCGAGAGATCTCGTTAGTCTAGATATAGAAGACAGTTGTACAGACGGATCTCGTTAGTCTAGATACAGAAGATGGTTGTACAACGACGGATCTCGTTAGCCTAGATATAGAAGACGGTTGTACAGACGGATGTCGTTAGTCTAGATATAGAAGACGGTTGTACAGACGGATCTCGGTAGTCTAGATATAGAAGACGGTTGTACAGACGGATCCCGTTAGTCTAGATATAGAAGACGGTTGTACAAACGGATCTCGTTAGTCTAGATATAGAAGACGGTTGTACAACGACGGATCTCGTTAGTTTAGATATAGAAGACGGTTGTACAGACGGATCTCTTGAGTCTAGATATAGAAGACGGTTGTACAGACGGATCTCGTTAGTCTAGATATAGAAGACGGTTGTACAGACGGATCTCGTTAGTCTAGATATAGAAGACGGTTGTGCAACGACGGATCTCGTTAGTCTAGATATAGAAGACGGTTGTACAGACGGATCTCGTGAGTCTAGATATAGAAGACGGTTGTATAGACGGATCTCGTTAGTCTATAGATATAGAAGACGGTTGTACAGACGGATCTCGTTAGTCTAGATATAGAAGACGGTTGTACAGACGGATCTCGTGAGTCTAGATATAGAAGACGGTTGTACAGACGGATCTCGTTAGTCTAGATATAGAAGACGGTTGTACAGACGGATCTCGTTAGTCTAGATATTGAAGACGTTTGTCCAACGACGTACCTCGTTAGTCTAGATATAGAAAACGGTTGTACAGACGGATCTCGTTAGTCTAGATATAGAAGACGGTTGTACAGACGGATCTCGTTAGTCTAGATATAGAAGACGGTTGTATAACGAGAGATCTCGTTAGTCTAGATATAAAAGATGGTTGTACAGACGGATCTCGTTAGTCTAGATATAGAAGGCGGTTGTATAACGAGAGATGTCGTTAGTCTAGATATAAAAGATGGTTGTACAGACGGATCTCGTTAGTCTAGATATAGAAGACGGTTGTATAACGAGAGATCTCGTTAGTCTAGATATAGAAGACGGTTGTATAACGAGAGATCTCGTTAGTCTAGATATAGAAGACGGTTGTACAGACGGATCCCGTTAGTCTAGATATTGAAGACGGTTGTACATCGAGAGATCTCGTTAGTCTAGATATAGAAGAGGGTTGTACTACGACGGATCTCGTTAGTCTAGATATAGAAGACGGTTGTACAGACAGAGCTCGTGAGTCTAGATATAGAAGACGGTTGTACAGACGGATCTCGTTAGTCTAGATATAGAAGACGGTTGTACAGACGGATCTCGTGAGTCTAGATATAGAAGACGGTTGTACAGACGGATCTCGTTAGTCTAGATATAGAAGACGGTTGTACAGACGGATCTCGTTAGTCTAGATATTGAAGACGTTTGTCCAACGACGTACCTCGTTAGTCTAGATATAGAAAACGGTTGTACAGACGGATCTCGTTAGTCTAGATATAGAAGACGGTTGTACAGACGGATCTCGTTAGTCTAGATATAGAAGACGGTTGTACAGACGGATCTCGTGAGTCTAGATATAGAAGACGGTTGTACAGACGGATCTCGTTAGTCTAGATATAGAAGACGGTTGTACAGACGGATCTCGTTAGTCTAGATATAGAAGACGGTTGTACAGACGGATCTCGTGAGTCTAGATATAGAAGACGGTTGTACAGACGGATCTCGTTAGTCTAGATATAGAAGACGGTTGTACAGACGGATCTCGTTAGTCTAGATATTGAAGACGTTTGTCCAACGACGTACCTCGTTAGTCTAGATATAGAAAACGGTTGTACAGACGGATCTCGTTAGTCTAGATATAGAAGACGGTTGTACAGACGGATCTCGTTAGTCTAGATATAGAAGACGGTTGTATAACGAGAGATCTCGTTAGTCTAGATATAAAAGATGGTTGTACAGACGGATCTCGTTAGTCTAGATATAGAAGACGGTTGTATAACGAGAGATGTCGTTAGTCTAGATATAAAAGATGGTTGTACAGACGGATCTCGTTAGTCTAGATATAGAAGACGGTTGTATAACGAGAGATCTCGTTAGTCTAGATATAGAAGACGGTTGTACAGACGGATCCCGTTAGTCTAGATATTGAAGACGGTTGTACATCGAGAGATCTCGTTAGTCTAGATATAGAAGACTGTTGTACAGACGGATCTCGTTAGTCTAGATATAGAAGACGGTTGTATAACGAGACATCTCGTTAGTCTAGATATAGAAGACGGTTGTACAGACGGATCTCGTTAGTCTAGATATAGAAGACGGTTGTATAACGAGAGATCTCGTTAGTCTAGATATAGAAGACGGTTGTACAGACGGATCCCGTTAGTCTAGATATAGAAGATGGTTGTACAACGACGTATCTCGTTAGTCTAGATATAGAAGACGGTTGTACATCGAGAGATCTCGTTAGTCTAGATATAGAAGACAGTTGTACAGACGGATCTCGTTAGTCTAGATACAGAAGACGGTTGTACAACGACGGATCTCGTTAGCCTAGATATAGAAGACGGTTGTACAGACGGATGTCGTTAGTCTAGATATAGAAGACGGTTGTACAGACGGATCTCGGTAGTCTAGATATAGAAGACGGTTGTACAGACGGATCCCATTAGTCTAGATATAGAAGACGGTTGTACAAACGGATCTCGTTAGTCTAGATATAGAAGACGGTTGTACAACGACGGATCTCGTTAGTCTAGATATAGAAGACGGTTGTACAGACGGATCTCTTGAGTCTAGATATAGAAGACGGTTGTACAGACGGATCTCGTTAGTCTAGATATAGAAGACGGTTGTACAGACGGATCTCGTGAGTCTAGATATAGAAGACGGTTGTACAGACGGATCTCGTTAGTCTAGATATAGAAGACGGTTGTACAGACGGATCTCGTTAGTCTAGATATAGAAGACGGTTGTACAGACGGATCTCGTGAGTCTAGATATAGAAGACGGTTGTACAGACGGATCTCGTTAGTCTAGATATAGAAGACGGTTGTACAGACGGATCTCGTTAGTCTAGATATTGAAGACGTTTGTCCAACGACGTACCTCGTTAGTCTAGATATAGAAAACGGTTGTACAGACGGATCTCGTTAGTCTAGATATAGAAGACGGTTGTACAAACGGATCTCGTTAGTCTAGATATAGAAGACGGTTGTACAACGACGGATCTCGTTAGTCTAGATATAGAAGACGGTTGTACAGACGGATCTCGTTAGTCTAGATATAGAAGACGGTTGTACAACGACGGATCTCGTTAGTCTAGATATAGAAGACGGTTGTACAGACGGATCTCGTGAGTCTAGATATAGAAGACGGTTGTACAGACGGATCTCGTTAGTCTAGATATAGAAGACGGTTGTACAGACGGATCTCGTTAGTCTAGATATAGAAGACGGTTGTACAGACGGATCTCGTGAGTCTAGATATAGAAGACGGTTGTACAGACGGATCTCGTTAGTCTAGATATAGAAGACGGTTGTACAGACGGATCTCGTTAGTCTAGATATTGAAGACGTTTGTCCAACGACGTACCTCGTTAGTCTAGATATAGAAAACGGTTGTACAGACGGATCTCGTTAGTCTAGATATAGAAGACGGTTGTACAGACGGATCTCGTTAGTCTAGATATAGAAGACGGTTGTATAACGAGAGATCTCGTTAGTCTAGATATAAAAGATGGTTGTACAGACGGATCTCGTTAGTCTAGATATAGAAGACGGTTGTATAACGAGAGATGTCGTTAGTCTAGATATAAAAGATGGTTGTACAGACGGATCTCGTTAGTCTAGATATAGAAGACGGTTGTATAACGAGAGATCTCGTTAGTCTAGATATAGAAGACGGTTGTACAGACGGATCCCGTTAGTCTAGATATTGAAGACGGTTGTACATCGAGAGATCTCGTTAGTCTAGATATAGAAGACGGTTGTACAGACGGATCTCGTTAGTCTAGATATAGAAGACGGTTGTATAACGAGAGATCTCGTTAGTCTAGATATAGAAGACGGTTGTACAGACGGATCCCGTTAGTCTAGATATAGAAGATGGTTGTACAACGACGTATCTCGTTAGTCTAGATATAGAAGACGGTTGTACATCGAGAGATCTCGTTAGTCTAGATATAGAAGACAGTTGTACAGACGGATCTCGTTAGTCTAGATACAGAAGATGGTTGTACAACGACGGATCTCGTTAGCCTAGATATAGAAGACGGTTGTACAGACGGATGTCGTTAGTCTAGATATAGAAGACGGTTGTACAGACGGATCTCGGTAGTCTAGATATAGAAGACGGTTGTACAGACGGATCCCGTTAGTCTAGATATAGAAGACGGTTGTACAAACGGATCTCGTTAGTCTAGATATAGAAGACGGTTGTACAACGACGGATCTCGTTAGTCTAGATATAGAAGACGGTTGTACAGACGGATCTCTTGAGTCTAGATATAGAAGACGGTTGTACAGACGGATCTCGTTAGTCTAGATATAGAAGACGGTTGTACAGACAGAGCTCGTTAGTCTAGATATTGAAGACGTTTGTCCAACGACGTACCTCGTTAGTCTAGATATAGAAAACGGTTGTACAGACGGATCTCGTTAGTCTAGATATAGAAGACGGTTGTACAAACGGATCTCGTTAGTCTAGATATAGAAGACGGTTGTACAACGACGGATCTCGTTAGTCTAGATATAGAAGACGGTTGTACAGACGGATCTCGTTAGTCTAGATATAGAAGACGGTTGTACAACGACGGATCTCGTTAGTCTAGATATAGAAGACGGTTGTACAGACGGATCTCGTGAGTCTAGATATAGAAGACGGTTGTACAGACGGATCTCGTTAGTCTAGATATAGAAGACGGTTGTACAGACGGATCTCGTTAGTCTAGATATAGAAGACGGTTGTACAGACGGATCTCGTGAGTCTAGATATAGAAGACGGTTGTACAGACGGATCTCGTTAGTCTAGATATAGAAGACGGTTGTACAGACGGATCTCGTTAGTCTAGATATTGAAGACGTTTGTCCAACGACGTACCTCGTTAGTCTAGATATAGAAAACGGTTGTACAGACGGATCTCGTTAGTCTAGATATAGAAGACGGTTGTACAGACGGATCTCGTTAGTCTAGATATAGAAGACGGTTGTATAACGAGAGATCTCGTTAGTCTAGATATAAAAGATGGTTGTACAGACGGATCTCGTTAGTCTAGATATAGAAGACGGTTGTATAACGAGAGATGTCGTTAGTCTAGATATAAAAGATGGTTGTACAGACGGATCTCGTTAGTCTAGATATAGAAGACGGTTGTATAACGAGAGATCTCGTTAGTCTAGATATAGAAGACGGTTGTACAGACGGATCCCGTTAGTCTAGATATTGAAGACGGTTGTACATCGAGAGATCTCGTTAGTCTAGATATAGAAGACGGTTGTACAGACGGATCTCGTTAGTCTAGATATAGAAGACGGTTGTATAACGAGAGATCTCGTTAGTCTAGATATAGAAGACGGTTGTACAGACGGATCCCGTTAGTCTAGATATAGAAGATGGTTGTACAACGACGTATCTCGTTAGTCTAGATATAGAAGACGGTTGTACATCGAGAGATCTCGTTAGTCTAGATATAGAAGACAGTTGTACAGACGGATCTCGTTAGTCTAGATACAGAAGATGGTTGTACAACGACGGATCTCGTTAGCCTAGATATAGAAGACGGTTGTACAGACGGATGTCGTTAGTCTAGATATAGAAGACGGTTGTACAGACGGATCTCGGTAGTCTAGATATAGAAGACGGTTGTACAGACGGATCCCGTTAGTCTAGATATAGAAGACGGTTGTACAAACGGATCTCGTTAGTCTAGATATAGAAGACGGTTGTACAACGACGGATCTCGTTAGTCTAGATATAGAAGACGGTTGTACAGACGGATCTCTTGAGTCTAGATATAGAAGACGGTTGTACAGACGGATCTCGTTAGTCTAGATATAGAAGACGGTTGTACAGACAGAGCTCGTTAGTCTAGATATTGAAGACGTTTGTCCAACGACGTACCTCGTTAGTCTAGATATAGAAAACGGTTGTACAGACGGATCTCGTTAGTCTAGATATAGAAGACGGTTGTACAGACGGATCTCGTTAATCTAGATATAGAAGACGGTTGTATAACGAGAGATCTCGTTAGTCTAGATATAAAAGATGGTTGTACAGACGGATCTCGTTAGTCTAGATATAGAAGACGGTTGTATAACGAGAGATGTCGTTAGTCTACATATAAAAGATGGTTGTACAGACGGATCTCGTTAGTCTAGATATAGAAGACGGTTGTATAACGAGAGATCTCGTTAGTCTAGATATAGAAGACGGTTGTACAGACGGATCCCGTTAGTCTAGATATTGAAGACGGTTGTACATCGAGAGATCTCGTTAGTCTAGATATAGAAGAGGGTTGTACTACGACGGATCTCGTTAGTCTAGATATAGAAGACGGTTGTACAGACAGAGCTCGTTAGTCTAGATATTGAAGACGTTTGTCCAACGACGTATCTCGTTAGTCTAGATATAGAAGATGGTTGTACAACGACGTATCTCGTTAGTCTAGATATAGAAGACGGTTGTACATCGAGAGATCTCGTTAGTCTAGATATAGAAGACAGTTGTACAGACGGATCTCGTTAGTCTAGATACAGAAGACGGTTGTACAACGACGGATCTCGTTAGCCTACATATAGAAGACGGTTGTACAGACGGATGTCGTTAGTCTAGATATAGAAGACGGTTGTACAGACGGATCTCGGTAGTCTAGATATAGAAGACGGTTGTACAGACGGATCCCGTTAGTCTAGATATAGAAGACGGTTGTACAAACGGATCTCGTTAGTCTAGATATAGAAGACGGTTGTACAACGACGGATCTCGTTAGTCTAGATATAGAAGACGGTTGTACAGACGGATCTCTTGAGTCTAGATATAGAAGACGGTTGTACAGACGGATCTCGTTAGTCTAGATATAGAAGACGGTTGTACAGACGGATCTCGTTAGTCTAGATATAGAAGACGGTTGTACAACGACGGATCTCGTTAGTCTAGATATAGAAGACGGTTGTGCAGACGGATCTCGTGAGTCTAGATATAGAAGACGGTTGTACAGACGGATCTCGTTAGTCTAGATATAAAAGACGGTTGTACAGACGGATCTCGTTAGTCTAGATATAGAAGACGGTTGTACAGACGGATCTCGTGAGTCTAGATATAGAAGACGGTTGTACAGACGGATCTCGTTAGTCTAGATATAGAAGACGGTTGTACAGACGGATCTCGTTAGTCTAGATATTGAAGACGTTTGTCCAACGACGTACCTCGTTAGTCTAGATATAGAAAACGGTTGTACAGACGGATCTCGTTAGTCTAGACATAGAAAACGGTTGTACAGACGGATCTCGTTAGTCTAGATATAGAAGACGGTTGTACAACGACGGATCTCGTTAGTCTAGATATAGAAGACGGTTGTACAGACGGATCTCGTTAGTCTAGATATAGAAGACGGTTGTACAGACGGATCTCGTTAGTCTAGATATAGAAGACGGTTGTACAGACGGATCTCGTGAGTCTAGATATTGAAGACGGTTGTATAGACGGATCTCGTGAGTCTAGATATAGAAGACGGTTGTCCAACGACGTATCTCGTTAGTCTAGACATAGGAAACGGTTGTACAGACGGATCTCGTTAGTCTAGATATAGAAGACGGTTGTACAGACGGATCTCGTTAGTCTAGATATAGAAGACGGTTGTACAGACGGATCTCGTTAGTCTAGATATAGAAGACGGTTGTACAGACGGATCTCGTTAGTCTAGATATTGAAGACGTTTGTCCAACGACGTATCTCGTTAGTCTAGATATAGAAGACGGTTGTACAGACGGATCTCGTTAGTCTAGATATAGAAGACGGTTGTACAGACGGATCTCGTTAGTCTAGATATAGAAGACGGTTGTATAACGAGAGATCTCGATAGTCTAGATATAGAAGACGGTTGTACAGACGGATCCCGTTAGTCTAGATATTGAAGACGGTTGTACATCGAGAGATCTCGTTAGTCTAGATATAGAAGACGGTTGTACAGACGGATCTCGTTAGTCTAGATACAGAAGACGGTTGTACAACGACGGATCTCGTTAGCCTAGATATAGAAGACGGTTGTACAGACGGATCTCGTTAGTCTAGATATAGAAGACGGTTGTACAGACGGATCTCGTTAGTCTAGATATAGAAGACGGTTGTACAGACGGATCTCGTTAGTCTAGATATTGAAGACGTTTGTCCAACGACGTATCTCGTTAGTCTAGATATAGAAGACGGTTGTACAGACGGATCTCGTTAGTCTAGATATAGAAGACGGTTGTACAGACGGATCTCATTAGTCTAGATATAGAAGACGGTTGTACAACGACGGATCTCGTTAGACTAGATGTAGAAAACGGTTGTATAGACGGATCTCGTTAGTCTAGATATAAAAGATGGTTGTACAACGACGGATCTCGTTGGTCTAGATATAGAAGACGGTTGTACATAGAGAGATCTCGTTAGTCTAGATATAGAAGACTGTTGTACAGACGGATCTCGTTAGTCTAGATATAGAAGACGGTTGTATAACGAGAGATCTCGTTAGTCTAGATATAGAAGACGGTTGTACAGACGGATCTCGTTAGTCTAGATATAGAAGACGGTTGTATAACGAGAGATCTCGTTAGTCTATATATAGAAGACGGTTGTACAGACGGATCCCGTTAGTCTAGATATAGAAGATGGTTGTACAACGACGTATCTCGTTAGTCTAGATATAGAAGAGGGTTGTACTACGACGGATCTCGTTAGTCTAGATATAGAAGACGGTTGTACAGACAGAGCTCGTTAGTCTAGATATTGAAGACGTTTGTCCAACGACGTATCTCGTTAGTCTAGATATAGAAAACGGTTGTACAGACGGATCTCGTTAGTCTAGATATAGAAGAGGGTTGTACTACGACGGATCTCGTTAGTCTAGATATAGAAGACGGTTGTACAGACAGAGCTCGTTAGTCTAGATATTGAAGACGTTTGTCCAACGACGTATCTCGTTAGTCTAGATATAGAAGATGGTTGTACATCGAGAGATCTCGTTAGTCTAGATATAGAAGAGGGTTGTACAACAACGGATCTCGTTAGTCTTAGATATAGAAGACGGTTGTACATCGAGAGATCTCGTTAGTCTAGATATAGAAGACAGTTGTACAGACGGATCTCGTTAGTCTAGATACAGAAGACGGTTGTACAACGACGGATCTCGTTAGCCTAGATATAGAAGACGGTTGTACAGACGGATGTCGTTAGTCTAGATATAGAAGACGGTTGTACAGACGGATCTCGGTAGTCTAGATATAGAAGACGGTTGTACAGACGGATCCCGTTAGTCTAGATATAGAAGACGGTTGTACAAACGGATCTCGTTAGTCTAGATATAGAAGACGGTTGTACAACGACGGATCTCGTTAGTCTAGATATAGAAGACGGTTGTACAGACGGATCTCTTGAGTCTAGATATAGAAGACGGTTGTACAGACGGATCTCGTTAGTCTAGATATAGAAGACGGTTGTACAGACGGATCTCGTTAGTCTAGATATAGAAGACGGTTGTACAACGACGGATCTCGTTAGTCTGGATATAGAAGACGGTTGTACAGACGGATCTCGTGAGTCTAGATATAGAAGACGGTTGTACAGACGGATCTCGTTAGTCTAGATATAGAAGACGGTTGTACAGACGGATCTCGTTAGTCTAGATATAGAAGACGGTTGTACAGACGGATCTCGTGAGTCTAGATATAGAAGACGGTTGTACAGACGGATCTCGTTAGTCTAGATATAGAAGACGGTTGTACAGACGGATCTCGTTAGTCTAGATATTGAAGACGGTTGTACATCGAGAGATCTCGTTAGTCTAGATATAGAAGAGGGTTGTACTACGACGGATCTCGTTAGTCTAGATATAGAAGACGGTTGTACAGACAGAGCTCGTTAGTCTAGATATTGAAGACGTTTGTCCAACGACGTACCTCGTTAGTCTAGATATAGAAAACGGTTGTACAGACGGATCTCGTTAGTCTAGATATAGAAGACGGTTGTACAGACGGATCTCGTTAATCTAGATATAGAAGACGGTTGTATAACGAGAGATCTCGTTAGTCTAGATATAAAAGATGGTTGTACAGACGGATCTCGTTAGTCTAGATATAGAAGACGGTTGTATAACGAGAGATGTCGTTAGTCTAGATATAAAAGATGGTTGTACAGACGGATCTCGTTAGTCTAGATATAGAAGACGGTTGTATAACGAGAGATCTCGTTAGTCTAGATATAGAAGACGGTTGTACAGACGGATCCCGTTAGTCTAGATATTGAAGACGGTTGTACATCGAGAGATCTCGTTAGTCTAGATATAGAAGAGGGTTGTACTACGACGGATCTCGTTAGTCTAGATATAGAAGACGGTTGTACAGACAGAGCTCGTTAGTCTAGATATTGAAGACGTTTGTCCAACGACGTATCTCGTTAGTCTAGATATAGAAGATGGTTGTACAACGACGTATCTCGTTAGTCTAGATATAGAAGACGGTTGTACATCGAGAGATCTCGTTAGTCTAGATATAGAAGACAGTTGTACAGACGGATCTCGTTAGTCTAGATACAGAAGACGGTTGTACAACGACGGATCTCGTTAGCCTACATATAGAAGACGGTTGTACAGACGGATGTCGTTAGTCTAGATATAGAAGACGGTTGTACAGACGGATCTCGGTAGTCTAGATATAGAAGACGGTTGTACAGACGGATCCCGTTAGTCTAGATATAGAAGACGGTTGTACAAACGGATCTCGTTAGTCTAGATATAGAAGACGGTTGTACAACGACGGATCTCGTTAGTCTAGATATAGAAGACGGTTGTACAGACGGATCTCTTGAGTCTAGATATAGAAGACGGTTGTACAGACGGATCTCGTTAGTCTAGATATAGAAGACGGTTGTACAGACGGATCTCGTTAGTCTAGATATAGAAGACGGTTGTACAACGACGGATCTCGTTAGTCTAGATATAGAAGACGGTTGTGCAGACGGATCTCGTGAGTCTAGATATAGAAGACGGTTGTACAGACGGATCTCGTGAGTCTAGATATAGAAGACGGTTGTACAGACGGATCTCGTTAGTCTAGATATAGAAGACGGTTGTACAGACGGATCTCGTTAGTCTAGATATTGAAGACGGTTGTACATCGAGAGATCTCGTTAGTCTAGATATAGAAGAGGGTTGTACTACGACGGATCTCGTTAGTCTAGATATAGAAGACGGTTGTACAGACAGAGCTCGTTAGTCTAGATATTGAAGACGTTTGTCCAACGACGTACCTCGTTAGTCTAGATATAGAAGACGGTTGTACAGACGGATGTCGTTAGTCTAGATATAGAAGACGGTTGTACAGACGGATCTCGGTAGTCTAGATATAGAAGACGGTTGTACAGACGGATCTCGTGAGTCTAGATATAGAAGACGGTTGTACAGACGGATCTCGTTAGTCTAGATATAGAAGACGGTTGTACAGACGGATCTCGTTAGTCTAGATATTGAAGACGTTTGTCCAACGACGTACCTCGTTAGTCTAGATATAGAAAACGGTTGTACAGACGGATCTCGTTAGTCTAGATATAGAAGACGGTTGTACAGACGGATCTCGTTAGTCTAGATATAGAAGACGGTTGTATAACGAGAGATCTCGTTAGTCTAGATATAAAGATGGTTGTACAGACGGATCTCGTTAGTCTAGATATAGAAGACGGTTGTATAACGAGAGATGTCGTTAGTCTAGATATAAAAGATGGTTGTACAGACGGATCTCGTTAGTCTAGATATAGAAGACGGTTGTATAACGAGAGATCTCGTTAGTCTAGATATAGAAGACGGTTGTATAACGAGAGATCTCGTTAGTCTAGATATAGAAGACGGTTGTATAACGAGAGATCTCGTTAGTCTAGATATAGAAGACGGTTGTACAGACGGATCCCGTTAGTCTAGATATTGAAGACGGTTGTACATCGAGAGATCTCGTTAGTCTAGATATAGAAGAGGGTTGTACTACGACGGATCTCGTTAGTCTAGATATAGAAGACGGTTGTACAGACAGAGCTCGTTAGTCTAGGTATTGAAGACGTTTGTCCAACGACGTATCTCGTTAGTCTAGATATAGAAGATGGTTGTACAACGACGGATCTCGTTAGTCTAGATATAGAAGACGGTTGTACATCGAGAGATCTCGTTAGTCTAGATATAGAAGACTGTTGTACAGACGGATCTCGTTAGTCTAGATATAGAAGACGGTTGTATAACGAGAGATCTCGTTAGTCTAGATATAGAAGACGGTTGTACAGACGGATCTCGTTAGTCTAGATATAGAAGACGGTTGTATAACGAGAGATCTCGTTAGTCTAGATATAGAAGACGGTTGTACAGACGGATCCCGTTAGTCTAGATATAGAAGATGGTTGTACAACGACGTATCTCGTTAGTCTAGATATAGAAGACGGTTGTACAGACGGATCTCGTTAGTCTAGATATTGAAGACGTTTGTCCAACGACGTACCTCGTTAGTCTAGATATAGAAGACGGTTGTACAGACGGATCTCGTGAGTCTAGATATAGAAGACGGTTGTCCAACGACGTATCTCGTTAGTCTAGATATAGAAGACGGTTGTACAGACGGATCTCGTTAGTCTAAATATAGAAGACGGTTGTACAGACGGATCTCGTTAGTCTAGATATAGAAGACGGTTGTACAGACGGATCTCGTTAGTCTAGATATTGAAGACGTTTGTCCAACGACGTACCTCGTTAGTCTAGACATAGAAAACGGTTGTACAGACGGATCTCGTTAGTCTAGATATAGAAGACGGTTGTACAACGACGGATCTCGTTAGTCTAGATATAGAAGACGGTTGTACAGACGGATCTCGTTAGTCTAGATATAGAAGACGGTTGTACAGACGGATCTCGTTAGTCTAGATATAGAAGACGGTTGTACAGACGGATCTCGTGAGTCTAGATATAGAAGACGGTTGTACAGACGGATCTCGTTAGTCTAGATATAGAAGACGGTTGTACAGACGGATCTCGTTAGTCTAGATATAGAAGACGGTTGTATAGACGGATCTCGTTAGTCTAGATATAGAAGACGGTTGTACAGACGGATCTCGTGAGTCTAGATATAGAAGACGGTTGTCCAACGACGTATCTCGTTAGTCTAGACATAGGAAACGGTTGTACAGACGGATCTCGTTAGTCTAGATATAGAAGACGGTTGTACAGACGGATCTCGTTAGTCTAGATATAGAAGACGGTTGTACAGACGGATCTCGTTAGTCTAGATATAGAAGACGGTTGTACAGACGGATCTCGTGAGTCTAGATATAGAAGACGGTTGTCCAACGACGTATCTCGTTAGTCTAGACTACGAAACGGTTGTACAGACGGATCTCGTTAGTCTAGATATAGAAGACGGTTGTACAGACGGATCTCGTTAGTCTAGATATAGAAGACGGTTGTACAGACGGACCTCGTTAGTCTAGATATTGAAGACGTTTGTCCAACGACGTATCTCGTTAGTCTAGATATAGAAGACGGTTGTACAGACGGATCTCGTTAGTCTAGATATAGAAGACGGTTGTACAGACGGATCTCGTTAGTCTAGATATTGAAGACGTTTGTCCAACGACGTATCTCGTTAGTCTAGATATAGAAGACGGTTGTACAGACGGATCTCGTTAGTCTAGATATAGAAGACGGTTGTACAGACGGATCTGGTTAGTCTAGATATAGAAGACGGTTGTACAGACGGATCTCGTTAGTCTAGATATTGAAGACGTTTGTCCAACGACGTACCTCGTTAGTCTAGACATAGAAAACGGTTGTACAGACGGATCTCGTTAGTCTAGATATAGAAGACGGTTGTACAACGACGGATCTCGTTAGTCTAGATATAGAAGACGGTTGTACAGACGGATCTCGTTAGTCTAGATATAGAAGACGGTTGTACAGACGGATCTCGTTAGTCTAGATATAGAAGACGGTTGTACAGACGGATCTCGTGAGTCTAGATATTGAAGACGGTTGTATAGACGGATCTCGTTAGTCTAGATATAGAAGACGGTTGTACAGACGGATCTCGTGAGTCTAGATATAGAAGACGGTTGTCCAACGACGTATCTCGTTAGTCTAGACATAGGAAACGGTTGTACAGACGGATCTCGTTAGTCTAGATATAGAAGACGGTTGTACAGACGGATCTCGTTAGTCTAGATATAGAAGACGGTTGTACAGACGGATCTCGTTAGTCTAGATATAGAAGACGGTTGTACAGACGGATCTCGTTAGTCTAGATATAGAAGACGGTTGTATAACGAGAGATCTCGTTAGTCTAGATATAGAAGACGGTTGTACAGACGGATCCCGTTAGTCTAGATATTGAAGACGGTTGTACATCGAGAGATCTCGTTAGTCTAGATATAGAAGACGGTTGTACAGACGGATCTCGTTAGTCTAGATATAGAAGACGGTTGTATAACGAGAGATCTCGTTAGTCTAGATATAGAAGACGGTTGTATAACGAGAGATCTCGTTAGTCTAGATATAGAAGACGGTTGTATAACGGGAGATCTCGTTAGTCTAGATATAGAAGACGGTTGTACAGACGGATCCCGTTAGTCTAGATATAGAAGATGGTTGTACAACGACGTATCTCGTTAGTCTAGATATAGAAGACGGTTGTACAGACGGATCTCGTTAGTCTAGATATTGAAGACGTTTGTCCAACGACGTATCTCGTTAGTCTAGATATAGAAAACGTTTGTACAGACGGATCTCGTTAGTCTAGATATAGAAGAGGGTTGTACTACGACGGATCTCGTTAGTCTAGATATAGAAGACGGTTGTACAGACAGAGCTCGTTAGTCTAGATATTGAAGACGTTTGTCCAACGACGTATCTCGTTAGTCTAAATATAGAAGACGGTTGTACATCGAGAGATCTCGTTAGTCTAGATATAGAAGACGGTTGTACAGACGGATCTCGTTAGTCTAGATATAGAAGACGGTTGTATAACGAGAGATCTCGTTAGTCTAGATATAGAAGACGGTTGTACAGACAGAGCTCGTTAGTCTAGATATTGAAGACGTTTGTCCAACGACGTATCTCGTTAGTCTAAATATAGAAGACGGTTGTACATCGAGAGATCTCGTTAGTCTAGATATAGAAGAGGGTTGTACAACAACGGATCTCGTTAGTCTAGATATAGAAGACGGTTGTACAGACGGATGTCGTTAGTCTAGATATAGAAGACGGTTGTACAGACGGATCTCGGTAGTCTAGATATAGAAGACGGTTGTACAACGACGGATCTCGTTAGCCTAGATATAGAAGACGGTTGTACAGACGGATGTCGTTAGTCTAGATATAGAAGACGGTTGTACAGACGGATCTCGGTAGTCTAGATATAGAAGACGGTTGTACAAACGGATCTCGTTAGTCTAGATATAGAAGACGGTTGTACATCGAGAGATCTCGTTAGTCTAGATATAGAAGAGGGTTGTACAACAACGGATCTCGTTAGTCTAGATATAGAAGACGGTTGTACATCGGGAGATCTCGTTAGCCTAGATATAGAAGACGGTTGTACAGACGGATGTCGTTAGTCTAGATATAGAAGACGGTTGTACAGACGGATCTCGTTAGTCTAGATATAGAAGACGGTTGTCCAACGACGTACCTCGTTAGTCTAGATATAGAAAACGGTTGTACAGACGGATCTCGTGAGTCTAGATATAGAAGACGGTTGTCCAACGACGTATCTCGTTAGTCTAGATATAGAAGACGGTTGTACAGACGGATCTCGTTAGTCTAGATATAGAAGACGGTTGTACAGACGGATCTCGTTAGTCTAGATATAGAAGACGGTTGTACAGACGGATCTCGTTAGTCTAGATATAGAAGACGGTTGTACAGACGGATCTCGTTAGTCTAGATATAGAAGACGGTTGTACAGACGGATCTCGTTAGTCTAGATATAGAAGACGGTTGCACAGACGGACCTCGTTAGTCTAGATATTGAAGACGTTTGTCCAACGACGTATCTCGTTAGTCTAGATATAGAAGACGGTTGTACAGACGGATCTCGTTAGTCTAGATATAGAAGACGGTTGTACAGACGGATCTCGTTAGTCTAGATATAGAAGACGGTTGTACAGACGGATCTCGTTAGTCTAGATATAGAAGACGGTTGTACAGACGGATCTCGTTAGTCTAGATATTGAAGACGTTTGTCCAACGACGTACCTCGTTAGTCTAGTTATAGAAAACGGTTGTACAGACGGATCTCGTTAGTCTAGATATAGAAGACGGTTGTACAACGACGGATCTCGTTAGTCTAGATATAGAAGACGGTTGTACAGACGGATCTCGTTAGTCTAGATATAGAAGACGGTTGTACAGACGGATCTCGTTAGTCTAGATATAGAAGACGGTTGTACAGACGGATCTCGTGAGTCTAGATATTGAAGACGGTTGTATAGACGGATCTCGTTAGTCTAGATATAGAAGACGGTTGTACAGACGGATCTCGTGAGTCTAGATATAGAAGACGGTTGTCCAACGACGTATCTCGTTAGTCTAGACATAGGAAACGGTTGTACAGACGGATCTCGTTAGTCTAGATATAGAAGACGGTTGTACAGACGGATCTCGTTAGTCTAGATATAGAAGACGGTTGTACAGACGGATCTCGTTAGTCTAGATATAGAAGACGGTTGTACAGACGGATCTCGTTATTCTAGATATTGAAGACGTTTGTCCAACGACGTATCTCGTTAGTCTAGATATAGAAGACGGTTGTACAGACGGATCTCGTTAGTCTAGATATAGAAGACGGTTGTATAACGAGAGATCTCGTTAGTCTAGATATAGAAGACGGTTGTACAGACGGATCCCGTTAGTCTAGATATTGAAGACGGTTGAACATCGAGAGATCTCGTTAGTCTAGATATAGAAGACGGTTGTACAGACGGATCTCGTTAGTCTAGATATAGAAGACGGTTGTATAACGAGAGATCTCGTTAGTCTAGATATAGAAGACGGTTGTACAGACGGATCCCGTTAGTCTAGATATAGAAGATGGTTGTACAACGACGTATCTCGTTAGTCTAGATATAGAAGACGGTTGTACAGACGGATCTCGTTAGTCTAGATATTGAAGACGTTTGACCAACGACGTATCTCGTTAGTCTAGATATAGAAGACGGTTGTACAGACGGATCTCGTTAGTCTAGATATTGAAGACGTTTGTCCAACGACGTACCTCGTTAGTCTAGATATAGAAAACGGTTGTACAGACGGATCTCGTGAGTCTAGATATAGAAGACGGTTGTCCAACGACGTATCTCGTTAGTCTAGATATAGAAGACGGTTGTACAGACGGATCTCGTTAGTCTAGATATAGAAGACGGTTGTACAGACGGATCTCGTTAGTCTAGATATAGAAGACGGTTGTACAGACGGATCTCGTTAGTCTAGATATAGAAGACGGTTGTACAGACGGATCTCGTTAGTCTAGATATAGAAGACGGTTGTACAGACGGATCTCGTTAGTCTAGATATAGAAGACGGTTGTACAGACGGATCTCGTTAGTCTAGATATAGAAGACGGTTGCACAGACGGACCTCGTTAGTCTAGATATTGAAGACGTTTGTCCAACGACGTATCTCGTTAGTCTAGATATAGAAGACGGTTGTACAGACGGATCTCGTTAGTCTAGATATAGAAGACGGTTGTACAGACGGATCTCGTTAGTCTAGATATAGAAGACGGTTGTACAGACGGATCTCGTTAGTCTAGATATAGAAGACGGTTGTACAGACGGATCTCGTTAGTCTAGATATTGAAGACGTTTGTCCAACGACGTACCTCGTTAGTCTAGTTATAGAAAACGGTTGTACAGACGGATCTCGTTAGTCTAGATATAGAAGACAGTTGTACAGACGGATCTCGTTAGTCTAGATACAGAAGACGGTTGTACAACGACGGATCTCGTTAGCCTAGATATAGAAGACGGTTGTGCAGACGGATGTCGTTAGTCTAGATATAGAAGACGGTTGTACAGACGGATCTCGTTAGTCTAGATATAGAAGACGGTTGTACAGACGGATCTCGTTAGTCTAGATATAGAAGACGGTTGTACAACGACGGATCTCGTTAGTCTAGATATAGAAGACGGTTGTACAGACGGATCTCGTGAGTCTAGATATAGAAGACGGTTGTACAGACGGATCTCGTTAGTCTAGATATAGAAGACGGTTGTACAGACGGATCTCGTGAGTCTAGATATAGAAGACGGTTGTACAGACGGATCTCGTTAGTCTAGATATAGAAGACGGTTGTACAGACGGATCTCGTTAGTCTAGATATTGAAGACGTTTGTCCAACGACGTACCTCGTTAGTCTAGATATAGAAAACGGTTGTACAGACGGATCTCGTTAGTCTAGATATAGAAGACGGTTGTACAGACGGATCTCGTTAGTCTAGATATAGAAGACGGTTGTACAGACGGATCTCGTGAGTCTAGATATAGAAGACGGTTGTACAGACGGATCTCGTTAGTCTAGATATAGAAGACGGTTGTACAGACGGATCTCGTTAGTCTAGATATAGAAGACGGTTGTACAGACGGATCTCGTTAGTCTAGATATAGAAGACGGTTGTATAACGAGAGATCTCGTTAGTCTAGATATAAAAGATGGTTGTACAGACGGATCTCGTTAGTCTAGATATAGAAGACGGTTGTATAACGAGAGATGTCGTTAGTCTAGATATAAAAGATGGTTGTACAGACGGATCTCGTTAGTCTAGATATAGAAGACGGTTGTATAACGAGAGATCTCGTTAGTCTAGATATAGAAGACGGTTGTACAGACGGATCCCGTTAGTCTAGATATTGAAGACGGTTGTACATCGAGAGATCTCGTTAGTCTAGATATAGAAGAGGGTTGTACTACGACGGATCTCGTTAGTCTAGATATAGAAGACGGTTGTACAGACAGAGCTCGTTAGTCTAGATATTGAAGACGTTTGTCCAACGACGTATCTCGTTAGTCTAGATATAGAAGATGGTTGTACAACGACGGATCTCGTTAGTCTAGATATAGAAGACGGTTGTACATCGAGAGATCTCGTTAGTCTAGATATAGAAGACTGTTGTACAGACGGATCTCGTTAGTCTAGATATAGAAGACGGTTGTATAACGAGACATCTCGTTAGTCTAGATATAGAAGACGGTTGTACAGACGGATCTCGTTAGTCTAGATATAGAAGACGGTTGTATAACGAGAGATCTCGTTAGTCTAGATATAGAAGACGGTTGTACAGACGGATCCCGTTAGTCTAGATATAGAAGATGGTTGTACAACGACGTATCTCGTTAGTCTAGATATAGAAGACGGTTGTACATCGAGAGATCTCGTTAGTCTAGATATAGAAGACAGTTGTACAGACGGATCTCGTTAGTCTAGATACAGAAGACGGTTGTACAACGACGGATCTCGTTAGCCTAGATATAGAAGACGGTTGTACAGACGGATGTCGTTAGTCTAGATATAGAAGACGGTTGTACAGACGGATCTCGGTAGTCTAGATATAGAAGACGGTTGTACAGACGGATCCCGTTAGTCTAGATATAGAAGACGGTTGTACAAACGGATCTCGTTAGTCTAGATATAGAAGACGGTTGTACAACGACGGATCTCGTTAGTCTAGATATAGAAGACGGTTGTACAGACGGATCTCTTGAGTCTAGATATAGAAGACGGTTGTACAGACGGATCTCGTTAGTCTAGATATAGAAGACGGTTGTACAGACGGATCTCGTGAGTCTAGATATAGAAGACGGTTGTACAGACGGATCTCGTTAGTCTAGATATAGAAGACGGTTGTACAGACGGATCTCGTTAGTCTAGATATAGAAGACGGTTGTACAGACGGATCTCGTGAGTCTAGATATAGAAGACGGTTGTACAGACGGATCTCGTTAGTCTAGATATAGAAGACGGTTGTACAGACGGATCTCGTTAGTCTAGATATTGAAGACGTTTGTCCAACGACGTACCTCGTTAGTCTAGATATAGAAAACGGTTGTACAGACGGATCTCGTTAGTCTAGATATAGAAGACGGTTGTACAAACGGATCTCGTTAGTCTAGATATAGAAGACGGTTGTACAACGACGGATCTCGTTAGTCTAGATATAGAAGACGGTTGTACAGACGGATCTCGTTAGTCTAGATATAGAAGACGGTTGTACAACGACGGATCTCGTTAGTCTAGATATAGAAGACGGTTGTACAGACGGATCTCGTGAGTCTAGATATAGAAGACGGTTGTACAGACGGATCTCGTTAGTCTAGATATAGAAGACGGTTGTACAGACGGATCTCGTTAGTCTAGATATAGAAGACGGTTGTACAGACGGATCTCGTGAGTCTAGATATAGAAGACGGTTGTACAGACGGATCTCGTTAGTCTAGATATAGAAGACGGTTGTACAGACGGATCTCGTTAGTCTAGATATTGAAGACGTTTGTCCAACGACGTACCTCGTTAGTCTAGATATAGAAAACGGTTGTACAGACGGATCTCGTTAGTCTAGATATAGAAGACGGTTGTACAGACGGATCTCGTTAGTCTAGATATAGAAGACGGTTGTATAACGAGAGATCTCGTTAGTCTAGATATAAAAGATGGTTGTACAGACGGATCTCGTTAGTCTAGATATAGAAGACGGTTGTATAACGAGAGATCTCGTTAGTCTAGATATAGAAGACGGTTGTACAGACGGATCCCGTTAGTCTAGATATTGAAGACGGTTGTACATCGAGAGATCTCGTTAGTCTAGATATAGAAGACGGTTGTACAGACGGATCTCGTTAGTCTAGATATAGAAGACGGTTGTATAACGAGAGATCTCGTTAGTCTAGATATAGAAGACGGTTGTACAGACGGATCCCGTTAGTCTAGATATAGAAGATGGTTGTACAACGACGTATCTCGTTAGTCTAGATATAGAAGACGGTTGTACAAACGGATCTCGTTAGTCTAGATATAGAAGACGGTTGTACAACGACGGATCTCGTTAGTCTAGATATAGAAGACGGTTGTACAGACGGATCTCTTGAGTCTAGATATAGAAGACGGTTGTACAGACGGATCTCGTTAGTCTAGATATAGAAGACGGTTGTACAGACGGATCTCGTTAGTCTAGATATAGAAGACGGTTGTGCAACGACGGATCTCGTTAGTCTAGATATAGAAGACGGTTGTACAGACGGATCTCGTGAGTCTAGATATAGAAGACGGTTGTATAGACGGATCTCGTTAGTCTAGATATAGAAGACGGTTGTACAGACGGATCTCGTTAGTCTAGATATAGAAGACGGTTGTACAGACGGATCTCGTGAGTCTAGATATAGAAGACGGTTGTACAGACGGATCTCGTTAGTCTAGATATAGAAGACGGTTGTACAGACGGATCTCGTTAGTCTAGATATTGAAGACGTTTGTCCAACGACGTACCTCGTTAGTCTAGATATAGAAAACGGTTGTACAGACGGATCTCGTTAGTCTAGATATAGAAGACGGTTGTACAGACGGATCTCGTTAGTCTAGATATAGAAGACGGTTGTATAACGAGAGATCTCGTTAGTCTAGATATAAAAGATGGTTGTACAGACGGATCTCGTTAGTCTAGATATAGAAGACGGTTGTATAACGAGAGATGTCGTTAGTCTAGATATAAAAGATGGTTGTACAGACGGATCTCGTTAGTCTAGATATAGAAGACGGTTGTATAACGAGAGATCTCGTTAGTCTAGATATAGAAGACGGTTGTATAACGAGAGATCTCGTTAGTCTAGATATAGAAGACGGTTGTACAGACGGATCCCGTTAGTCTAGATATTGAAGACGGTTGTACATCGAGAGATCTCGTTAGTCTAGATATAGAAGAGGGTTGTACTACGACGGATCTCGTTAGTCTAGATATAGAAGACGGTTGTACAGACAGAGCTCGTTAGTCTAGATATTGAAGACGTTTGTCCAACGACGTATCTCGTTAGTCTAGATATAGAAGATGGTTGTACAACGACGGATCTCGTTAGTCTAGATATAGAAGACGGTTGTACATCGAGAGATCTCGTTAGTCTAGATATAGAAGACTGTTGTACAGACGGATCTCGTTAGTCTAGATATAGAAGACGGTTGTATAACGAGAGATCTCGTTAGTCTAGATATAGAAGACGGTTGTACAGACGGATCTCGTTAGTCTAGATATAGAAGACGGTTGTATAACGAGAGATCTCGTTAGTCTAGATATAGAAGACGGTTGTACAGACGGATCCCGTTAGTCTAGATATAGAAGATGGTTGTACAACGACGTATCTCGTTAGTCTAGATATAGAAGACGGTTGTACAGACGGATCTCGTTAGTCTAGATATTGAAGACGTTTGTCCAACGACGTACCTCGTTAGTCTAGATATAGAAGACGGTTGTACAGACGGATCTCGTGAGTCTAGATATAGAAGACGGTTGTCCAACGACGTATCTCGTTAGTCTAGATATAGAAGACGGTTGTACAGACGGATCTCGTTAGTCTAAATATAGAAGACGGTTGTACAGACGGATCTCGTTAGTCTAGATATAGAAGACGGTTGTACAGACGGATCTCGTTAATCTAGATATAGAAGACGGTTGTACAGACGGATCTCGTTAGTCTAGATATTGAAGACGTTTGTCCAACGACGTACCTCGTTAGTCTAGACATAGAAAACGGTTGTACAGACGGATCTCGTTAGTCTAGATATAGAAGACGGTTGTACAACGACGGATCTCGTTAGTCTAGATATAGAAGACGGTTGTACAGACGGATCTCGTTAGTCTAGATATAGAAGACGGTTGTACAGACGGATCTCGTTAGTCTAGATATAGAAGACGGTTGTACAGACGGATCTCGTGAGTCTAGATATAGAAGACGGTTGTACAGACGGATCTCGTTAGTCTAGACATAGAAAACGGTTGTACAGACGGATCTCGTTAGTCTAGATATAGAAGACGGTTGTACAGACGGATCTCGTGAGTCTAGATATAGAAGACGGTTGTCCAACGACGTATCTCGTTAGTCTAGACATAGGAAACGGTTGTACAGACGGATCTCGTTAGTCTAGATATAGAAGACGGTTGTACAGACGGATCTCGTTAGTCTAGATATAGAAGACGGTTGTACAGACGGATCTCGTTAGTCTAGATATAGAAGACGGTTGTACAGACGGATCTCGTGAGTCTAGATATAGAAGACGGTTGTCCAACGACGTATCTCGTTAGTCTAGACTACGAAACGGTTGTACAGACGGATCTCGTTAGTCTAGATATAGAAGACGGTTGTACAGACGGATCTCGTTAGTCTAGATATAGAAGACGGTTGTACAGACGGACCTCGTTAGTCTAGATATTGAAGACGTTTGTCCAACGACGTATCTCGTTAGTCTAGATATAGAAGACGGTTGTACAGACGGATCTCGTTAGTCTAGATATAGAAGACGGTTGTACAGACGGATCTCGTTAGTCTAGATATTGAAGACGTTTGTCCAACGACGTATCTCGTTAGTCTAGATATAGAAGACGGTTGTACAGACGGATCTCGTTAGTCTAGATATAGAAGACGGTTGTACAGACGGATCTGGTTAGTCTAGATATAGAAGACGGTTGTACAGACGGATCTCGTTAGTCTAGATATTGAAGACGTTTGTCCAACGACGTACCTCGTTAGTCTAGACATAGAAAACGGTTGTACAGACGGATCTCGTTAGTCTAGATATAGAAGACGGTTGTACAACGACGGATCTCGTTAGTCTAGATATAGAAGACGGTTGTACAGACGGATCTCGTTAGTCTAGATATAGAAGACGGTTGTACAGACGGATCTCGTTAGTCTAGATATAGAAGACGGTTGTACAGACGGATCTCGTTAGTCTAGATATAGAAGACGGTTGTATAACGAGAGATCTCGTTAGTCTAGATATAGAAGACGGTTGTACAGACGGATCTCGTTAGTCTAGATATAGAAGACGGTTGTATAACGAGAGATCTCGTTAGTCTATATATAGAAGACGGTTGTACAGACGGATCCCGTTAGTCTAGATATAGAAGATGGTTGTACAACGACGTATCTCGTTAGTCTAGATATAGAAGAGGGTTGTACTACGACGGATCTCGTTAGTCTAGATATAGAAGACGGTTGTACAGACAGAGCTCGTTAGTCTAGATATTGAAGACGTTTGTCCAACGACGTATCTCGTTAGTCTAGATATAGAAAACGGTTGTACAGACGGATCTCGTTAGTCTAGATATAGAAGAGGGTTGTACTACGACGGATCTCGTTAGTCTAGATATAGAAGACGGTTGTACAGACAGAGCTCGTTAGTCTAGATATTGAAGACGTTTGTCCAACGACGTATCTCGTTAGTCTAGATATAGAAGATGGTTGTACATCGAGAGATCTCGTTAGTCTAGATATAGAAGAGGGTTGTACAACAACGGATCTCGTTAGTCTTAGATATAGAAGACGGTTGTACATCGAGAGATCTCGTTAGTCTAGATATAGAAGACAGTTGTACAGACGGATCTCGTTAGTCTAGATACAGAAGACGGTTGTACAACGACGGATCTCGTTAGCCTAGATATAGAAGACGGTTGTACAGACGGATGTCGTTAGTCTAGATATAGAAGACGGTTGTACAGACGGATCTCGGTTGTCTAGATATAGAAGACGGTTGTACAGACGGATCCCGTTAGTCTAGATATAGAAGACGGTTGTACAAACGGATCTCGTTAGTCTAGATATAGAAGACGGTTGTACAACGACGGATCTCGTTAGTCTAGATATAGAAGACGGTTGTACAGACGGATCTCTTGAGTCTAGATATAGAAGACGGTTGTACAGACGGATCTCGTTAGTCTAGATATAGAAGACGGTTGTACAGACGGATCTCGTTAGTCTAGATATAGAAGACGGTTGTACAACGACGGATCTCGTTAGTCTGGATATAGAAGACGGTTGTACAGACGGATCTCGTGAGTCTAGATATAGAAGACGGTTGTACAGACGGATCTCGTTAGTCTAGATATAGAAGACGGTTGTACAGACGGATCTCGTTAGTCTAGATATAGAAGACGGTTGTACAGACGGATCTCGTGAGTCTAGATATAGAAGACGGTTGTACAGACGGATCTCGTTAGTCTAGATATAGAAGACGGTTGTACAGACGGATCTCGTTAGTCTAGATATTGAAGACGGTTGTACATCGAGAGATCTCGTTAGTCTAGATATAGAAGAGGGTTGTACTACGACGGATCTCGTTAGTCTAGATATAGAAGACGGTTGTACAGACAGAGCTCGTTAGTCTAGATATTGAAGACGTTTGTCCAACGACGTACCTCGTTAGTCTAGATATAGAAAACGGTTGTACAGACGGATCTCGTTAGTCTAGATATAGAAGACGGTTGTACAGACGGATCTCGTTAATCTAGATATAGAAGACGGTTGTATAACGAGAGATCTCGTTAGTCTAGATATAAAAGATGGTTGTACAGACGGATCTCGTTAGTCTAGATATAGAAGACGGTTGTATAACGAGAGATGTCGTTAGTCTAGATATAAAAGATGGTTGTACAGACGGATCTCGTTAGTCTAGATATAGAAGACGGTTGTATAACGAGAGATCTCGTTAGTCTAGATATTGAAGACGTTTGTCCAACGACGTATCTCGTTAGTCTAGATATAGAAGATGGTTGTACAACGACGTATCTCGTTAGTCTAGATATAGAAGACGGTTGTACATCGAGAGATCTCGTTAGTCTAGATATAGAAGACAGTTGTACAGACGGATCTCGTTAGTCTAGATACAGAAGACGGTTGTACAACGACGGATCTCGTTAGCCTACATATAGAAGACGGTTGTACAGACGGATGTCGTTAGTCTAGATATAGAAGACGGTTGTACAGACGGATCTCGTTAGTCTAGATATAGAAGACGGTTGTACAACGACGGATCTCGTTAGTCTAGATATAGAAGACGGTTGTACAGACGGATCTCTTGAGTCTAGATATAGAAGACGGTTGTACAGACGGATCTCGTTAGTCTAGATATAGAAGACGGTTGTACAGACGGATCTCGTTAGTCTAGATATAGAAGACGGTTGTACAACGACGGATCTCGTTAGTCTAGATATAGAAGACGGTTGTGCAGACGGATCTCGTGAGTCTAGATATAGAAGACGGTTGTACAGACGGATCTCGTTAGTCTAGATATAGAAGACGGTTGTACAGACGGATCTCGTGAGTCTAGATATAGAAGACGGTTGTACAGACGGATCTCGTTAGTCTAGATATAGAAGACGGTTGTACAGACGGATCTCGTTAGTCTAGATATTGAAGACGTTTGTCCAACGACGTACCTCGTTAGTCTAGATATAGAAAACGGTTGTACAGACGGATCTCGTTAGTCTAGATATAGAAGACGGTTGTACAGACGGATCTCGTTAGTCTAGATATAGAAGACGGTTGTATAACGAGAGATCTCGTTAGTCTAGATATAAAAGATGGTTGTACAGACGGATCTCGTTAGTCTAGATATAGAAGACGGTTGTATAACGAGAGATGTCGTTAGTCTAGATATAAAAGATGGTTGTACAGACGGATCTCGTTAGTCTAGATATAGAAGACGGTTGTATAACGAGAGATCTCGTTAGTCTAGATATAGAAGACGGTTGTATAACGAGAGATCTCGTTAGTCTAGATATAGAAGACGGTTGTACAGACGGATCCCGTTAGTCTAGATATTGAAGACGGTTGTACATCGAGAGATCTCGTTAGTCTAGATATAGAAGAGGGTTGTACTACGACGGATCTCGTTAGTCTAGATATAGAAGACGGTTGTACAGACAGAGCTCGTTAGTCTAGATATTGAAGACGTTTGTCCAACGACGTATCTCGTTAGTCTAGATATAGAAGATGGTTGTACAACGACGGATCTCGTTAGTCTAGATATAGAAGACGGTTGTACATCGAGAGATCTCGTTAGTCTAGATATAGAAGACTGTTGTACAGACGGATCTCGTTAGTCTAGATATAGAAGACGGTTGTATAACGAGAGATCTCGTTAGTCTAGATATAGAAGACGGTTGTACAGACGGATCTCGTTAGTCTAGATATAGAAGACGGTTGTATAACGAGAGATCTCGTTAGTCTAGATATAGAAGACGGTTGTACAGACGGATCCCGTTAGTCTAGATATAGAAGATGGTTGTACAACGACGTATCTCGTTAGTCTAGATATAGAAGACGGTTGTACAGACGGATCTCGTTAGTCTAGATATTGAAGACGTTTGTCCAACGACGTACCTCGTTAGTCTAGATATAGAAGACGGTTGTACAGACGGATCTCGTGAGTCTAGATATAGAAGACGGTTGTCCAACGACGTATCTCGTTAGTCTAGATATAGAAGACGGTTGTACAGACGGATCTCGTTAGTCTAAATATAGAAGACGGTTGTACAGACGGATCTCGTTAGTCTAGATATAGAAGACGGTTGTACAGACGGATCTCGTTAATCTAGATATAGAAGACGGTTGTACAGACGGATCTCGTTAGTCTAGATATTGAAGACGTTTGTCCAACGACGTACCTCGTTAGTCTAGACATAGAAAACGGTTGTACAGACGGATCTCGTTAGTCTAGATATAGAAGACGGTTGTACAACGACGGATCTCGTTAGTCTAGATATAGAAGACGGTTGTACAGACGGATCTCGTTAGTCTAGATATAGAAGACGGTTGTACAGACGGATCTCGTTAGTCTAGATATAGAAGACGGTTGTACAGACGGATCTCGTGAGTCTAGATATAGAAGACGGTTGTACAGACGGATCTCGTTAGTCTAGACATAGAAAACGGTTGTACAGACGGATCTCGTTAGTCTAGATATAGAAGACGGTTGTACAGACGGATCTCGTGAGTCTAGATATAGAAGACGGTTGTCCAACGACGTATCTCGTTAGTCTAGACATAGGAAACGGTTGTACAGACGGATCTCGTTAGTCTAGATATAGAAGACGGTTGTACAGACGGATCTCGTTAGTCTAGATATAGAAGACGGTTGTACAGACGGATCTCGTTAGTCTAGGTATAGAAGACGGTTGTACAGACGGATCTCGTGAGTCTAGATATAGAAGACGGTTGTCCAACGACGTATCTCGTTAGTCTAGACTACGAAACGGTTGTACAGACGGATCTCGTTAGTCTAGATATAGAAGACGGTTGTACAGACGGATCTCGTTAGTCTAGATATAGAAGACGGTTGTACAGACGGACCTCGTTAGTCTAGATATTGAAGACGTTTGTCCAACGACGTATCTCGTTAGTCTAGATATAGAAGACGGTTGTACAGACGGATCTCGTTAGTCTAGATATAGAAGACGGTTGTACAGACGGATCTCGTTAGTCTAGATATTGAAGACGTTTGTCCAACGACGTATCTCGTTAGTCTAGATATAGAAGACGGTTGTACAGACGGATCTCGTTAGTCTAGATATAGAAGACGGTTGTACAGACGGATCTGGTTAGTCTAGATATAGAAGACGGTTGTACAGACGGATCTCGTTAGTCTAGATATTGAAGACGTTTGTCCAACGACGTACCTCGTTAGTCTAGACATAGAAAACGGTTGTACAGACGGATCTCGTTAGTCTAGATATAGAAGACGGTTGTACAACGACGGATCTCGTTAGTCTAGATATAGAAGACGGTTGTACAGACGGATCTCGTTAGTCTAGATATAGAAGACGGTTGTACAGACGGATCTCGTTAGTCTAGATATAGAAGACGGTTGTACAGACGGATCTCGTTAGTCTAGATATAGAAGACGGTTGTATAACGAGAGATCTCGTTAGTCTAGATATAGAAGACGGTTGTACAGACGGATCTCGTTAGTCTAGATATAGAAGACGGTTGTATAACGAGAGATCTCGTTAGTCTATATATAGAAGACGGTTGTACAGACGGATCCCGTTAGTCTAGATATAGAAGATGGTTGTACAACGACGTATCTCGTTAGTCTAGATATAGAAGAGGGTTGTACTACGACGGATCTCGTTAGTCTAGATATAGAAGACGGTTGTACAGACAGAGCTCGTTAGTCTAGATATTGAAGACGTTTGTCCAACGACGTATCTCGTTAGTCTAGATATAGAAAACGGTTGTACAGACGGATCTCGTTAGTCTAGATATAGAAGAGGGTTGTACTACGACGGATCTCGTTAGTCTAGATATAGAAGACGGTTGTACAGACAGAGCTCGTTAGTCTAGATATTGAAGACGTTTGTCCAACGACGTATCTCGTTAGTCTAGATATAGAAGATGGTTGTACATCGAGAGATCTCGTTAGTCTAGATATAGAAGAGGGTTGTACAACAACGGATCTCGTTAGTCTTAGATATAGAAGACGGTTGTACATCGAGAGATCTCGTTAGTCTAGATATAGAAGACAGTTGTACAGACGGATCTCGTTAGTCTAGATACAGAAGACGGTTGTACAACGACGGATCTCGTTAGCCTAGATATAGAAGACGGTTGTACAGACGGATGTCGTTAGTCTAGATATAGAAGACGGTTGTACAGACGGATCTCGGTTGTCTAGATATAGAAGACGGTTGTACAGACGGATCCCGTTAGTCTAGATATAGAAGACGGTTGTACAAACGGATCTCGTTAGTCTAGATATAGAAGACGGTTGTACAACGACGGATCTCGTTAGTCTAGATATAGAAGACGGTTGTACAGACGGATCTCTTGAGTCTAGATATAGAAGACGGTTGTACAGACGGATCTCGTTAGTCTAGATATAGAAGACGGTTGTACAGACGGATCTCGTTAGTCTAGATATAGAAGACGGTTGTACAACGACGGATCTCGTTAGTCTGGATATAGAAGACGGTTGTACAGACGGATCTCGTGAGTCTAGATATAGAAGACGGTTGTACAGACGGATCTCGTTAGTCTAGATATAGAAGACGGTTGTACAGACGGATCTCGTTAGTCTAGATATAGAAGACGGTTGTACAGACGGATCTCGTGAGTCTAGATATAGAAGACGGTTGTACAGACGGATCTCGTTAGTCTAGATATAGAAGACGGTTGTACAGACGGATCTCGTTAGTCTAGATATTGAAGACGGTTGTACATCGAGAGATCTCGTTAGTCTAGATATAGAAGAGGGTTGTACTACGACGGATCTCGTTAGTCTAGATATAGAAGACGGTTGTACAGGCAGAGCTCGTTAGTCTAGATATTGAAGACGTTTGTCCAACGACGTACCTCGTTAGTCTAGATATAGAAAACGGTTGTACAGACGGATCTCGTTAGTCTAGATATAGAAGACGGTTGTACAGACGGATCTCGTTAATCTAGATATAGAAGACGGTTGTATAACGAGAGATCTCGTTAGTCTAGATATAAAAGATGGTTGTACAGACGGATCTCGTTAGTCTAGATATAGAAGACGGTTGTATAACGAGAGATGTCGTTAGTCTAGATATAAAAGATGGTTGTACAGACGGATCTCGTTAGTCTAGATATAGAAGACGGTTGTATAACGAGAGATCTCGTTAGTCTAGATATTGAAGACGTTTGTCCAACGACGTATCTCGTTAGTCTAGATATAGAAGATGGTTGTACAACGACGTATCTCGTTAGTCTAGATATAGAAGACGGTTGTACATCGAGAGATCTCGTTAGTCTAGATATAGAAGACAGTTGTACAGACGGATCTCGTTAGTCTAGATACAGAAGACGGTTGTACAACGACGGATCTCGTTAGCCTACATATAGAAGACGGTTGTACAGACGGATGTCGTTAGTCTAGATATAGAAGACGGTTGTACAGACGGATCTCGGTAGTCTAGATATAGAAGACGGTTGTACAGACGGATCCCGTTAGTCTAGATATAGAAGACGGTTGTACAAACGGATCTCGTTAGTCTAGATATAGAAGACGGTTGTACAACGACGGATCTCGTTAGTCTAGATATAGAAGACGGTTGTACAGACGGATCTCTTGAGTCTAGATATAGAAGACGGTTGTACAGACGGATCTCGTTAGTCTAGATATAGAAGACGGTTGTACAGACGGATCTCGTTAGTCTAGATATAGAAGACGGTTGTACAACGACGGATCTCGTTAGTCTAGATATAGAAGACGGTTGTGCAGACGGATCTCGTGAGTCTAGATATAGAAGACGGTTGTACAGACGGATCTCGTTAGTCTAGATATAAAAGACGGTTGTACAGACGGATCTCGTTAGTCTAGATATAGAAGACGGTTGTACAGACGGATCTCGTGAGTCTAGATATAGAAGACGGTTGTACAGACGGATCTCGTTAGTCTAGATATAGAAGACGGTTGTACAGACGGATCTCGTTAGTCTAGATATTGAAGACGTTTGTCCAACGACGTACCTCGTTAGTCTAGATATAGAAAACGGTTGTACAGACGGATCTCGTTAGTCTAGATATAGAAGACGGTTGTACAGACGGATCTCGTTAGTCTAGATATAGAAGACGGTTGTATAACGAGAGATCTCGTTAGTCTAGATATAAAGATGGTTGTACAGACGGATCTCGTTAGTCTAGATATAGAAGACGGTTGTATAACGAGAGATGTCGTTAGTCTAGACATAAAAGATGGTTGTACAGACGGATCTCGTTAGTCTAGATATAGTAGACGGTTGTATAACGAGAGATCTCGTTAGTCTAGATATAGAAGACGGTTGTATAACGAGAGATCTCGTTAGTCTAGATATAGAAGACGGTTGTACAGACGGATCTCGTTAGTCTAGATATAGAAGATGGTTGTACAACGACGGATCTCGTTAGTCTAGATATAGAAGACGGTTGTACATCGAGAGATCTCGTTAGTCTAGATATAGAAGACTGTTGTACAGACGGATCTCGTTAGTCTAGATATAGAAGACGGTTGTATAACGAGAGATCTCGTTAGTCTAGATATAGAAGACGGTTGTACAGACGGATCTCGTTAGTCTAGATATAGAAGACGGTTGTATAACGAGAGATCTCGTTAGTCTAGATATAGAAGACGGTTGTACAGACGGATCCCGTTAGTCTAGATATAGAAGATGGTTGTACAACGACGTATCTCGTTAGTCTAGATATAGAAGACGGTTGTACAGACGGATCTCGTTAGTCTAGATATTGAAGACGTTTGTCCAACGACGTACCTCGTTAGTCTAGATATAGAAGACGGTTGTACAGACGGATCTCGTGAGTCTAGATATAGAAGACGGTTGTCCAACGACGTATCTCGTTAGTCTAGATATAGAAGACGGTTGTACAGACGGATCTCGTTAGTCTAAATATAGAAGACGGTTGTACAGACGGATCTCGTTAGTCTAGATATAGAAGACGGTTGTACAGACGGATCTCGTTAGTCTAGATATAGAAGACGGTTGTACAACGACGGATCTCGTTAGTCTAGATATAGAAGACGGTTGTACAGACGGATCTCTTGAGTCTAGATATAGAAGACGGTTGTACAGACGGATCTCGTTAGTCTAGATATAGAAGACGGTTGTACAGACGGATCTCGTTAGTCTAGATATAGAAGACGGTTGTACAACGACGGATCTCGTTAGTCTGGATATAGAAGACGGTTGTACAGACGGATCTCGTGAGTCTAGATATAGAAGACGGTTGTACAGACGGATCTCGTTAGTCTAGATATAGAAGACGGTTGTACAGACGGATCTCGTTAGTCTAGATATAGAAGACGGTTGTACAGACGGATCTCGTGAGTCTAGATATAGAAGACGGTTGTACAGACGGATCTCGTTAGTCTAGATATAGAAGACGGTTGTACAGACGGATCTCGTTAGTCTAGATATTGAAGACGGTTGTACATCGAGAGATCTCGTTAGTCTAGATATAGAAGAGGGTTGTACTACGACGGATCTCGTTAGTCTAGATATAGAAGACGGTTGTACAGACAGAGCTCGTTAGTCTAGATATTGAAGACGTTTGTCCAACGACGTACCTCGTTAGTCTAGATATAGAAAACGGTTGTACAGACGGATCTCGTTAGTCTAGATATAGAAGACGGTTGTACAGACGGATCTCGTTAATCTAGATATAGAAGACGGTTGTATAACGAGAGATCTCGTTAGTCTAGATATAAAAGATGGTTGTACAGACGGATCTCGTTAGTCTAGATATAGAAGACGGTTGTATAACGAGAGATGTCGTTAGTCTAGATATAAAAGATGGTTGTACAGACGGATCTCGTTAGTCTAGATATAGAAGACGGTTGTATAACGAGAGATCTCGTTAGTCTAGATATAGAAGACGGTTGTACAGACGGATCCCGTTAGTCTAGATATTGAAGACGGTTGTACATCGAGAGATCTCGTTAGTCTAGATATAGAAGAGGGTTGTACTACGACGGATCTCGTTAGTCTAGATATAGAAGACGGTTGTACAGACAGAGCTCGTTAGTCTAGATATTGAAGACGTTTGTCCAACGACGTATCTCGTTAGTCTAGATATAGAAGATGGTTGTACAACGACGTATCTCGTTAGTCTAGATATAGAAGACGGTTGTACATCGAGAGATCTCGTTAGTCTAGATATAGAAGACAGTTGTACAGACGGATCTCGTTAGTCTAGATACAGAAGACGGTTGTACAACGACGGATCTCGTTAGCCTACATATAGAAGACGGTTGTACAGACGGATGTCGTTAGTCTAGATATAGAAGACGGTTGTACAGACGGATCTCGGTAGTCTAGATATAGAAGACGGTTGTACAGACGGATCCCGTTAGTCTAGATATAGAAGACGGTTGTACAAACGGATCTCGTTAGTCTAGATATAGAAGACGGTTGTACAACGACGGATCTCGTTAGTCTAGATATAGAAGACGGTTGTACAGACGGATCTCTTGAGTCTAGATATAGAAGACGGTTGTACAGACGGATCTCGTTAGTCTAGATATAGAAGACGGTTGTACAGACGGATCTCGTTAGTCTAGATATAGAAGACGGTTGTACAACGACGGATCTCGTTAGTCTAGATATAGAAGACGGTTGTGCAGACGGATCTCGTGAGTCTAGATATAGAAGACGGTTGTACAGACGGATCTCGTTAGTCTAGATATAAAAGACGGTTGTACAGACGGATCTCGTTAGTCTAGATATAGAAGACGGTTGTACAGACGGATCTCGTGAGTCTAGATATAGAAGACGGTTGTACAGACGGATCTCGTTAGTCTAGATATAGAAGACGGTTGTACAGACGGATCTCGTTAGTCTAGATATTGAAGACGTTTGTCCAACGACGTACCTCGTTAGTCTAGATATAGAAAACGGTTGTACAGACGGATCTCGTTAGTCTAGACATAGAAAACGGTTGTACAGACGGATCTCGTTAGTCTAGATATAGAAGACGGTTGTACAACGACGGATCTCGTTAGTCTAGATATAGAAGACGGTTGTACAGACGGATCTCGTTAGTCTAGATATAGAAGACGGTTGTACAGACGGATCTCGTTAGTCTAGATATAGAAGACGGTTGTACAGACGGATCTCGTGAGTCTAGATATTGAAGACGGTTGTATAGACGGATCTCGTGAGTCTAGATATAGAAGACAGTTGTCCAACGACGTATCTCGTTAGTCTAGACATAGGAAACGGTTGTACAGACGGATCTCGTTAGTCTAGATATAGAAGACGGTTGTACAGACGGATCTCGTTAGTCTAGATATAGAAGACGGTTGTACAGACGGATCTCGTTAGTCTAGATATAGAAGACGGTTGTACAGACGGATCTCGTTAGTCTAGATATTGAAGACGTTTGTCCAACGACGTATCTCGTTAGTCTAGATATAGAAGACGGTTGTACAGACGGATCTCGTTAGTCTAGATATAGAAGACGGTTGTACAGACGGATCTCGTTAGTCTAGATATAGAAGACGGTTGTATAACGAGAGATCTCGATAGTCTAGATATAGAAGACGGTTGTACAGACGGATCCCGTTAGTCTAGATATTGAAGACGGTTGTACATCGAGAGATCTCGTTAGTCTAGATATAGAAGACGGTTGTACAGACGGATCTCGTTAGTCTAGATACAGAAGACGGTTGTACAACGACGGATCTCGTTAGCCTAGATATAGAAGACGGTTGTACAGACGGATCTCGTTAGTCTAGATATAGAAGACGGTTGTACAGACGGATCTCGTTAGTCTAGATATAGAAGACGGTTGTACAGACGGATCTCGTTAGTCTAGATATTGAAGACGTTTGTCCAACGACGTATCTCGTTAGTCTAGATATAGAAGACGGTTGTACAGACGGATCTCGTTAGTCTAGATATAGAAGACGGTTGTACAGACGGATCTCATTAGTCTAGATATAGAAGACGGTTGTACAACGACGGATCTCGTTAGACTAGATGTAGAAAACGGTTGTATAGACGGATCTCGTTAGTCTAGATATAAAAGATGGTTGTACAACGACGGATCTCGTTGGTCTAGATATAGAAGACGGTTGTACATAGAGAGATCTCGTTAGTCTAGATATAGAAGACTGTTGTACAGACGGATCTCGTTAGTCTAGATATAGAAGACGGTTGTATAACGAGAGATCTCGTTAGTCTAGATATAGAAGACGGTTGTACAGACGGATCTCGTTAGTCTAGATATAGAAGACGGTTGTATAACGAGAGATCTCGTTAGTCTATATATAGAAGACGGTTGTACAGACGGATCCCGTTAGTCTAGATATAGAAGATGGTTGTACAACGACGTATCTCGTTAGTCTAGATATAGAAGAGGGTTGTACTACGACGGATCTCGTTAGTCTAGATATAGAAGACGGTTGTACAGACAGAGCTCGTTAGTCTAGATATTGAAGACGTTTGTCCAACGACGTATCTCGTTAGTCTAGATATAGAAAACGGTTGTACAGACGGATCTCGTTAGTCTAGATATAGAAGAGGGTTGTACTACGACGGATCTCGTTAGTCTAGATATAGAAGACGGTTGTACAGACAGAGCTCGTTAGTCTAGATATTGAAGACGTTTGTCCAACGACGTATCTCGTTAGTCTAGATATAGAAGATGGTTGTACATCGAGAGATCTCGTTAGTCTAGATATAGAAGAGGGTTGTACAACAACGGATCTCGTTAGTCTTAGATATAGAAGACGGTTGTACATCGAGAGATCTCGTTAGTCTAGATATAGAAGACAGTTGTACAGACGGATCTCGTTAGTCTAGATACAGAAGACGGTTGTACAACGACGGATCTCGTTAGCCTAGATATAGAAGACGGTTGTACAGACGGATGTCGTTAGTCTAGATATAGAAGACGGTTGTACAGACGGATCTCGGTAGTCTAGATATAGAAGACGGTTGTACAGACGGATCCCGTTAGTCTAGATATAGAAGACGGTTGTACAAACGGATCTCGTTAGTCTAGATATAGAAGACGGTTGTACAACGACGGATCTCGTTAGTCTAGATATAGAAGACGGTTGTACAGACGGATCTCTTGAGTCTAGATATAGAAGACGGTTGTACAGACGGATCTCGTTAGTCTAGATATAGAAGACGGTTGTACAGACGGATCTCGTTAGTCTAGATATAGAAGACGGTTGTACAACGACGGATCTCGTTAGTCTGGATATAGAAGACGGTTGTACAGACGGATCTCGTGAGTCTAGATATAGAAGACGGTTGTACAGACGGATCTCGTTAGTCTAGATATAGAAGACGGTTGTACAGACGGATCTCGTTAGTCTAGATATAGAAGACGGTTGTACAGACGGATCTCGTGAGTCTAGATATAGAAGACGGTTGTACAGACGGATCTCGTTAGTCTAGATATAGAAGACGGTTGTACAGACGGATCTCGTTAGTCTAGATATTGAAGACGGTTGTACATCGAGAGATCTCGTTAGTCTAGATATAGAAGAGGGTTGTACTACGACGGATCTCGTTAGTCTAGATATAGAAGACGGTTGTACAGACAGAGCTCGTTAGTCTAGATATTGAAGACGTTTGTCCAACGACGTACCTCGTTAGTCTAGATATAGAAAACGGTTGTACAGACGGATCTCGTTAGTCTAGATATAGAAGACGGTTGTACAGACGGATCTCGTTAATCTAGATATAGAAGACGGTTGTATAACGAGAGATCTCGTTAGTCTAGATATAAAAGATGGTTGTACAGACGGATCTCGTTAGTCTAGATATAGAAGACGGTTGTATAACGAGAGATGTCGTTAGTCTAGATATAAAAGATGGTTGTACAGACGGATCTCGTTAGTCTAGATATAGAAGACGGTTGTATAACGAGAGATCTCGTTAGTCTAGATATAGAAGACGGTTGTACAGACGGATCCCGTTAGTCTAGATATTGAAGACGGTTGTACATCGAGAGATCTCGTTAGTCTAGATATAGAAGAGGGTTGTACTACGACGGATCTCGTTAGTCTAGATATAGAAGACGGTTGTACAGACAGAGCTCGTTAGTCTAGATATTGAAGACGTTTGTCCAACGACGTATCTCGTTAGTCTAGATATAGAAGATGGTTGTACAACGACGTATCTCGTTAGTCTAGATATAGAAGACGGTTGTACATCGAGAGATCTCGTTAGTCTAGATATAGAAGACAGTTGTACAGACGGATCTCGTTAGTCTAGATACAGAAGACGGTTGTACAACGACGGATCTCGTTAGCCTACATATAGAAGACGGTTGTACAGACGGATGTCGTTAGTCTAGATATAGAAGACGGTTGTACAGACGGATCTCGGTAGTCTAGATATAGAAGACGGTTGTACAGACGGATCCCGTTAGTCTAGATATAGAAGACGGTTGTACAAACGGATCTCGTTAGTCTAGATATAGAAGACGGTTGTACAACGACGGATCTCGTTAGTCTAGATATAGAAGACGGTTGTACAGACGGATCTCTTGAGTCTAGATATAGAAGACGGTTGTACAGACGGATCTCGTTAGTCTAGATATAGAAGACGGTTGTACAGACGGATCTCGTTAGTCTAGATATAGAAGACGGTTGTACAACGACGGATCTCGTTAGTCTAGATATAGAAGACGGTTGTGCAGACGGATCTCGTGAGTCTAGATATAGAAGACGGTTGTACAGACGGATCTCGTTAGTCTAGATATAAAAGACGGTTGTACAGACGGATCTCGTTAGTCTAGATATAGAAGACGGTTGTACAGACGGATCTCGTGAGTCTAGATATAGAAGACGGTTGTACAGACGGATCTCGTTAGTCTAGATATAGAAGACGGTTGTACAGACGGATCTCGTTAGTCTAGATATTGAAGACGTTTGTCCAACGACGTACCTCGTTAGTCTAGATATAGAAAACGGTTGTACAGACGGATCTCGTTAGTCTAGATATAGAAGACGGTTGTACAGACGGATCTCGTTAGTCTAGATATAGAAGACGGTTGTATAACGAGAGATCTCGTTAGTCTAGATATAAAGATGGTTGTACAGACGGATCTCGTTAGTCTAGATATAGAAGACGGTTGTATAACGAGAGATGTCGTTAGTCTAGATATAAAAGATGGTTGTACAGACGGATCTCGTTAGTCTAGATATAGAAGACGGTTGTATAACGAGAGATCTCGTTAGTCTAGATATAGAAGACGGTTGTATAACGAGAGATCTCGTTAGTCTAGATATAGAAGACGGTTGTATAACGAGAGATCTCGTTAGTCTAGATATAGAAGACGGTTGTACAGACGGATCCCGTTAGTCTAGATATTGAAGACGGTTGTACATCGAGAGATCTCGTTAGTCTAGATATAGAAGAGGGTTGTACTACGACGGATCTCGTTAGTCTAGATATAGAAGACGGTTGTACAGACAGAGCTCGTTAGTCTAGGTATTGAAGACGTTTGTCCAACGACGTATCTCGTTAGTCTAGATATAGAAGATGGTTGTACAACGACGGATCTCGTTAGTCTAGATATAGAAGACGGTTGTACATCGAGAGATCTCGTTAGTCTAGATATAGAAGACTGTTGTACAGACGGATCTCGTTAGTCTAGATATAGAAGACGGTTGTATAACGAGAGATCTCGTTAGTCTAGATATAGAAGACGGTTGTACAGACGGATCTCGTTAGTCTAGATATAGAAGACGGTTGTATAACGAGAGATCTCGTTAGTCTAGATATAGAAGACGGTTGTACAGACGGATCCCGTTAGTCTAGATATAGAAGATGGTTGTACAACGACGTATCTCGTTAGTCTAGATATAGAAGACGGTTGTACAGACGGATCTCGTTAGTCTAGATATTGAAGACGTTTGTCCAACGACGTACCTCGTTAGTCTAGATATAGAAGACGGTTGTACAGACGGATCTCGTGAGTCTAGATATAGAAGACGGTTGTCCAACGACGTATCTCGTTAGTCTAGATATAGAAGACGGTTGTACAGACGGATCTCGTTAGTCTAAATATAGAAGACGGTTGTACAGACGGATCTCGTTAGTCTAGATATAGAAGACGGTTGTACAGACGGATCTCGTTAGTCTAGATATTGAAGACGTTTGTCCAACGACGTACCTCGTTAGTCTAGACATAGAAAACGGTTGTACAGACGGATCTCGTTAGTCTAGATATAGAAGACGGTTGTACAACGACGGATCTCGTTAGTCTAGATATAGAAGACGGTTGTACAGACGGATCTCGTTAGTCTAGATATAGAAGACGGTTGTACAGACGGATCTCGTTAGTCTAGATATAGAAGACGGTTGTACAGACGGATCTCGTGAGTCTAGATATAGAAGACGGTTGTACAGACGGATCTCGTTAGTCTAGATATAGAAGACGGTTGTACAGACGGATCTCGTTAGTCTAGATATAGAAGACGGTTGTATAGACGGATCTCGTTAGTCTAGATATAGAAGACGGTTGTACAGACGGATCTCGTGAGTCTAGATATAGAAGACGGTTGTCCAACGACGTATCTCGTTAGTCTAGACATAGGAAACGGTTGTACAGACGGATCTCGTTAGTCTAGATATAGAAGACGGTTGTACAGACGGATCTCGTTAGTCTAGATATAGAAGACGGTTGTACAGACGGATCTCGTTAGTCTAGATATAGAAGACGGTTGTACAGACGGATCTCGTGAGTCTAGATATAGAAGACGGTTGTCCAACGACGTATCTCGTTAGTCTAGACTACGAAACGGTTGTACAGACGGATCTCGTTAGTCTAGATATAGAAGACGGTTGTACAGACGGATCTCGTTAGTCTAGATATAGAAGACGGTTGTACAGACGGACCTCGTTAGTCTAGATATTGAAGACGTTTGTCCAACGACGTATCTCGTTAGTCTAGATATAGAAGACGGTTGTACAGACGGATCTCGTTAGTCTAGATATAGAAGACGGTTGTACAGACGGATCTCGTTAGTCTAGATATTGAAGACGTTTGTCCAACGACGTATCTCGTTAGTCTAGATATAGAAGACGGTTGTACAGACGGATCTCGTTAGTCTAGATATAGAAGACGGTTGTACAGACGGATCTGGTTAGTCTAGATATAGAAGACGGTTGTACAGACGGATCTCGTTAGTCTAGATATTGAAGACGTTTGTCCAACGACGTACCTCGTTAGTCTAGACATAGAAAACGGTTGTACAGACGGATCTCGTTAGTCTAGATATAGAAGACGGTTGTACAACGACGGATCTCGTTAGTCTAGATATAGAAGACGGTTGTACAGACGGATCTCGTTAGTCTAGATATAGAAGACGGTTGTACAGACGGATCTCGTTAGTCTAGATATAGAAGACGGTTGTACAGACGGATCTCGTGAGTCTAGATATTGAAGACGGTTGTATAGACGGATCTCGTTAGTCTAGATATAGAAGACGGTTGTACAGACGGATCTCGTGAGTCTAGATATAGAAGACGGTTGTCCAACGACGTATCTCGTTAGTCTAGACATAGGAAACGGTTGTACAGACGGATCTCGTTAGTCTAGATATAGAAGACGGTTGTACAGACGGATCTCGTTAGTCTAGATATAGAAGACGGTTGTACAGACGGATCTCGTTAGTCTAGATATAGAAGACGGTTGTACAGACGGATCTCGTTAGTCTAGATATAGAAGACGGTTGTATAACGAGAGATCTCGTTAGTCTAGATATAGAAGACGGTTGTACAGACGGATCCCGTTAGTCTAGATATTGAAGACGGTTGTACATCGAGAGATCTCGTTAGTCTAGATATAGAAGACGGTTGTACAGACGGATCTCGTTAGTCTAGATATAGAAGACGGTTGTATAACGAGAGATCTCGTTAGTCTAGATATAGAAGACGGTTGTATAACGAGAGATCTCGTTAGTCTAGATATAGAAGACGGTTGTATAACGGGAGATCTCGTTAGTCTAGATATAGAAGACGGTTGTACAGACAGAGCTCGTTAGTCTAGATATTGAAGACGTTTGTCCAACGACGTATCTCGTTAGTCTAAATATAGAAGACGGTTGTACATCGAGAGATCTCGTTAGTCTAGATATAGAAGACGGTTGTACAGACGGATCTCGTTAGTCTAGATATAGAAGACGGTTGTATAACGAGAGATCTCGTTAGTCTAGATATAGAAGACGGTTGTACAGACGGATCTCGTTAGTCTAGATATAGAAGACGGTTGTATAACGGGAGATCTCGTTAGTCTAGATATAGAAGACGGTTGTACAGACGGATCCCGTTAGTCTAGATATAGAAGATGGTTGTACAACGACGTATCTCGTTAGTCTAGATATAGAAGACGGTTGTACAGACGGATCTCGTTAGTCTAGATATTGAAGACGTTTGTCCAACGACGTATCTCGTTAGTCTAGATATAGAAAACGTTTGTACAGACGGATCTCGTTAGTCTAGATATAGAAGAGGGTTGTACTACGACGGATCTCGTTAGTCTAGATATAGAAGACGGTTGTACAGACAGAGCTCGTTAGTCTAGATATTGAAGACGTTTGTCCAACGACGTATCTCGTTAGTCTAAATATAGAAGACGGTTGTACATCGAGAGATCTCGTTAGTCTAGATATAGAAGAGGGTTGTACAACAACGGATCTCGTTAGTCTAGATATAGAAGACGGTTGTACAGACGGATGTCGTTAGTCTAGATATAGAAGACGGTTGTACAGACGGATCTCGGTAGTCTAGATATAGAAGACGGTTGTACAACGACGGATCTCGTTAGCCTAGATATAGAAGACGGTTGTACAGACGGATGTCGTTAGTCTAGATATAGAAGACGGTTGTACAGACGGATCTCGGTAGTCTAGATATAGAAGACGGTTGTACAAACGGATCTCGTTAGTCTAGATATAGAAGACGGTTGTACATCGAGAGATCTCGTTAGTCTAGATATAGAAGAGGGTTGTACAACAACGGATCTCGTTAGTCTAGATATAGAAGACGGTTGTACATCGGGAGATCTCGTTAGCCTAGATATAGAAGACGGTTGTACAGACGGATGTCGTTAGTCTAGATATAGAAGACGGTTGTACAGACGGATCTCGTTAGTCTAGATATAGAAGACGGTTGTCCAACGACGTACCTCGTTAGTCTAGATATAGAAAACGGTTGTACAGACGGATCTCGTGAGTCTAGATATAGAAGACGGTTGTCCAACGACGTATCTCGTTAGTCTAGATATAGAAGACGGTTGTACAGACGGATCTCGTTAGTCTAGATATAGAAGACGGTTGTACAGACGGATCTCGTTAGTCTAGATATAGAAGACGGTTGTACAGACGGATCTCGTTAGTCTAGATATAGAAGACGGTTGTACAGACGGATCTCGTTAGTCTAGATATAGAAGACGGTTGTACAGACGGATCTCGTTAGTCTAGATATAGAAGACGGTTGCACAGACGGACCTCGTTAGTCTAGATATTGAAGACGTTTGTCCAACGACGTATCTCGTTAGTCTAGATATAGAAGACGGTTGTACAGACGGATCTCGTTAGTCTAGATATAGAAGACGGTTGTACAGACGGATCTCGTTAGTCTAGATATAGAAGACGGTTGTACAGACGGATCTCGTTAGTCTAGATATAGAAGACGGTTGTACAGACGGATCTCGTTAGTCTAGATATAGAAGACGGTTGTACAGACGGATCTCGTTAGTCTAGATATAGAAGACGGTTGTACAGACGGATCTCGTTAGTCTAGATATAGAAGACGGTTGTACAGACGGATCTCGTTAGTCTAGATATTGAAGACGTTTGTCCAACGACGTACCTCGTTAGTCTAGTTATAGAAAACGGTTGTACAGACGGATCTCGTTAGTCTAGATATAGAAGACGGTTGTACAACGACGGATCTCGTTAGTCTAGATATAGAAGACGGTTGTACAGACGGATCTCGTTAGTCTAGATATAGAAGACGGTTGTACAGACGGATCTCGTTAGTCTAGATATAGAAGACGGTTGTACAGACGGATCTCGTGAGTCTAGATATTGAAGACGGTTGTATAGACGGATCTCGTTAGTCTAGATATAGAAGACGGTTGTACAGACGGATCTCGTGAGTCTAGATATAGAAGACGGTTGTCCAACGACGTATCTCGTTAGTCTAGACATAGGAAACGGTTGTACAGACGGATCTCGTTAGTCTAGATATAGAAGACGGTTGTACAGACGGATCTCGTTAGTCTAGATATAGAAGACGGTTGTACAGACGGATCTCGTTAGTCTAGATATAGAAGACGGTTGTACAGACGGATCTCGTTATTCTAGATATTGAAGACGTTTGTCCAACGACGTATCTCGTTAGTCTAGATATAGAAGACGGTTGTACAGACGGATCTCGTTAGTCTAGATATAGAAGACGGTTGTACAGACGGATCTCGTTAGTCTAGATATAGAAGACGGTTGTATAACGAGAGATCTCGTTAGTCTAGATATAGAAGACGGTTGTACAGACGGATCCCGTTAGTCTAGATATTGAAGACGGTTGAACATCGAGAGATCTCGTTAGTCTAGATATAGAAGACGGTTGTACAGACGGATCTCGTTAGTCTAGATATAGAAGACGGTTGTATAACGAGAGATCTCGTTAGTCTAGATATAGAAGACGGTTGTACAGACGGATCCCGTTAGTCTAGATATAGAAGATGGTTGTACAACGACGTATCTCGTTAGTCTAGATATAGAAGACGGTTGTACAGACGGATCTCGTTAGTCTAGATATTGAAGACGTTTGTCCAACGACGTATCTCGTTAGTCTAGATATAGAAGACGGTTGTACAGACGGATCTCGTTAGTCTAGATATTGAAGACGTTTGTCCAACGACGTACCTCGTTAGTCTAGATATAGAAAACGGTTGTACAGACGGATCTCGTGAGTCTAGATATAGAAGACGGTTGTCCAACGACGTATCTCGTTAGTCTAGATATAGAAGACGGTTGTACAGACGGATCTCGTTAGTCTAGATATAGAAGACGGTTGTACAGACGGATCTCGTTAGTCTAGATATAGAAGACGGTTGTACAGACGGATCTCGTTAGTCTAGATATAGAAGACGGTTGTACAGACGGATCTCGTTAGTCTAGATATAGAAGACGGTTGTACAGACGGATCTCGTTAGTCTAGATATAGAAGACGGTTGCACAGACGGACCTCGTTAGTCTAGATATTGAAGACGTTTGTCCAACGACGTATCTCGTTAGTCTAGATATAGAAGACGGTTGTACAGACGGATCTCGTTAGTCTAGATATAGAAGACGGTTGTACAGACGGATCTCGTTAGTCTAGATATAGAAGACGGTTGTACAGACGGATCTCGTTAGTCTAGATATAGAAGACGGTTGTACAGACGGATCTCGTTAGTCTAGATATTGAAGACGTTTGTCCAACGACGTACCTCGTTAGTCTAGTTATAGAAAACGGTTGTACAGACGGATCTCGTTAGTCTAGATATAGAAGACAGTTGTACAGACGGATCTCGTTAGTCTAGATACAGAAGACGGTTGTACAACGACGGATCTCGTTAGCCTAGATATAGAAGACGGTTGTGCAGACGGATGTCGTTAGTCTAGATATAGAAGACGGTTGTACAGACGGATCTCGTTAGTCTAGATATAGAAGACGGTTGTACAGACGGATCTCGTTAGTCTAGATATAGAAGACGGTTGTACAACGACGGATCTCGTTAGTCTAGATATAGAAGACGGTTGTACAGACGGATCTCGTGAGTCTAGATATAGAAGACGGTTGTACAGACGGATCTCGTTAGTCTAGATATAGAAGACGGTTGTACAGACGGATCTCGTGAGTCTAGATATAGAAGACGGTTGTACAGACGGATCTCGTTAGTCTAGATATAGAAGACGGTTGTACAGACGGATCTCGTTAGTCTAGATATTGAAGACGTTTGTCCAACGACGTACCTCGTTAGTCTAGATATAGAAAACGGTTGTACAGACGGATCTCGTTAGTCTAGATATAGAAGACGGTTGTACAGACGGATCTCGTTAGTCTAGATATAGAAGACGGTTGTACAGACGGATCTCGTGAGTCTAGATATAGAAGACGGTTGTACAGACGGATCTCGTTAGTCTAGATATAGAAGACGGTTGTACAGACGGATCTCGTTAGTCTAGATATAGAAGACGGTTGTACAGACGGATCTCGTGAGTCTAGATATAGAAGACGGTTGTACAGACGGATCTCGTTAGTCTAGATATAGAAGACGGTTGTACAGACGGATCTCGTTAGTCTAGATATTGAAGACGTTTGTCCAACGACGTACCTCGTTAGTCTAGATATAGAAAACGGTTGTACAGACGGATCTCGTTAGTCTAGATATAGAAGACGGTTGTACAGACGGATCTCGTTAGTCTAGATATAGAAGACGGTTGTATAACGAGAGATCTCGTTAGTCTAGATATAAAAGATGGTTGTACAGACGGATCTCGTTAGTCTAGATATAGAAGACGGTTGTATAACGAGAGATGTCGTTAGTCTAGATATAAAAGATGGTTGTACAGACGGATCTCGTTAGTCTAGATATAGAAGACGGTTGTATAACGAGAGATCTCGTTAGTCTAGATATAGAAGACGGTTGTACAGACGGATCCCGTTAGTCTAGATATTGAAGACGGTTGTACATCGAGAGATCTCGTTAGTCTAGATATAGAAGAGGGTTGTACTACGACGGATCTCGTTAGTCTAGATATAGAAGACGGTTGTACAGACAGAGCTCGTTAGTCTAGATATTGAAGACGTTTGTCCAACGACGTATCTCGTTAGTCTAGATATAGAAGATGGTTGTACAACGACGGATCTCGTTAGTCTAGATATAGAAGACGGTTGTACATCGAGAGATCTCGTTAGTCTAGATATAGAAGACTGTTGTACAGACGGATCTCGTTAGTCTAGATATAGAAGACGGTTGTATAACGAGACATCTCGTTAGTCTAGATATAGAAGACGGTTGTACAGACGGATCTCGTTAGTCTAGATATAGAAGACGGTTGTATAACGAGAGATCTCGTTAGTCTAGATATAGAAGACGGTTGTACAGACGGATCCCGTTAGTCTAGATATAGAAGATGGTTGTACAACGACGTATCTCGTTAGTCTAGATATAGAAGACGGTTGTACATCGAGAGATCTCGTTAGTCTAGATATAGAAGACAGTTGTACAGACGGATCTCGTTAGTCTAGATACAGAAGACGGTTGTACAACGACGGATCTCGTTAGCCTAGATATAGAAGACGGTTGTACAGACGGATGTCGTTAGTCTAGATATAGAAGACGGTTGTACAGACGGATCTCGGTAGTCTAGATATAGAAGACGGTTGTACAGACGGATCCCGTTAGTCTAGATATAGAAGACGGTTGTACAAACGGATCTCGTTAGTCTAGATATAGAAGACGGTTGTACAACGACGGATCTCGTTAGTCTAGATATAGAAGACGGTTGTACAGACGGATCTCTTGAGTCTAGATATAGAAGACGGTTGTACAGACGGATCTCGTTAGTCTAGATATAGAAGACGGTTGTACAGACGGATCTCGTGAGTCTAGATATAGAAGACGGTTGTACAGACGGATCTCGTTAGTCTAGATATAGAAGACGGTTGTACAGACGGATCTCGTTAGTCTAGATATAGAAGACGGTTGTACAGACGGATCTCGTGAGTCTAGATATAGAAGACGGTTGTACAGACGGATCTCGTTAGTCTAGATATAGAAGACGGTTGTACAGACGGATCTCGTTAGTCTAGATATTGAAGACGTTTGTCCAACGACGTACCTCGTTAGTCTAGATATAGAAAACGGTTGTACAGACGGATCTCGTTAGTCTAGATATAGAAGACGGTTGTACAAACGGATCTCGTTAGTCTAGATATAGAAGACGGTTGTACAACGACGGATCTCGTTAGTCTAGATATAGAAGACGGTTGTACAGACGGATCTCGTTAGTCTAGATATAGAAGACGGTTGTACAACGACGGATCTCGTTAGTCTAGATATAGAAGACGGTTGTACAGACGGATCTCGTGAGTCTAGATATAGAAGACGGTTGTACAGACGGATCTCGTTAGTCTAGATATAGAAGACGGTTGTACAGACGGATCTCGTTAGTCTAGATATAGAAGACGGTTGTACAGACGGATCTCGTGAGTCTAGATATAGAAGACGGTTGTACAGACGGATCTCGTTAGTCTAGATATAGAAGACGGTTGTACAGACGGATCTCGTTAGTCTAGATATTGAAGACGTTTGTCCAACGACGTACCTCGTTAGTCTAGATATAGAAAACGGTTGTACAGACGGATCTCGTTAGTCTAGATATAGAAGACGGTTGTACAGACGGATCTCGTTAGTCTAGATATAGAAGACGGTTGTATAACGAGAGATCTCGTTAGTCTAGATATAAAAGATGGTTGTACAGACGGATCTCGTTAGTCTAGATATAGAAGACGGTTGTATAACGAGAGATCTCGTTAGTCTAGATATAGAAGACGGTTGTACAGACGGATCCCGTTAGTCTAGATATTGAAGACGGTTGTACATCGAGAGATCTCGTTAGTCTAGATATAGAAGACGGTTGTACAGACGGATCTCGTTAGTCTAGATATAGAAGACGGTTGTATAACGAGAGATCTCGTTAGTCTAGATATAGAAGACGGTTGTACAGACGGATCCCGTTAGTCTAGATATAGAAGATGGTTGTACAACGACGTATCTCGTTAGTCTAGATATAGAAGACGGTTGTACAAACGGATCTCGTTAGTCTAGATATAGAAGACGGTTGTACAACGACGGATCTCGTTAGTCTAGATATAGAAGACGGTTGTACAGACGGATCTCTTGAGTCTAGATATAGAAGACGGTTGTACAGACGGATCTCGTTAGTCTAGATATAGAAGACGGTTGTACAGACGGATCTCGTTAGTCTAGATATAGAAGACGGTTGTGCAACGACGGATCTCGTTAGTCTAGATATAGAAGACGGTTGTACAGACGGATCTCGTGAGTCTAGATATAGAAGACGGTTGTATAGACGGATCTCGTTAGTCTAGATATAGAAGACGGTTGTACAGACGGATCTCGTTAGTCTAGATATAGAAGACGGTTGTACAGACGGATCTCGTGAGTCTAGATATAGAAGACGGTTGTACAGACGGATCTCGTTAGTCTAGATATAGAAGACGGTTGTACAGACGGATCTCGTTAGTCTAGATATTGAAGACGTTTGTCCAACGACGTACCTCGTTAGTCTAGATATAGAAAACGGTTGTACAGACGGATCTCGTTAGTCTAGATATAGAAGACGGTTGTACAGACGGATCTCGTTAGTCTAGATATAGAAGACGGTTGTATAACGAGAGATCTCGTTAGTCTAGATATAAAAGATGGTTGTACAGACGGATCTCGTTAGTCTAGATATAGAAGACGGTTGTATAACGAGAGATGTCGTTAGTCTAGATATAAAAGATGGTTGTACAGACGGATCTCGTTAGTCTAGATATAGAAGACGGTTGTACAACGACGGATCTCGTTAGTCTAGATATAGAAGACGGTTGTACAGACGGATCTCGTGAGTCTAGATATAGAAGACGGTTGTACAGACGGATCTCGTTAGTCTAGATATAGAAGACGGTTGTACAGACGGATCTCGTTAGTCTAGATATAGAAGACGGTTGTACAGACGGATCTCGTGAGTCTAGATATAGAAGACGGTTGTACAGACGGATCTCGTTAGTCTAGATATAGAAGACGGTTGTACAGACGGATCTCGTTAGTCTAGATATAGAAGACGGTTGTACAGACGGATCTCGTTAGTCTAGATATAGAAGACGGTTGTACAACGACGGATCTCGTTAGTCTAGATATAGAAGACGGTTGTACAGACGGATCTCGTGAGTCTAGATATAGAAGACGGTTGTACAGACGGATCTCGTTAGTCTAGATATAGAAGACGGTTGTATAACGAGAGATCTCGTTAGTCTAGATATAGAAGACGGTTGTACAGACGGATCCCGTTAGTCTAGATATAGAAGATGGTTGTACAACGACGTATCTCGTTAGTCTAGATATAGAAGACGGTTGTACAGACGGATCTCGTTAGTCTAGATATTGAAGACGTTTGTCCAACGACGTACCTCGTTAGTCTAGATATAGAAGACGGTTGTACAGACGGATCTCGTGAGTCTAGATATAGAAGACGGTTGTCCAACGACGTATCTCGTTAGTCTAGATATAGAAGACAGTTGTACAGACGGATCTCGTTAGTCTAGATACAGAAGACGGTTGTACAACGACGGATCTCGTTAGCCTAGATATAGAAGACGGTTGTACAGACGGATGTCGTTAGTCTAGATATAGAAGACGGTTGTACAGACGGATCTCGGTAGTCTAGATATAGAAGACGGTTGTACAGACGGATCCCGTTAGTCTAGATATAGAAGACGGTTGTACAAACGGATCTCGTTAGTCTAGATATAGAAGACGGTTGTACAACGACGGATCTCGTTAGTCTAGATATAGAAGACGGTTGTACAGACGGATCTCTTGAGTCTAGATATAGAAGACGGTTGTACAGACGGATCTCGTTAGTCTAGATATAGAAGACGGTTGTACAGACGGATCTCGTTAGTCTAGATATAGAAGACGGTTGTACAACGACGGATCTCGTTAGTCTGGATATAGAAGACGGTTGTACAGACGGATCTCGTGAGTCTAGATATAGAAGACGGTTGTACAGACGGATCTCGTTAGTCTAGATATAGAAGACGGTTGTACAGACGGATCTCGTTAGTCTAGATATAGAAGACGGTTGTACAGACGGATCTCGTGAGTCTAGATATAGAAGACGGTTGTACAGACGGATCTCGTTAGTCTAGATATAGAAGACGGTTGTACAGACGGATCTCGTTAGTCTAGATATTGAAGACGGTTGTACATCGAGAGATCTCGTTAGTCTAGATATAGAAGAGGGTTGTACTACGACGGATCTCGTTAGTCTAGATATAGAAGACGGTTGTACAGACAGAGCTCGTTAGTCTAGATATTGAAGACGTTTGTCCAACGACGTACCTCGTTAGTCTAGATATAGAAAGCGGTTGTACAGACGGATCTCGTTAGTCTAGATATAGAAGACGGTTGTACAGACGGATCTCGTTAATCTAGATATAGAAGACGGTTGTATAACGAGAGATCTCGTTAGTCTAGATATAAAAGATGGTTGTACAGACGGATCTCGTTAGTCTAGATATAGAAGACGGTTGTATAACGAGAGATGTCGTTAGTCTAGATATAAAAGATGGTTGTACAGACGGATCTCGTTAGTCTAGATATAGAAGACGGTTGTATAACGAGAGATCTCGTTAGTCTAGATATAGAAGACGGTTGTACAGACGGATCCCGTTAGTCTAGATATTGAAGACGGTTGTACATCGAGAGATCTCGTTAGTCTAGATATAGAAGAGGGTTGTACTACGACGGATCTCGTTAGTCTAGATATAGAAGACGGTTGTACAGACAGAGCTCGTTAGTCTAGATATTGAAGACGTTTGTCCAACGACGTATCTCGTTAGTCTAGATATAGAAGATGGTTGTACAACGACGTATCTCGTTAGTCTAGATATAGAAGACGGTTGTACATCGAGAGATCTCGTTAGTCTAGATATAGAAGACAGTTGTACAGACGGATCTCGTTAGTCTAGATACAGAAGACGGTTGTACAACGACGGATCTCGTTAGCCTACATATAGAAGACGGTTGTACAGACGGATGTCGTTAGTCTAGATATAGAAGACGGTTGTACAGACGGATCTCGGTAGTCTAGATATAGAAGACGGTTGTACAGACGGATCCCGTTAGTCTAGATATAGAAGACGGTTGTACAAACGGATCTCGTTAGTCTAGATATAGAAGACGGTTGTACAACGACGGATCTCGTTAGTCTAGATATAGAAGACGGTTGTACAGACGGATCTCTTGAGTCTAGATATAGAAGACGGTTGTACAGACGGATCTCGTTAGTCTAGATATAGAAGACGGTTGTACAGACGGATCTCGTTAGTCTAGATATAGAAGACGGTTGTACAACGACGGATCTCGTTAGTCTAGATATAGAAGACGGTTGTGCAGACGGATCTCGTGAGTCTAGATATAGAAGACGGTTGTACAGACGGATCTCGTTAGTCTAGATATAAAAGACGGTTGTACAGACGGATCTCGTTAGTCTAGATATAGAAGACGGTTGTACAGACGGATCTCGTGAGTCTAGATATAGAAGACGGTTGTACAGACGGATCTCGTTAGTCTAGATATAGAAGACGGTTGTACAGACGGATCTCGTTAGTCTAGATATTGAAGACGTTTGTCCAACGACGTACCTCGTTAGTCTAGATATAGAAAACGGTTGTACAGACGGATCTCGTTAGTCTAGATATAGAAGACGGTTGTACAGACGGATCTCGTTAGTCTAGATATAGAAGACGGTTGTATAACGAGAGATCTCGTTAGTCTAGATATAAAGATGGTTGTACAGACGGATCTCGTTAGTCTAGATATAGAAGACGGTTGTATAACGAGAGATCTCGTTAGTCTAGATATAGAAGACGGTTGTATAACGAGAGATCTCGTTAGTCTAGATATAGAAGACGGTTGTATAACGGGAGATCTCGTTAGTCTAGATATAGAAGACGGTTGTACAGACGGATCCCGTTAGTCTAGATATAGAAGATGGTTGTACAACGACGTATCTCGTTAGTCTAGATATAGAAGACGGTTGTACAGACGGATCTCGTTAGTCTAGATATTGAAGACGTTTGTCCAACGACGTATCTCGTTAGTCTAGATATAGAAAACGTTTGTACAGACGGATCTCGTTAGTCTAGATATAGAAGAGGGTTGTACTACGACGGATCTCGTTAGTCTAGATATAGAAGACGGTTGTACAGACAGAGCTCGTTAGTCTAGATATTGAAGACGTTTGTCCAACGACGTATCTCGTTAGTCTAAATATAGAAGACGGTTGTACATCGAGAGATCTCGTTAGTCTAGATATAGAAGACGGTTGTACAGACGGATCTCGTTAGTCTAGATATAGAAGACGGTTGTATAACGAGAGATCTCGTTAGTCTAGATATAGAAGACGGTTGTACAGACGGATCTCGTTAGTCTAGATATAGAAGACGGTTGTATAACGGGAGATCTCGTTAGTCTAGATATAGAAGACGGTTGTACAGACGGATCCCGTTAGTCTAGATATAGAAGATGGTTGTACAACGACGTATCTCGTTAGTCTAGATATAGAAGACGGTTGTACAGACGGATCTCGTTAGTCTAGATATTGAAGACGTTTGTCCAACGACGTACCTCGTTAGTCTAGATATAGAAAACGGTTGTACAGACGGATCTCGTTAGTCTAGATATAGAAGACGGTTGTACAGACGGATCCCGTTAGTCTAGATATTGAAGACGGTTGTACATCGAGAGATCTCGTTAGTCTAGATATAGAAGACGGTTGTACAGACGGATCTCGTTAGTCTAGATATAGAAGACGGTTGTATAACGAGAGATCTCGTTAGTCTAGATATAGAAGACGGTTGTATAACGAGAGATCTCGTTAGTCTAGATATAGAAGACGGTTGTATAACGGGAGATCTCGTTAGTCTAGATATAGAAGACGGTTGTACAGACGGATCCCGTTAGTCTAGATATAGAAGATGGTTGTACAACGACGTATCTCGTTAGTCTAGATATAGAAGACGGTTGTACAGACGGATCTCGTTAGTCTAGATATTGAAGACGTTTGTCCAACGACGTATCTCGTTAGTCTAGATATAGAAAACGTTTGTACAGACGGATCTCGTTAGTCTAGATATAGAAGACGGTTGTATAACGGGAGATCTCGTTAGTCTAGATATAGAAGACGGTTGTACAGACGGATCCCGTTAGTCTAGATATAGAAGATGGTTGTACAACGACGTATCTCGTTAGTCTAGATATAGAAGACGGTTGTACAGACGGATCTCGTTAGTCTAGATATTGAAGACGTTTGTCCAACGACGTATCTCGTTAGTCTAGATATAGAAAACGTTTGTACAGACGGATCTCGTTAGTCTAGATATAGAAGAGGGTTGTACTACGACGGATCTCGTTAGTCTAGATATAGAAGACGGTTGTACAGACAGAGCTCGTTAGTCTAGATATTGAAGACGTTTGTCCAACGACGTATCTCGTTAGTCTAAATATAGAAGACGGTTGTACATCGAGAGATCTCGTTAGTCTAGATATAGAAGAGGGTTGTACAACAACGGATCTCGTTAGTCTAGATATAGAAGACGGTTGTACAGACGGATGTCGTTAGTCTAGATATAGAAGACGGTTGTACAGACGGATCTCGGTAGTCTAGATATAGAAGACGGTTGTACAACGACGGATCTCGTTAGCCTAGATATAGAAGACGGTTGTACAGACGGATGTCGTTAGTCTAGATATAGAAGACGGTTGTACAGACGGATCTCGGTAGTCTAGATATAGAAGACGGTTGTACAAACGGATCTCGTTAGTCTAGATATAGAAGACGGTTGTACATCGAGAGATCTCGTTAGTCTAGATATAGAAGAGGGTTGTACAACAACGGATCTCGTTAGTCTAGATATAGAAGACGGTTGTACATCGGGAGATCTCGTTAGCCTAGATATAGAAGACGGTTGTACAGACGGATGTCGTTAGTCTAGATATAGAAGACGGTTGTACAGACGGATCTCGTTAGTCTAGATATAGAAGACGGTTGTCCAACGACGTACCTCGTTAGTCTAGATATAGAAAACGGTTGTACAGACGGATCTCGTGAGTCTAGATATAGAAGAGGGTTGTCCAACGACGTATCTCGTTAGTCTAGATATAGAAGACGGTTGTACAGACGGATCTCGTTAGTCTAGATATAGAAGACGGTTGTACAGACGGATCTCGTTAGTCTAGATATAGAAGACGGTTGTACAGACGGATCTCGTTAGTCTAGATATAGAAGACGGTTGTACAGACGGATCTCGTTAGTCTAGATATAGAAGACGGTTGTACAGACGGATCTCGTTAGTCTAGATATAGAAGACGGTTGCACAGACGGACCTCGTTAGTCTAGATATTGAAGACGTTTGTCCAACGACGTATCTCGTTAGTCTAGATATAGAAGACGGTTGTACAGACGGATCTCGTTAGTCTAGATATAGAAGACGGTTGTACAGACGGATCTCGTTAGTCTAGATATAGAAGACGGTTGTACAGACGGATCTCGTTAGTCTAGATATAGAAGACGGTTGTACAGACGGATCTCGTTAGTCTAGATATTGAAGACGTTTGTCCAACGACGTACCTCGTTAGTCTAGTTATAGAAAACGGTTGTACAGACGGATCTCGTTAGTCTAGATATAGAAGACGGTTGTACAACGACGGATCTCGTTAGTCTAGATATAGAAGACGGTTGTACAGACGGATCTCGTTAGTCTAGATATAGAAGACGGTTGTACAGACGGATCTCGTTAGTCTAGATATAGAAGACGGTTGTACAGACGGATCTCGTGAGTCTAGATATTGAAGACGGTTGTATAGACGGATCTCGTTAGTCTAGATATAGAAGACGGTTGTACAGACGGATCTCGTGAGTCTAGATATAGAAGACGGTTGTCCAACGACGTATCTCGTTAGTCTAGACATAGGAAACGGTTGTACAGACGGATCTCGTTAGTCTAGATATAGAAGACGGTTGTACAGACGGATCTCGTTAGTCTAGATATAGAAGACGGTTGTACAGACGGATCTCGTTAGTCTAGATATAGAAGACGGTTGTACAGACGGATCTCGTTATTCTAGATATTGAAGACGTTTGTCCAACGACGTATCTCGTTAGTCTAGATATAGAAGACGGTTGTACAGACGGATCTCGTTAGTCTAGATATAGAAGACGGTTGTATAACGAGAGATCTCGTTAGTCTAGATATAGAAGACGGTTGTACAGACGGATCCCGTTAGTCTAGATATTGAAGACGGTTGAACATCGAGAGATCTCGTTAGTCTAGATATAGAAGACGGTTGTACAGACGGATCTCGTTAGTCTAGATATAGAAGACGGTTGTATAACGAGAGATCTCGTTAGTCTAGATATAGAAGACGGTTGTACAGACGGATCCCGTTAGTCTAGATATAGAAGATGGTTGTACAACGACGTATCTCGTTAGTCTAGATATAGAAGACGGTTGTACAGACGGATCTCGTTAGTCTAGATATTGAAGACGTTTGTCCAACGACGTATCTCGTTAGTCTAGATATAGAAGACGGTTGTACAGACGGATCTCGTTAGTCTAGATATTGAAGACGTTTGTCCAACGACGTACCTCGTTAGTCTAGATATAGAAAACGGTTGTACAGACGGATCTCGTGAGTCTAGATATAGAAGACGGTTGTCCAACGACGTATCTCGTTAGTCTAGATATAGAAGACGGTTGTACAGACGGATCTCGTTAGTCTAGATATAGAAGACGGTTGTACAGACGGATCTCGTTAGTCTAGATATAGAAGACGGTTGTACAGACGGATCTCGTTAGTCTAGATATAGAAGACGGTTGTACAGACGGATCTCGTTAGTCTAGATATAGAAGACGGTTGTACAGACGGATCTCGTTAGTCTAGATATAGAAGACGGTTGCACAGACGGACCTCGTTAGTCTAGATATTGAAGACGTTTGTCCAACGACGTATCTCGTTAGTCTAGATATAGAAGACGGTTGTACAGACGGATCTCGTTAGTCTAGATATAGAAGACGGTTGTACAGACGGATCTCGTTAGTCTAGATATAGAAGACGGTTGTACAGACGGATCTCGTTAGTCTAGATATAGAAGACGGTTGTACAGACGGATCTCGTTAGTCTAGATATTGAAGACGTTTGTCCAACGACGTACCTCGTTAGTCTAGTTATAGAAAACGGTTGTACAGACGGATCTCGTTAGTCTAGATATAGAAGACAGTTGTACAGACGGATCTCGTTAGTCTAGATACAGAAGACGGTTGTACAACGACGGATCTCGTTAGCCTAGATATAGAAGACGGTTGTGCAGACGGATGTCGTTAGTCTAGATATAGAAAACGGTTGTACAGACGGATCTCGTTAGTCTAGATATAGAAGACGGTTGTACAGACGGATCTCGTTAGTCTAGATATAGAAGACGGTTGTACAACGACGGATCTCGTTAGTCTAGATATAGAAGACGGTTGTACAGACGGATCTCGTGAGTCTAGATATAGAAGACGGTTGTACAGACGGATCTCGTTAGTCTAGATATAGAAGACGGTTGTACAGACGGATCTCGTGAGTCTAGATATAGAAGACGGTTGTACAGACGGATCTCGTTAGTCTAGATATAGAAGACGGTTGTACAGACGGATCTCGTTAGTCTAGATATTGAAGACGTTTGTCCAACGACGTACCTCGTTAGTCTAGATATAGAAAACGGTTGTACAGACGGATCTCGTTAGTCTAGATATAGAAGACAGTTGTACAGACGGATCTCGTTAGTCTAGATACAGAAGACGGTTGTACAACGACGGATCTCGTTAGCCTAGATATAGAAGACGGTTGTACAGACGGATGTCGTTAGTCTAGATATAGAAGACGGTTGTACAGACGGATCTCGGTTGTCTAGATATAGAAGACGGTTGTACAGACGGATCCCGTTAGTCTAGATATAGAAGACGGTTGTACAAACGGATCTCGTTAGTCTAGATATAGAAGACGGTTGTACAACGACGGATCTCGTTAGTCTAGATATAGAAGACGGTTGTACAGACGGATCTCTTGAGTCTAGATATAGAAGACGGTTGTACAGACGGATCTCGTTAGTCTAGATATAGAAGACGGTTGTACAGACGGATCTCGTTAGTCTAGATATAGAAGACGGTTGTACAACGACGGATCTCGTTAGTCTGGATATAGAAGACGGTTGTACAGACGGATCTCGTGAGTCTAGATATAGAAGACGGTTGTACAGACGGATCTCGTTAGTCTAGATATAGAAGACGGTTGTACAGACGGATCTCGTTAGTCTAGATATAGAAGACGGTTGTACAGACGGATCTCGTGAGTCTAGATATAGAAGACGGTTGTACAGACGGATCTCGTTAGTCTAGATATAGAAGACGGTTGTACAGACGGATCTCGTTAGTCTAGATATTGAAGACGGTTGTACATCGAGAGATCTCGTTAGTCTAGATATAGAAGAGGGTTGTACTACGACGGATCTCGTTAGTCTAGATATAGAAGACGGTTGTACAGACAGAGCTCGTTAGTCTAGATATTGAAGACGTTTGTCCAACGACGTACCTCGTTAGTCTAGATATAGAAAACGGTTGTACAGACGGATCTCGTTAGTCTAGATATAGAAGACGGTTGTACAGACGGATCTCGTTAATCTAGATATAGAAGACGGTTGTATAACGAGAGATCTCGTTAGTCTAGATATAAAAGACGGTTGTATAACGAGAGATCTCGTTAGTCTAGATATAGAAGACGGTTGTACAGACGGATCTCGTTAGTCTAGATATAGAAGACGGTTGTATAACGAGAGATCTCGTTAGTCTAGATATAGAAGACGGTTGTACAGACGGATCCCGTTAGTCTAGATATAGAAGATGGTTGTACAACGACGTATCTCGTTAGTCTAGATATAGAAGACGGTTGTACAGACGGATCTCGTTAGTCTAGATATTGAAGACGTTTGTCCAACGACGTACCTCGTTAGTCTAGATATAGAAGACGGTTGTACAGACGGATCTCGTGAGTCTAGATATAGAAGACGGTTGTCCAACGACGTATCTCGTTAGTCTAGATATAGAAGACGGTTGTACAGACGGATCTCGTTAGTCTAAATATAGAAGACGGTTGTACAGACGGATCTCGTTAGTCTAGATATAGAAGACGGTTGTACAGACGGATCTCGTTAATCTAGATATAGAAGACGGTTGTACAGACGGATCTCGTTAGTCTAGATATTGAAGACGTTTGTCCAACGACGTACCTCGTTAGTCTAGACATAGAAAACGGTTGTACAGACGGATCTCGTTAGTCTAGATATAGAAGACGGTTGTACAACGACGGATCTCGTTAGTCTAGATATAGAAGACGGTTGTACAGACGGATCTCGTTAGTCTAGATATAGAAGACGGTTGTACAGACGGATCTCGTTAGTCTAGATATAGAAGACGGTTGTACAGACGGATCTCGTGAGTCTAGATATAGAAGACGGTTGTACAGACGGATCTCGTTAGTCTAGACATAGAAAACGGTTGTACAGACGGATCTCGTTAGTCTAGATATAGAAGACGGTTGTACAGACGGATCTCGTGAGTCTAGATATAGAAGACGGTTGTCCAACGACGTATCTCGTTAGTCTAGACATAGGAAACGGTTGTACAGACGGATCTCGTTAGTCTAGATATAGAAGACGGTTGTACAGACGGATCTCGTTAGTCTAGATATAGAAGACGGTTGTACAGACGGATCTCGTTAGTCTAGATATAGAAGACGGTTGTACAGACGGATCTCGTGAGTCTAGATATAGAAGACGGTTGTCCAACGACGTATCTCGTTAGTCTAGACTACGAAACGGTTGTACAGACGGATCTCGTTAGTCTAGATATAGAAGACGGTTGTACAGACGGATCTCGTTAGTCTAGATATAGAAGACGGTTGTACAGACGGACCTCGTTAGTCTAGATATTGAAGACGTTTGTCCAACGACGTATCTCGTTAGTCTAGATATAGAAGACGGTTGTACAGACGGATCTCGTTAGTCTAGATATAGAAGACGGTTGTACAGACGGATCTCGTTAGTCTAGATATTGAAGACGTTTGTCCAACGACGTATCTCGTTAGTCTAGATATAGAAGACGGTTGTACAGACGGATCTCGTTAGTCTAGATATAGAAGACGGTTGTACAGACGGATCTGGTTAGTCTAGATATAGAAGACGGTTGTACAGACGGATCTCGTTAGTCTAGATATTGAAGACGTTTGTCCAACGACGTACCTCGTTAGTCTAGACATAGAAAACGGTTGTACAGACGGATCTCGTTAGTCTAGATATAGAGGACGGTTGTACAACGACGGATCTCGTTAGTCTAGATATAGAAGACGGTTGTACAGACGGATCTCGTTAGTCTAGATATAGAAGACGGTTGTACAGACGGATCTCGTTAGTCTAGATATAGAAGACGGTTGTACAGACGGATCTCGTTAGTCTAGATATAGAAGACGGTTGTATAACGAGAGATCTCGTTAGTCTAGATATAGAAGACGGTTGTACAGACGGATCTCGTTAGTCTAGATATAGAAGACGGTTGTATAACGAGAGATCTCGTTAGTCTATATATAGAAGACGGTTGTACAGACGGATCCCGTTAGTCTAGATATAGAAGATGGTTGTACAACGACGTATCTCGTTAGTCTAGATATAGAAGAGGGTTGTACTACGACGGATCTCGTTAGTCTAGATATAGAAGACGGTTGTACAGACAGAGCTCGTTAGTCTAGATATTGAAGACGTTTGTCCAACGACGTATCTCGTTAGTCTAGATATAGAAAACGGTTGTACAGACGGATCTCGTTAGTCTAGATATAGAAGAGGGTTGTACTACGACGGATCTCGTTAGTCTAGATATAGAAGACGGTTGTACAGACAGAGCTCGTTAGTCTAGATATTGAAGACGTTTGTCCAACGACGTATCTCGTTAGTCTAGATATAGAAGATGGTTGTACATCGAGAGATCTCGTTAGTCTAGATATAGAAGAGGGTTGTACAACAACGGATCTCGTTAGTCTTAGATATAGAAGACGGTTGTACATCGAGAGATCTCGTTAGTCTAGATATAGAAGACAGTTGTACAGACGGATCTCGTTAGTCTAGATACAGAAGACGGTTGTACAACGACGGATCTCGTTAGCCTAGATATAGAAGACGGTTGTACAGACGGATGTCGTTAGTCTAGATATAGAAGACGGTTGTACAGACGGATCTCGGTTGTCTAGATATAGAAGACGGTTGTACAGACGGATCCCGTTAGTCTAGATATAGAAGACGGTTGTACAAACGGATCTCGTTAGTCTAGATATAGAAGACGGTTGTACAACGACGGATCTCGTTAGTCTAGATATAGAAGACGGTTGTACAGACGGATCTCTTGAGTCTAGATATAGAAGACGGTTGTACAGACGGATCTCGTTAGTCTAGATATAGAAGACGGTTGTACAGACGGATCTCGTTAGTCTAGATATAGAAGACGGTTGTACAACGACGGATCTCGTTAGTCTGGATATAGAAGACGGTTGTACAGACGGATCTCGTGAGTCTAGATATAGAAGACGGTTGTACAGACGGATCTCGTTAGTCTAGATATAGAAGACGGTTGTACAGACGGATCTCGTTAGTCTAGATATAGAAGACGGTTGTACAGACGGATCTCGTGAGTCTAGATATAGAAGACGGTTGTACAGACGGATCTCGTTAGTCTAGATATAGAAGACGGTTGTACAGACGGATCTCGTTAGTCTAGATATTGAAGACGGTTGTACATCGAGAGATCTCGTTAGTCTAGATATAGAAGAGGGTTGTACTACGACGGATCTCGTTAGTCTAGATATAGAAGACGGTTGTACAGACAGAGCTCGTTAGTCTAGATATTGAAGACGTTTGTCCAACGACGTACCTCGTTAGTCTAGATATAGAAAACGGTTGTACAGACGGATCTCGTTAGTCTAGATATAGAAGACGGTTGTACAGACGGATCTCGTTAATCTAGATATAGAAGACGGTTGTATAACGAGAGATCTCGTTAGTCTAGATATAAAAGATGGTTGTACAGACGGATCTCGTTAGTCTAGATATAGAAGACGGTTGTATAACGAGAGATGTCGTTAGTCTAGATATAAAAGATGGTTGTACAGACGGATCTCGTTAGTCTAGATATAGAAGACGGTTGTATAACGAGAGATCTCGTTAGTCTAGATATTGAAGACGTTTGTCCAACGACGTACCTCGTTAGTCTAGATATAGAAGACGGTTGTACAGACGGATCTCGTGAGTCTAGATATAGAAGACGGTTGTCCAACGACGTATCTCGTTAGTCTAGATATAGAAGACGGTTGTACAGACGGATCTCGTTAGTCTAAATATAGAAGACGGTTGTACAGACGGATCTCGTTAGTCTAGATATAGAAGACGGTTGTACAGACGGATCTCGTTAATCTAGATATAGAAGACGGTTGTACAGACGGATCTCGTTAGTCTAGATATTGAAGACGTTTGTCCAACGACGTACCTCGTTAGTCTAGACATAGAAAACGGTTGTACAGACGGATCTCGTTAGTCTAGATATAGAAGACGGTTGTACAACGACGGATCTCGTTAGTCTAGATATAGAAGACGGTTGTACAGACGGATCTCGTTAGTCTAGATATAGAAGACGGTTGTACAGACGGATCTCGTTAGTCTAGATATAGAAGACGGTTGTACAGACGGATCTCGTGAGTCTAGATATAGAAGACGGTTGTACAGACGGATCTCGTTAGTCTAGACATAGAAAACGGTTGTACAGACGGATCTCGTTAGTCTAGATATAGAAGACGGTTGTACAGACGGATCTCGTGAGTCTAGATATAGAAGACGGTTGTCCAACGACGTATCTCGTTAGTCTAGACATAGGAAACGGTTGTACAGACGGATCTCGTTAGTCTAGATATAGAAGACGGTTGTACAGACGGATCTCGTTAGTCTAGATATAGAAGACGGTTGTACAGACGGATCTCGTTAGTCTAGATATAGAAGACGGTTGTACAGACGGATCTCGTGAGTCTAGATATAGAAGACGGTTGTCCAACGACGTATCTCGTTAGTCTAGACTACGAAACGGTTGTACAGACGGATCTCGTTAGTCTAGATATAGAAGACGGTTGTACAGACGGATCTCGTTAGTCTAGATATAGAAGACGGTTGTACAGACGGACCTCGTTAGTCTAGATATTGAAGACGTTTGTCCAACGACGTATCTCGTTAGTCTAGATATAGAAGACGGTTGTACAGACGGATCTCGTTAGTCTAGATATAGAAGACGGTTGTACAGACGGATCTCGTTAGTCTAGATATTGAAGACGTTTGTCCAACGACGTATCTCGTTAGTCTAGATATAGAAGACGGTTGTACAGACGGATCTCGTTAGTCTAGATATAGAAGACGGTTGTACAGACGGATCTGGTTAGTCTAGATATAGAAGACGGTTGTACAGACGGATCTCGTTAGTCTAGATATTGAAGACGTTTGTCCAACGACGTACCTCGTTAGTCTAGACATAGAAAACGGTTGTACAGACGGATCTCGTTAGTCTAGATATAGAAGACGGTTGTACAACGACGGATCTCGTTAGTCTAGATATAGAAGACGGTTGTACAGACGGATCTCGTTAGTCTAGATATAGAAGACGGTTGTACAGACGGATCTCGTTAGTCTAGATATAGAAGACGGTTGTACAGACGGATCTCGTTAGTCTAGATATAGAAGACGGTTGTATAACGAGAGATCTCGTTAGTCTAGATATAGAAGACGGTTGTACAGACGGATCTCGTTAGTCTAGATATAGAAGACGGTTGTATAACGAGAGATCTCGTTAGTCTATATATAGAAGACGGTTGTACAGACGGATCCCGTTAGTCTAGATATAGAAGATGGTTGTACAACGACGTATCTCGTTAGTCTAGATATAGAAGAGGGTTGTACTACGACGGATCTCGTTAGTCTAGATATAGAAGACGGTTGTACAGACAGAGCTCGTTAGTCTAGATATTGAAGACGTTTGTCCAACGACGTATCTCGTTAGTCTAGATATAGAAAACGGTTGTACAGACGGATCTCGTTAGTCTAGATATAGAAGAGGGTTGTACTACGACGGATCTCGTTAGTCTAGATATAGAAGACGGTTGTACAGACAGAGCTCGTTAGTCTAGATATTGAAGACGTTTGTCCAACGACGTATCTCGTTAGTCTAGATATAGAAGATGGTTGTACATCGAGAGATCTCGTTAGTCTAGATATAGAAGAGGGTTGTACAACAACGGATCTCGTTAGTCTTAGATATAGAAGACGGTTGTACATCGAGAGATCTCGTTAGTCTAGATATAGAAGACAGTTGTACAGACGGATCTCGTTAGTCTAGATACAGAAGACGGTTGTACAACGACGGATCTCGTTAGCCTAGATATAGAAGACGGTTGTACAGACGGATGTCGTTAGTCTAGATATAGAAGACGGTTGTACAGACGGATCTCGGTTGTCTAGATATAGAAGACGGTTGTACAGACGGATCCCGTTAGTCTAGATATAGAAGACGGTTGTACAAACGGATCTCGTTAGTCTAGATATAGAAGACGGTTGTACAACGACGGATCTCGTTAGTCTAGATATAGAAGACGGTTGTACAGACGGATCTCTTGAGTCTAGATATAGAAGACGGTTGTACAGACGGATCTCGTTAGTCTAGATATAGAAGACGGTTGTACAGACGGATCTCGTTAGTCTAGATATAGAAGACGGTTGTACAACGACGGATCTCGTTAGTCTGGATATAGAAGACGGTTGTACAGACGGATCTCGTGAGTCTAGATATAGAAGACGGTTGTACAGACGGATCTCGTTAGTCTAGATATAGAAGACGGTTGTACAGACGGATCTCGTTAGTCTAGATATAGAAGACGGTTGTACAGACGGATCTCGTGAGTCTAGATATAGAAGACGGTTGTACAGACGGATCTCGTTAGTCTAGATATAGAAGACGGTTGTACAGACGGATCTCGTTAGTCTAGATATTGAAGACGGTTGTACATCGAGAGATCTCGTTAGTCTAGATATAGAAGAGGGTTGTACTACGACGGATCTCGTTAGTCTAGATATAGAAGACGGTTGTACAGACAGAGCTCGTTAGTCTAGATATTGAAGACGTTTGTCCAACGACGTACCTCGTTAGTCTAGATATAGAAAACGGTTGTACAGACGGATCTCGTTAGTCTAGATATAGAAGACGGTTGTACAGACGGATCTCGTTAATCTAGATATAGAAGACGGTTGTATAACGAGAGATCTCGTTAGTCTAGATATAAAAGATGGTTGTACAGACGGATCTCGTTAGTCTAGATATAGAAGACGGTTGTATAACGAGAGATGTCGTTAGTCTAGATATAAAAGATGGTTGTACAGACGGATCTCGTTAGTCTAGATATAGAAGACGGTTGTATAACGAGAGATCTCGTTAGTCTAGATATTGAAGACGTTTGTCCAACGACGTATCTCGTTAGTCTAGATATAGAAGATGGTTGTACAACGACGTATCTCGTTAGTCTAGATATAGAAGACGGTTGTACATCGAGAGATCTCGTTAGTCTAGATATAGAAGACAGTTGTACAGACGGATCTCGTTAGTCTAGATACAGAAGACGGTTGTACAACGACGGATCTCGTTAGCCTACATATAGAAGACGGTTGTACAGACGGATGTCGTTAGTCTAGATATAGAAGACGGTTGTACAGACGGATCTCGGTAGTCTAGATATAGAAGACGGTTGTACAGACGGATCCCGTTAGTCTAGATATAGAAGACGGTTGTACAAACGGATCTCGTTAGTCTAGATATAGAAGACGGTTGTACAACGACGGATCTCGTTAGTCTAGATATAGAAGACGGTTGTACAGACGGATCTCTTGAGTCTAGATATAGAAGACGGTTGTACAGACGGATCTCGTTAGTCTAGATATAGAAGACGGTTGTACAGACGGATCTCGTTAGTCTAGATATAGAAGACGGTTGTACAACGACGGATCTCGTTAGTCTAGATATAGAAGACGGTTGTGCAGACGGATCTCGTGAGTCTAGATATAGAAGACGGTTGTACAGACGGATCTCGTTAGTCTAGATATAGAAGACGGTTGTACAGACGGATCTCGTTAGTCTAGATATAGAAGACGGTTGTACAGACGGACCTCGTTAGTCTAGATATTGAAGACGTTTGTCCAACGACGTATCTCGTTAGTCTAGATATAGAAGACGGTTGTACAGACGGATCTCGTTAGTCTAGATATAGAAGACGGTTGTACAGACGGATCTCGTTAGTCTAGATATTGAAGACGTTTGTCCAACGACGTATCTCGTTAGTCTAGATATAGAAGACGGTTGTACAGACGGATCTCGTTAGTCTAGATATAGAAGACGGTTGTACAGACGGATCTCGTTAGTCTAGATATAGAAGACGGTTGTACAGACGGATCTCGTTAGTCTAGATATAGAAGACGGTTGTATAACGAGAGATCTCGTTAGTCTAGATATAAAAGATGGTTGTACAGACGGATCTCGTTAGTCTAGATATAGAAGACGGTTGTATAACGAGAGATGTCGTTAGTCTAGATATAAAAGATGGTTGTACAGACGGATCTCGTTAGTCTAGATATAGAAGACGGTTGTATAACGAGAGATCTCGTTAGTCTAGATATAGAAGACGGTTGTATAACGAGAGATCTCGTTAGTCTAGATATAGAAGACGGTTGTACAGACGGATCCCGTTAGTCTAGATATTGAAGACGGTTGTACATCGAGAGATCTCGTTAGTCTAGATATAGAAGAGGGTTGTACTACGACGGATCTCGTTAGTCTAGATATAGAAGACGGTTGTACAGACAGAGCTCGTTAGTCTAGATATTGAAGACGTTTGTCCAACGACGTATCTCGTTAGTCTAGATATAGAAGATGGTTGTACAACGACGGATCTCGTTAGTCTAGATATAGAAGACGGTTGTACATCGAGAGATCTCGTTAGTCTAGATATAGAAGACTGTTGTACAGACGGATCTCGTTAGTCTAGATATAGAAGACGGTTGTATAACGAGAGATCTCGTTAGTCTAGATATAGAAGGCGGTTGTACAGACGGATCTCGTTAGTCTAGATATAGAAGACGGTTGTATAACGAGAGATCTCGTTAGTCTAGATATAGAAGACGGTTGTACAGACGGATCCCGTTAGTCTAGATATAGAAGATGGTTGTACAACGACGTATCTCGTTAGTCTAGATATAGAAGACGGTTGTACAGACGGATCTCGTTAGTCTAGATATTGAAGACGTTTGTCCAACGACGTACCTCGTTAGTCTAGATATAGAAGACGGTTGTACAGACGGATCTCGTGAGTCTAGATATAGAAGACGGTTGTCCAACGACGTATCTCGTTAGTCTAGATATAGAAGACGGTTGTACAGACGGATCTCGTTAGTCTAAATATAGAAGACGGTTGTACAGACGGATCTCGTTAGTCTAGATATAGAAGACGGTTGTACAGACGGATCTCGTTAATCTAGATATAGAAGACGGTTGTACAGACGGATCTCGTTAGTCTAGATATTGAAGACGTTTGTCCAACGACGTACCTCGTTAGTCTAGACATAGAAAACGGTTGTACAGACGGATCTCGTTAGTCTAGATATAGAAGACGGTTGTACAACGACGGATCTCGTTAGTCTAGATATAGAAGACGGTTGTACAGACGGATCTCGTTAGTCTAGATATAGAAGACGGTAGTACAGACGGATCTCGTTAGTCTAGATATAGAAGACGGTTGTACAGACGGATCTCGTGAGTCTAGATATAGAAGACGGTTGTACAGACGGATCTCGTTAGTCTAGACATAGAAAACGGTTGTACAGACGGATCTCGTTAGTCTAGATATAGAAGACGGTTGTACAGACGGATCTCGTGAGTCTAGATATAGAAGACGGTTGTCCAACGACGTATCTCGTTAGTCTAGACATAGGAAACGGTTGTACAGACGGATCTCGTTAGTCTAGATATAGAAGACGGTTGTACAGACGGATCTCGTTAGTCTAGATATAGAAGACGGTTGTACAGACGGATCTCGTTAGTCTAGATATAGAAGACGGTTGTACAGACGGATCTCGTGAGTCTAGATATAGAAGACGGTTGTCCAACGACGTATCTCGTTAGTCTAGACTACGAAACGGTTGTACAGACGGATCTCGTTAGTCTAGATATAGAAGACGGTTGTACAGACGGATCTCGTTAGTCTAGATATAGAAGACGGTTGTACAGACGGACCTCGTTAGTCTAGATATTGAAGACGTTTGTCCAACGACGTATCTCGTTAGTCTAGATATAGAAGACGGTTGTACAGACGGATCTCGTTAGTCTAGATATAGAAGACGGTTGTACAGACGGATCTCGTTAGTCTAGATATTGAAGACGTTTGTCCAACGACGTATCTCGTTAGTCTAGATATAGAAGACGGTTGTACAGACGGATCTCGTTAGTCTAGATATAGAAGACGGTTGTACAGACGGATCTGGTTAGTCTAGATATAGAAGACGGTTGTACAGACGGATCTCGTTAGTCTAGATATTGAAGACGTTTGTCCAACGACGTACCTCGTTAGTCTAGACATAGAAAACGGTTGTACAGACGGATCTCGTTAGTCTAGATATAGAAGACGGTTGTACAACGACGGATCTCGTTAGTCTAGATATAGAAGACGGTTGTACAGACGGATCTCGTTAGTCTAGATATAGAAGACGGTTGTACAGACGGATCTCGTTAGTCTAGATATAGAAGACGGTTGTACAGACGGATCTCGTTAGTCTAGATATAGAAGACGGTTGTATAACGAGAGATCTCGTTAGTCTAGATATAGAAGACGGTTGTACAGACGGATCTCGTTAGTCTAGATATAGAAGACGGTTGTATAACGAGAGATCTCGTTAGTCTATATATAGAAGACGGTTGTACAGACGGATCCCGTTAGTCTAGATATAGAAGATGGTTGTACAACGACGTATCTCGTTAGTCTAGATATAGAAGAGGGTTGTACTACGACGGATCTCGTTAGTCTAGATATAGAAGACGGTTGTACAGACAGAGCTCGTTAGTCTAGATATTGAAGACGTTTGTCCAACGACGTATCTCGTTAGTCTAGATATAGAAAACGGTTGTACAGACGGATCTCGTTAGTCTAGATATAGAAGAGGGTTGTACTACGACGGATCTCGTTAGTCTAGATATAGAAGACGGTTGTACAGACAGAGCTCGTTAGTCTAGATATTGAAGACGTTTGTCCAACGACGTATCTCGTTAGTCTAGATATAGAAGATGGTTGTACATCGAGAGATCTCGTTAGTCTAGATATAGAAGAGGGTTGTACAACAACGGATCTCGTTAGTCTTAGATATAGAAGACGGTTGTACATCGAGAGATCTCGTTAGTCTAGATATAGAAGACAGTTGTACAGACGGATCTCGTTAGTCTAGATACAGAAGACGGTTGTACAACGACGGATCTCGTTAGCCTAGATATAGAAGACGGTTGTACAGACGGATGTCGTTAGTCTAGATATAGAAGACGGTTGTACAGACGGATCTCGGTTGTCTAGATATAGAAGACGGTTGTACAGACGGATCCCGTTAGTCTAGATATAGAAGACGGTTGTACAAACGGATCTCGTTAGTCTAGATATAGAAGACGGTTGTACAACGACGGATCTCGTTAGTCTAGATATAGAAGACGGTTGTACAGACGGATCTCTTGAGTCTAGATATAGAAGACGGTTGTACAGACGGATCTCGTTAGTCTAGATATAGAAGACGGTTGTACAGACGGATCTCGTTAGTCTAGATATAGAAGACGGTTGTACAACGACGGATCTCGTTAGTCTGGATATAGAAGACGGTTGTACAGACGGATCTCGTGAGTCTAGATATAGAAGACGGTTGTACAGACGGATCTCGTTAGTCTAGATATAGAAGACGGTTGTACAGACGGATCTCGTTAGTCTAGATATAGAAGACGGTTGTACAGACGGATCTCGTGAGTCTAGATATAGAAGACGGTTGTACAGACGGATCTCGTTAGTCTAGATATAGAAGACGGTTGTACAGACGGATCTCGTTAGTCTAGATATTGAAGACGGTTGTACATCGAGAGATCTCGTTAGTCTAGATATAGAAGAGGGTTGTACTACGACGGATCTCGTTAGTCTAGATATAGAAGACGGTTGTACAGACAGAGCTCGTTAGTCTAGATATTGAAGACGTTTGTCCAACGACGTACCTCGTTAGTCTAGATATAGAAAACGGTTGTACAGACGGATCTCGTTAGTCTAGATATAGAAGACGGTTGTACAGACGGATCTCGTTAATCTAGATATAGAAGACGGTTGTATAACGAGAGATCTCGTTAGTCTAGATATAAAAGATGGTTGTACAGACGGATCTCGTTAGTCTAGATATAGAAGACGGTTGTATAACGAGAGATGTCGTTAGTCTAGATATAAAAGATGGTTGTACAGACGGATCTCGTTAGTCTAGATATAGAAGACGGTTGTATAACGAGAGATCTCGTTAGTCTAGATATTGAAGACGTTTGTCCAACGACGTATCTCGTTAGTCTAGATATAGAAGATGGTTGTACAACGACGTATCTCGTTAGTCTAGATATAGAAGACGGTTGTACATCGAGAGATCTCGTTAGTCTAGATATAGAAGACAGTTGTACAGACGGATCTCGTTAGTCTAGATATAGAAGACGGTTGTACAACGACGGATCTCGTTAGTCTAGATATAGAAGACGGTTGTACAGACGGATCTCTTGAGTCTAGATATAGAAGACGGTTGTACAGACGGATCTCGTTAGTCTAGATATAGAAGACGGTTGTACAGACGGATCTCGTTAGTCTAGATATAGAAGACGGTTGTACAGACGGATCTCGTGAGTCTAGATATAGAAGACGGTTGTACAGACGGATCTCGTTAGCCTACATATAGAAGACGGTTGTACAGACGGATGTCGTTAGTCTAGATATAGAAGACGGTTGTACAGACGGATCTCGGTAGTCTAGATATAGAAGACGGTTGTACAGACGGATCCCGTTAGTCTAGATATAGAAGACGGTTGTACAAACGGATCTCGTTAGTCTAGATATAGAAGACGGTTGTACAACGACGGATCTCGTTAGTCTAGATATAGAAGACGGTTGTACAGACGGATCTCTTGAGTCTAGATATAGAAGACGGTTGTACAGACGGATCTCGTTAGTCTAGATATAGAAGACGGTTGTACAGACGGATCTCGTTAGTCTAGATATAGAAGACGGTTGTACAACGACGGATCTCGTTAGTCTAGATATAGAAGACGGTTGTGCAGACGGATCTCGTGAGTCTAGATATAGAAGACGGTTGTACAGACGGATCTCGTTAGTCTAGATATAAAAGACGGTTGTACAGACGGATCTCGTTAGTCTAGATATAGAAGACGGTTGTACAGACGGATCTCGTGAGTCTAGATATAGAAGACGGTTGTACAGACGGATCTCGTTAGTCTAGATATAGAAGACGGTTGTACAGACGGATCTCGTTAGTCTAGATATTGAAGACGTTTGTCCAACGACGTACCTCGTTAGTCTAGATATAGAAAACGGTTGTACAGACGGATCTCGTTAGTCTAGATATAGAAGACGGTTGTACAGACGGATCTCGTTAGTCTAGATATAGAAGACGGTTGTATAACGAGAGATCTCGTTAGTCTAGATATAAAGATGGTTGTACAGACGGATCTCGTTAGTCTAGATATAGAAGACGGTTGTATAACGAGAGATGTCGTTAGTCTAGACATAAAAGATGGTTGTACAGACGGATCTCGTTAGTCTAGATATAGTAGACGGTTGTATAACGAGAGATCTCGTTAGTCTAGATATAGAAGACGGTTGTATAACGAGAGATCTCGTTAGTCTAGATATAGAAGACGGTTGTACAGACGGATCCCGTTAGTCTAGATATTGAAGACGGTTGTACATCGAGAGATCTCGTTAGTCTAGATATAGAAGAGGGTTGTACTACGACGGATCTCGTTAGTCTAGATATAGAAGACGGTTGTACAGACAGAGCTCGTTAGTCTAGATATTGAAGACGTTTGTCCAACGACGTATCTCGTTAGTCTAGATATAGAAGATGGTTGTACAACGACGGATCTCGTTAGTCTAGATATAGAAGACGGTTGTACATCGAGAGATCTCGTTAGTCTAGATATAGAAGACTGTTGTACAGACGGATCTCGTTAGTCTAGATATAGAAGACGGTTGTATAACGAGAGATCTCGTTAGTCTAGATATAGAAGACGGTTGTACAGACGGATCTCGTTAGTCTAGATATAGAAGACGGTTGTATAACGAGAGATCTCGTTAGTCTAGATATAGAAGACGGTTGTACAGACGGATCCCGTTAGTCTAGATATAGAAGATGGTTGTACAACGACGTATCTCGTTAGTCTAGATATAGAAGACGGTTGTACAGACGGATCTCGTTAGTCTAGATATTGAAGACGTTTGTCCAACGACGTACCTCGTTAGTCTAGATATAGAAGACGGTTGTACAGACGGATCTCGTGAGTCTAGATATAGAAGACGGTTGTCCAACGACGTATCTCGTTAGTCTAGATATAGAAGACGGTTGTACAGACGGATCTCGTTAGTCTAAATATAGAAGACGGTTGTACAGACGGATCTCGTTAGTCTAGATATAGAAGACGGTTGTACAGACGGATCTCGTTAGTCTAGATATAGAAGACGGTTGTACAACGACGGATCTCGTTAGTCTAGATATAGAAGACGGTTGTACAGACGGATCTCTTGAGTCTAGATATAGAAGACGGTTGTACAGACGGATCTCGTTAGTCTAGATATAGAAGACGGTTGTACAGACGGATCTCGTTAGTCTAGATATAGAAGACGGTTGTACAACGACGGATCTCGTTAGTCTGGATATAGAAGACGGTTGTACAGACGGATCTCGTGAGTCTAGATATAGAAGACGGTTGTACAGACGGATCTCGTTAGTCTAGATATAGAAGACGGTTGTACAGACGGATCTCGTTAGTCTAGATATAGAAGACGGTTGTACAGACGGATCTCGTGAGTCTAGATATAGAAGACGGTTGTACAGACGGATCTCGTTAGTCTAGATATAGAAGACGGTTGTACAGACGGATCTCGTTAGTCTAGATATTGAAGACGGTTGTACATCGAGAGATCTCGTTAGTCTAGATATAGAAGAGGGTTGTACTACGACGGATCTCGTTAGTCTAGATATAGAAGACGGTTGTACAGACAGAGCTCGTTAGTCTAGATATTGAAGACGTTTGTCCAACGACGTACCTCGTTAGTCTAGATATAGAAAACGGTTGTACAGACGGATCTCGTTAGTCTAGATATAGAAGACGGTTGTACAGACGGATCTCGTTAATCTAGATATAGAAGACGGTTGTATAACGAGAGATCTCGTTAGTCTAGATATAAAAGATGGTTGTACAGACGGATCTCGTTAGTCTAGATATAGAAGACGGTTGTATAACGAGAGATGTCGTTAGTCTAGATATAAAAGATGGTTGTACAGACGGATCTCGTTAGTCTAGATATAGAAGACGGTTGTATAACGAGAGATCTCGTTAGTCTAGATATAGAAGACGGTTGTACAGACGGATCCCGTTAGTCTAGATATTGAAGACGGTTGTACATCGAGAGATCTCGTTAGTCTAGATATAGAAGAGGGTTGTACTACGACGGATCTCGTTAGTCTAGATATAGAAGACGGTTGTACAGACAGAGCTCGTTAGTCTAGATATTGAAGACGTTTGTCCAACGACGTATCTCGTTAGTCTAGATATAGAAGATGGTTGTACAACGACGTATCTCGTTAGTCTAGATATAGAAGACGGTTGTACATCGAGAGATCTCGTTAGTCTAGATATAGAAGACAGTTGTACAGACGGATCTCGTTAGTCTAGATACAGAAGACGGTTGTACAACGACGGATCTCGTTAGCCTACATATAGAAGACGGTTGTACAGACGGATGTCGTTAGTCTAGATATAGAAGACGGTTGTACAGACGGATCTCGGTAGTCTAGATATAGAAGACGGTTGTACAGACGGATCCCGTTAGTCTAGATATAGAAGACGGTTGTACAAACGGATCTCGTTAGTCTAGATATAGAAGACGGTTGTACAACGACGGATCTCGTTAGTCTAGATATAGAAGACGGTTGTACAGACGGATCTCTTGAGTCTAGATATAGAAGACGGTTGTACAGACGGATCTCGTTAGTCTAGATATAGAAGACGGTTGTACAGACGGATCTCGTTAGTCTAGATATAGAAGACGGTTGTACAACGACGGATCTCGTTAGTCTAGATATAGAAGACGGTTGTGCAGACGGATCTCGTGAGTCTAGATATAGAAGACGGTTGTACAGACGGATCTCGTTAGTCTAGATATAAAAGACGGTTGTACAGACGGATCTCGTTAGTCTAGATATAGAAGACGGTTGTACAGACGGATCTCGTGAGTCTAGATATAGAAGACGGTTGTACAGACGGATCTCGTTAGTCTAGATATAGAAGACGGTTGTACAGACGGATCTCGTTAGTCTAGATATTGAAGACGTTTGTCCAACGACGTACCTCGTTAGTCTAGATATAGAAAACGGTTGTACAGACGGATCTCGTTAGTCTAGACATAGAAAACGGTTGTACAGACGGATCTCGTTAGTCTAGATATAGAAGACGGTTGTACAACGACGGATCTCGTTAGTCTAGATATAGAAGACGGTTGTACAGACGGATCTCGTTAGTCTAGATATAGAAGACGGTTGTACAGACGGATCTCGTTAGTCTAGATATAGAAGACGGTTGTACAGACGGATCTCGTGAGTCTAGATATTGAAGACGGTTGTATAGACGGATCTCGTGAGTCTAGATATAGAAGACGGTTGTCCAACGACGTATCTCGTTAGTCTAGACATAGGAAACGGTTGTACAGACGGATCTCGTTAGTCTAGATATAGAAGACGGTTGTACAGACGGATCTCGTTAGTCTAGATATAGAAGACGGTTGTACAGACGGATCTCGTTAGTCTAGATATAGAAGACGGTTGTACAGACGGATCTCGTTAGTCTAGATATTGAAGACGTTTGTCCAACGACGTATCTCGTTAGTCTAGATATAGAAGACGGTTGTACAGACGGATCTCGTTAGTCTAGATATAGAAGACGGTTGTACAGACGGATCTCGTTAGTCTAGATATAGAAGACGGTTGTATAACGAGAGATCTCGATAGTCTAGATATAGAAGACGGTTGTACAGACGGATCCCGTTAGTCTAGATATTGAAGACGGTTGTACATCGAGAGATCTCGTTAGTCTAGATATAGAAGACGGTTGTACAGACGGATCTCGTTAGTCTAGATACAGAAGACGGTTGTACAACGACGGATCTCGTTAGCCTAGATATAGAAGACGGTTGTACAGACGGATCTCGTTAGTCTAGATATAGAAGACGGTTGTACAGACGGATCTCGTTAGTCTAGATATAGAAGACGGTTGTACAGACGGATCTCGTTAGTCTAGATATTGAAGACGTTTGTCCAACGACGTATCTCGTTAGTCTAGATATAGAAGACGGTTGTACAGACGGATCTCGTTAGTCTAGATATAGAAGACGGTTGTACAGACGGATCTCATTAGTCTAGATATAGAAGACGGTTGTACAACGACGGATCTCGTTAGACTAGATGTAGAAAACGGTTGTATAGACGGATCTCGTTAGTCTAGATATAAAAGATGGTTGTACAACGACGGATCTCGTTGGTCTAGATATAGAAGACGGTTGTACATAGAGAGATCTCGTTAGTCTAGATATAGAAGACTGTTGTACAGACGGATCTCGTTAGTCTAGATATAGAAGACGGTTGTATAACGAGAGATCTCGTTAGTCTAGATATAGAAGACGGTTGTACAGACGGATCTCGTTAGTCTAGATATAGAAGACGGTTGTATAACGAGAGATCTCGTTAGTCTATATATAGAAGACGGTTGTACAGACGGATCCCGTTAGTCTAGATATAGAAGATGGTTGTACAACGACGTATCTCGTTAGTCTAGATATAGAAGAGGGTTGTACTACGACGGATCTCGTTAGTCTAGATATAGAAGACGGTTGTACAGACAGAGCTCGTTAGTCTAGATATTGAAGACGTTTGTCCAACGACGTATCTCGTTAGTCTAGATATAGAAAACGGTTGTACAGACGGATCTCGTTAGTCTAGATATAGAAGAGGGTTGTACTACGACGGATCTCGTTAGTCTAGATATAGAAGACGGTTGTACAGACAGAGCTCGTTAGTCTAGATATTGAAGACGTTTGTCCAACGACGTATCTCGTTAGTCTAGATATAGAAGATGGTTGTACATCGAGAGATCTCGTTAGTCTAGATATAGAAGAGGGTTGTACAACAACGGATCTCGTTAGTCTTAGATATAGAAGACGGTTGTACATCGAGAGATCTCGTTAGTCTAGATATAGAAGACAGTTGTACAGACGGATCTCGTTAGTCTAGATACAGAAGACGGTTGTACAACGACGGATCTCGTTAGCCTAGATATAGAAGACGGTTGTACAGACGGATGTCGTTAGTCTAGATATAGAAGACGGTTGTACAGACGGATCTCGGTAGTCTAGATATAGAAGACGGTTGTACAGACGGATCCCGTTAGTCTAGATATAGAAGACGGTTGTACAAACGGATCTCGTTAGTCTAGATATAGAAGACGGTTGTACAACGACGGATCTCGTTAGTCTAGATATAGAAGACGGTTGTACAGACGGATCTCTTGAGTCTAGATATAGAAGACGGTTGTACAGACGGATCTCGTTAGTCTAGATATAGAAGACGGTTGTACAGACGGATCTCGTTAGTCTAGATATAGAAGACGGTTGTACAACGACGGATCTCGTTAGTCTGGATATAGAAGACGGTTGTACAGACGGATCTCGTGAGTCTAGATATAGAAGACGGTTGTACAGACGGATCTCGTTAGTCTAGATATAGAAGACGGTTGTACAGACGGATCTCGTTAGTCTAGATATAGAAGACGGTTGTACAGACGGATCTCGTGAGTCTAGATATAGAAGACGGTTGTACAGACGGATCTCGTTAGTCTAGATATAGAAGACGGTTGTACAGACGGATCTCGTTAGTCTAGATATTGAAGACGGTTGTACATCGAGAGATCTCGTTAGTCTAGATATAGAAGAGGGTTGTACTACGACGGATCTCGTTAGTCTAGATATAGAAGACGGTTGTACAGACAGAGCTCGTTAGTCTAGATATTGAAGACGTTTGTCCAACGACGTACCTCGTTAGTCTAGATATAGAAAACGGTTGTACAGACGGATCTCGTTAGTCTAGATATAGAAGACGGTTGTACAGACGGATCTCGTTAATCTAGATATAGAAGACGGTTGTATAACGAGAGATCTCGTTAGTCTAGATATAAAAGATGGTTGTACAGACGGATCTCGTTAGTCTAGATATAGAAGACGGTTGTATAACGAGAGATGTCGTTAGTCTAGATGTAAAAGATGGTTGTACAGACGGATCTCGTTAGTCTAGATATAGAAGACGGTTGTATAACGAGAGATCTCGTTAGTCTAGATATAGAAGACGGTTGTACAGACGGATCCCGTTAGTCTAGATATTGAAGACGGTTGTACATCGAGAGATCTCGTTAGTCTAGATATAGAAGAGGGTTGTACTACGACGGATCTCGTTAGTCTAGATATAGAAGACGGTTGTACAGACAGAGCTCGTTAGTCTAGATATTGAAGACGTTTGTCCAACGACGTATCTCGTTAGTCTAGATATAGAAGATGGTTGTACAACGACGTATCTCGTTAGTCTAGATATAGAAGACGGTTGTACATCGAGAGATCTCGTTAGTCTAGATATAGAAGACAGTTGTACAGACGGATCTCGTTAGTCTAGATACAGAAGACGGTTGTACAACGACGGATCTCGTTAGCCTACATATAGAAGACGGTTGTACAGACGGATGTCGTTAGTCTAGATATAGAAGACGGTTGTACAGACGGATCTCGGTAGTCTAGATATAGAAGACGGTTGTACAGACGGATCCCGTTAGTCTAGATATAGAAGACGGTTGTACAAACGGATCTCGTTAGTCTAGATATAGAAGACGGTTGTACAACGACGGATCTCGTTAGTCTAGATATAGAAGACGGTTGTACAGACGGATCTCTTGAGTCTAGATATAGAAGACGGTTGTACAGACGGATCTCGTTAGTCTAGATATAGAAGACGGTTGTACAGACGGATCTCGTTAGTCTAGATATAGAAGACGGTTGTACAACGACGGATCTCGTTAGTCTAGATATAGAAGACGGTTGTGCAGACGGATCTCGTGAGTCTAGATATAGAAGACGGTTGTACAGACGGATCTCGTTAGTCTAGATATAAAAGACGGTTGTACAGACGGATCTCGTTAGTCTAGATATAGAAGACGGTTGTACAGACGGATCTCGTGAGTCTAGATATAGAAGACGGTTGTACAGACGGATCTCGTTAGTCTAGATATAGAAGACGGTTGTACAGACGGATCTCGTTAGTCTAGATATTGAAGACGTTTGTCCAACGACGTACCTCGTTAGTCTAGATATAGAAAACGGTTGTACAGACGGATCTCGTTAGTCTAGATATAGAAGACGGTTGTACAGACGGATCTCGTTAGTCTAGATATAGAAGACGGTTGTATAACGAGAGATCTCGTTAGTCTAGATATAAAGATGGTTGTACAGACGGATCTCGTTAGTCTAGATATAGAAGACGGTTGTATAACGAGAGATGTCGTTAGTCTAGATATAAAAGATGGTTGTACAGACGGATCTCGTTAGTCTAGATATAGAAGACGGTTGTATAACGAGAGATCTCGTTAGTCTAGATATAGAAGACGGTTGTATAACGAGAGATCTCGTTAGTCTAGATATAGAAGACGGTTGTATAACGAGAGATCTCGTTAGTCTAGATATAGAAGACGGTTGTACAGACGGATCCCGTTAGTCTAGATATTGAAGACGGTTGTACATCGAGAGATCTCGTTAGTCTAGATATAGAAGAGGGTTGTACTACGACGGATCTCGTTAGTCTAGATATAGAAGACGGTTGTACAGACAGAGCTCGTTAGTCTAGGTATTGAAGACGTTTGTCCAACGACGTATCTCGTTAGTCTAGATATAGAAGATGGTTGTACAACGACGGATCTCGTTAGTCTAGATATAGAAGACGGTTGTACATCGAGAGATCTCGTTAGTCTAGATATAGAAGACTGTTGTACAGACGGATCTCGTTAGTCTAGATATAGAAGACGGTTGTATAACGAGAGATCTCGTTAGTCTAGATATAGAAGACGGTTGTACAGACGGATCTCGTTAGTCTAGATATAGAAGACGGTTGTATAACGAGAGATCTCGTTAGTCTAGATATAGAAGACGGTTGTACAGACGGATCCCGTTAGTCTAGATATAGAAGATGGTTGTACAACGACGTATCTCGTTAGTCTAGATATAGAAGACGGTTGTACAGACGGATCTCGTTAGTCTAGATATTGAAGACGTTTGTCCAACGACGTACCTCGTTAGTCTAGATATAGAAGACGGTTGTACAGACGGATCTCGTGAGTCTAGATATAGAAGACGGTTGTCCAACGACGTATCTCGTTAGTCTAGATATAGAAGACGGTTGTACAGACGGATCTCGTTAGTCTAAATATAGAAGACGGTTGTACAGACGGATCTCGTTAGTCTAGATATAGAAGACGGTTGTACAGACGGATCTCGTTAGTCTAGATATTGAAGACGTTTGTCCAACGACGTACCTCGTTAGTCTAGACATAGAAAACGGTTGTACAGACGGATCTCGTTAGTCTAGATATAGAAGACGGTTGTACAACGACGGATCTCGTTAGTCTAGATATAGAAGACGGTTGTACAGACGGATCTCGTTAGTCTAGATATAGAAGACGGTTGTACAGACGGATCTCGTTAGTCTAGATATAGAAGACGGTTGTACAGACGGATCTCGTGAGTCTAGATATAGAAGACGGTTGTACAGACGGATCTCGTTAGTCTAGATATAGAAGACGGTTGTACAGACGGATCTCGTTAGTCTAGATATAGAAGACGGTTGTATAGACGGATCTCGTTAGTCTAGATATAGAAGACGGTTGTACAGACGGATCTCGTGAGTCTAGATATAGAAGACGGTTGTCCAACGACGTATCTCGTTAGTCTAGACATAGGAAACGGTTGTACAGACGGATCTCGTTAGTCTAGATATAGAAGACGGTTGTACAGACGGATCTCGTTAGTCTAGATATAGAAGACGGTTGTACAGACGGATCTCGTTAGTCTAGATATAGAAGACGGTTGTACAGACGGATCTCGTGAGTCTAGATATAGAAGACGGTTGTCCAACGACGTATCTCGTTAGTCTAGACTACGAAACGGTTGTACAGACGGATCTCGTTAGTCTAGATATAGAAGACGGTTGTACAGACGGATCTCGTTAGTCTAGATATAGAAGACGGTTGTACAGACGGACCTCGTTAGTCTAGATATTGAAGACGTTTGTCCAACGACGTATCTCGTTAGTCTAGATATAGAAGACGGTTGTACAGACGGATCTCGTTAGTCTAGATATAGAAGACGGTTGTACAGACGGATCTCGTTAGTCTAGATATTGAAGACGTTTGTCCAACGACGTATCTCGTTAGTCTAGATATAGAAGACGGTTGTACAGACGGATCTCGTTAGTCTAGATATAGAAGACGGTTGTACAGACGGATCTGGTTAGTCTAGATATAGAAGACGGTTGTACAGACGGATCTCGTTAGTCTAGATATTGAAGACGTTTGTCCAACGACGTACCTCGTTAGTCTAGACATAGAAAACGGTTGTACAGACGGATCTCGTTAGTCTAGATATAGAAGACGGTTGTACAACGACGGATCTCGTTAGTCTAGATATAGAAGACGGTTGTACAGACGGATCTCGTTAGTCTAGATATAGAAGACGGTTGTACAGACGGATCTCGTTAGTCTAGATATAGAAGACGGTTGTACAGACGGATCTCGTGAGTCTAGATATTGAAGACGGTTGTATAGACGGATCTCGTTAGTCTAGATATAGAAGACGGTTGTACAGACGGATCTCGTGAGTCTAGATATAGAAGACGGTTGTCCAACGACGTATCTCGTTAGTCTAGACATAGGAAACGGTTGTACAGACGGATCTCGTTAGTCTAGATATAGAAGACGGTTGTACAGACGGATCTCGTTAGTCTAGATATAGAAGACGGTTGTACAGACGGATCTCGTTAGTCTAGATATAGAAGACGGTTGTACAGACGGATCTCGTTAGTCTAGATATAGAAGACGGTTGTATAACGAGAGATCTCGTTAGTCTAGATATAGAAGACGGTTGTACAGACGGATCCCGTTAGTCTAGATATTGAAGACGGTTGTACATCGAGAGATCTCGTTAGTCTAGATATAGAAGACGGTTGTACAGACGGATCTCGTTAGTCTAGATATAGAAGACGGTTGTATAACGAGAGATCTCGTTAGTCTAGATATAGAAGACGGTTGTATAACGAGAGATCTCGTTAGTCTAGATATAGAAGACGGTTGTATAACGGGAGATCTCGTTAGTCTAGATATAGAAGACGGTTGTACAGACGGATCCCGTTAGTCTAGATATAGAAGATGGTTGTACAACGACGTATCTCGTTAGTCTAGATATAGAAGACGGTTGTACAACGACGGATCTCGTTAGTCTAGATATAGAAGACGGTTGTACATCGAGAGATCTCGTTAGTCTAGATATAGAAGACTGTTGTACAGACGGATCTCGTTAGTCTAGATATAGAAGACGGTTGTATAACGAGAGATCTCGTTAGTCTAGATATAGAAGGCGGTTGTACAGACGGATCTCGTTAGTCTAGATATAGAAGACGGTTGTATAACGAGAGATCTCGTTAGTCTAGATATAGAAGACGGTTGTACAGACGGATCCCGTTAGTCTAGATATAGAAGATGGTTGTACAACGACGTATCTCGTTAGTCTAGATATAGAAGACGGTTGTACAGACGGATCTCGTTAGTCTAGATATTGAAGACGTTTGTCCAACGACGTACCTCGTTAGTCTAGATATAGAAGACGGTTGTACAGACGGATCTCGTGAGTCTAGATATAGAAGACGGTTGTCCAACGACGTATCTCGTTAGTCTAGATATAGAAGACGGTTGTACAGACGGATCTCGTTAGTCTAAATATAGAAGACGGTTGTACAGACGGATCTCGTTAGTCTAGATATAGAAGACGGTTGTACAGACGGATCTCGTTAATCTAGATATAGAAGACGGTTGTACAGACGGATCTCGTTAGTCTAGATATTGAAGACGTTTGTCCAACGACGTACCTCGTTAGTCTAGACATAGAAAACGGTTGTACAGACGGATCTCGTTAGTCTAGATATAGAAGACGGTTGTACAACGACGGATCTCGTTAGTCTAGATATAGAAGACGGTTGTACAGACGGATCTCGTTAGTCTAGATATAGAAGACGGTTGTACAGACGGATCTCGTTAGTCTAGATATAGAAGACGGTTGTACAGACGGATCTCGTGAGTCTAGATATAGAAGACGGTTGTACAGACGGATCTCGTTAGTCTAGACATAGAAAACGGTTGTACAGACGGATCTCGTTAGTCTAGATATAGAAGACGGTTGTACAGACGGATCTCGTGAGTCTAGATATAGAAGACGGTTGTCCAACGACGTATCTCGTTAGTCTAGACATAGGAAACGGTTGTACAGACGGATCTCGTTAGTCTAGATATAGAAGACGGTTGTACAGACGGATCTCGTTAGTCTAGATATAGAAGACGGTTGTACAGACGGATCTCGTTAGTCTAGATATAGAAGACGGTTGTACAGACGGATCTCGTGAGTCTAGATATAGAAGACGGTTGTCCAACGACGTATCTCGTTAGTCTAGACTACGAAACGGTTGTACAGACGGATCTCGTTAGTCTAGATATAGAAGACGGTTGTACAGACGGATCTCGTTAGTCTAGATATAGAAGACGGTTGTACAGACGGACCTCGTTAGTCTAGATATTGAAGACGTTTGTCCAACGACGTATCTCGTTAGTCTAGATATAGAAGACGGTTGTACAGACGGATCTCGTTAGTCTAGATATAGAAGACGGTTGTACAGACGGATCTCGTTAGTCTAGATATTGAAGACGTTTGTCCAACGACGTATCTCGTTAGTCTAGATATAGAAGACGGTTGTACAGACGGATCTCGTTAGTCTAGATATAGAAGACGGTTGTACAGACGGATCTGGTTAGTCTAGATATAGAAGACGGTTGTACAGACGGATCTCGTTAGTCTAGATATTGAAGACGTTTGTCCAACGACGTACCTCGTTAGTCTAGACATAGAAAACGGTTGTACAGACGGATCTCGTTAGTCTAGATATAGAAGACGGTTGTACAACGACGGATCTCGTTAGTCTAGATATAGAAGACGGTTGTACAGACGGATCTCGTTAGTCTAGATATAGAAGACGGTTGTACAGACGGATCTCGTTAGTCTAGATATAGAAGACGGTTGTACAGACGGATCTCGTTAGTCTAGATATAGAAGACGGTTGTATAACGAGAGATCTCGTTAGTCTAGATATAGAAGACGGTTGTACAGACGGATCTCGTTAGTCTAGATATAGAAGACGGTTGTATAACGAGAGATCTCGTTAGTCTATATATAGAAGACGGTTGTACAGACGGATCCCGTTAGTCTAGATATAGAAGATGGTTGTACAACGACGTATCTCGTTAGTCTAGATATAGAAGAGGGTTGTACTACGACGGATCTCGTTAGTCTAGATATAGAAGACGGTTGTACAGACAGAGCTCGTTAGTCTAGATATTGAAGACGTTTGTCCAACGACGTATCTCGTTAGTCTAGATATAGAAAACGGTTGTACAGACGGATCTCGTTAGTCTAGATATAGAAGAGGGTTGTACTACGACGGATCTCGTTAGTCTAGATATAGAAGACGGTTGTACAGACAGAGCTCGTTAGTCTAGATATTGAAGACGTTTGTCCAACGACGTATCTCGTTAGTCTAGATATAGAAGATGGTTGTACATCGAGAGATCTCGTTAGTCTAGATATAGAAGAGGGTTGTACAACAACGGATCTCGTTAGTCTTAGATATAGAAGACGGTTGTACATCGAGAGATCTCGTTAGTCTAGATATAGAAGACAGTTGTACAGACGGATCTCGTTAGTCTAGATACAGAAGACGGTTGTACAACGACGGATCTCGTTAGCCTAGATATAGAAGACGGTTGTACAGACGGATGTCGTTAGTCTAGATATAGAAGACGGTTGTACAGACGGATCTCGGTTGTCTAGATATAGAAGACGGTTGTACAGACGGATCCCGTTAGTCTAGATATAGAAGACGGTTGTACAAACGGATCTCGTTAGTCTAGATATAGAAGACGGTTGTACAACGACGGATCTCGTTAGTCTAGATATAGAAGACGGTTGTACAGACGGATCTCTTGAGTCTAGATATAGAAGACGGTTGTACAGACGGATCTCGTTAGTCTAGATATAGAAGACGGTTGTACAGACGGATCTCGTTAGTCTAGATATAGAAGACGGTTGTACAACGACGGATCTCGTTAGTCTGGATATAGAAGACGGTTGTACAGACGGATCTCGTGAGTCTAGATATAGAAGACGGTTGTACAGACGGATCTCGTTAGTCTAGATATAGAAGACGGTTGTACAGACGGATCTCGTTAGTCTAGATATAGAAGACGGTTGTACAGACGGATCTCGTGAGTCTAGATATAGAAGACGGTTGTACAGACGGATCTCGTTAGTCTAGATATAGAAGACGGTTGTACAGACGGATCTCGTTAGTCTAGATATTGAAGACGGTTGTACATCGAGAGATCTCGTTAGTCTAGATATAGAAGAGGGTTGTACTACGACGGATCTCGTTAGTCTAGATATAGAAGACGGTTGTACAGACAGAGCTCGTTAGTCTAGATATTGAAGACGTTTGTCCAACGACGTACCTCGTTAGTCTAGATATAGAAAACGGTTGTACAGACGGATCTCGTTAGTCTAGATATAGAAGACGGTTGTACAGACGGATCTCGTTAATCTAGATATAGAAGACGGTTGTATAACGAGAGATCTCGTTAGTCTAGATATAAAAGATGGTTGTACAGACGGATCTCGTTAGTCTAGATATAGAAGACGGTTGTATAACGAGAGATGTCGTTAGTCTAGATATAAAAGATGGTTGTACAGACGGATCTCGTTAGTCTAGATATAGAAGACGGTTGTATAACGAGAGATCTCGTTAGTCTAGATATTGAAGACGTTTGTCCAACGACGTATCTCGTTAGTCTAGATATAGAAGATGGTTGTACAACGACGTATCTCGTTAGTCTAGATATAGAAGACGGTTGTACATCGAGAGATCTCGTTAGTCTAGATATAGAAGACAGTTGTACAGACGGATCTCGTTAGTCTAGATACAGAAGACGGTTGTACAACGACGGATCTCGTTAGCCTACATATAGAAGACGGTTGTACAGACGGATGTCGTTAGTCTAGATATAGAAGACGGTTGTACAGACGGATCTCGGTAGTCTAGATATAGAAGACGGTTGTACAGACGGATCCCGTTAGTCTAGATATAGAAGACGGTTGTACAAACGGATCTCGTTAGTCTAGATATAGAAGACGGTTGTACAACGACGGATCTCGTTAGTCTAGATATAGAAGACGGTTGTACAGACGGATCTCTTGAGTCTAGATATAGAAGACGGTTGTACAGACGGATCTCGTTAGTCTAGATATAGAAGACGGTTGTACAGACGGATCTCGTTAGTCTAGATATAGAAGACGGTTGTACAACGACGGATCTCGTTAGTCTAGATATAGAAGACGGTTGTGCAGACGGATCTCGTGAGTCTAGATATAGAAGACGGTTGTACAGACGGATCTCGTTAGTCTAGATATAAAAGACGGTTGTACAGACGGATCTCGTTAGTCTAGATATAGAAGACGGTTGTACAGACGGATCTCGTGAGTCTAGATATAGAAGACGGTTGTACAGACGGATCTCGTTAGTCTAGATATAGAAGACGGTTGTACAGACGGATCTCGTTAGTCTAGATATTGAAGACGTTTGTCCAACGACGTACCTCGTTAGTCTAGATATAGAAAACGGTTGTACAGACGGATCTCGTTAGTCTAGATATAGAAGACGGTTGTACAGACGGATCTCGTTAGTCTAGATATAGAAGACGGTTGTATAACGAGAGATCTCGTTAGTCTAGATATAAAGATGGTTGTACAGACGGATCTCGTTAGTCTAGATATAGAAGACGGTTGTATAACGAGAGATGTCGTTAGTCTAGACATAAAAGATGGTTGTACAGACGGATCTCGTTAGTCTAGATATAGTAGACGGTTGTATAACGAGAGATCTCGTTAGTCTATATATAGAAGACGGTTGTATAACGAGAGATCTCGTTAGTCTAGATATAGAAGACGGTTGTACAGACGGATCCCGTTAGTCTAGATATTGAAGACGGTTGTACATCGAGAGATCTCGTTAGTCTAGATATAGAAGAGGGTTGTACTACGACGGATCTCGTTAGTCTAGATATAGAAGACGGTTGTACAGACAGAGCTCGTTAGTCTAGATATTGAAGACGTTTGTCCAACGACGTATCTCGTTAGTCTAGATATAGAAGATGGTTGTACAACGACGGATCTCGTTAGTCTAGATATAGAAGACGGTTGTACATCGAGAGATCTCGTTAGTCTAGATATAGAAGACTGTTGTACAGACGGATCTCGTTAGTCTAGATATAGAAGACGGTTGTATAACGAGAGATCTCGTTAGTCTAGATATAGAAGACCGTTGTACAGACGGATCTCGTTAGTCTAGATATAGAAGACGGTTGTATAACGAGAGATCTCGTTAGTCTAGATATAGAAGACGGTTGTACAGACGGATCCCGTTAGTCTAGATATAGAAGATGGTTGTACAACGACGTATCTCGTTAGTCTAGATATAGAAGACGGTTGTACAGACGGATCTCGTTAGTCTAGATATTGAAGACGTTTGTCCAACGACGTACCTCGTTAGTCTAGATATAGAAGACGGTTGTACAGACGGATCTCGTGAGTCTAGATATAGAAGACGGTTGTCCAACGACGTATCTCGTTAGTCTAGATATAGAAGACGGTTGTACAGACGGATCTCGTTAGTCTAAATATAGAAGACGGTTGTACAGACGGATCTCGTTAGTCTAGATATAGAAGACGGTTGTACAGACGGATCTCGTTAGTCTAGATATAGAAGACGGTTGTACAACGACGGATCTCGTTAGTCTAGATATAGAAGACGGTTGTACAGACGGATCTCTTGAGTCTAGATATAGAAGACGGTTGTACAGACGGATCTCGTTAGTCTAGATATAGAAGACGGTTGTACAGACGGATCTCGTTAGTCTAGATATAGAAGACGGTTGTACAACGACGGATCTCGTTAGTCTGGATATAGAAGACGGTTGTACAGACGGATCTCGTGAGTCTAGATATAGAAGACGGTTGTACAGACGGATCTCGTTAGTCTAGATATAGAAGACGGTTGTACAGACGGATCTCGTTAGTCTAGATATAGAAGACGGTTGTACAGACGGATCTCGTGAGTCTAGATATAGAAGACGGTTGTACAGACGGATCTCGTTAGTCTAGATATAGAAGACGGTTGTACAGACGGATCTCGTTAGTCTAGATATTGAAGACGGTTGTACATCGAGAGATCTCGTTAGTCTAGATATAGAAGAGGGTTGTACTACGACGGATCTCGTTAGTCTAGATATAGAAGACGGTTGTACAGACAGAGCTCGTTAGTCTAGATATTGAAGACGTTTGTCCAACGACGTACCTCGTTAGTCTAGATATAGAAAACGGTTGTACAGACGGATCTCGTTAGTCTAGATATAGAAGACGGTTGTACAGACGGATCTCGTTAATCTAGATATAGAAGACGGTTGTATAACGAGAGATCTCGTTAGTCTAGATATAAAAGATGGTTGTACAGACGGATCTCGTTAGTCTAGATATAGAAGACGGTTGTATAACGAGAGATGTCGTTAGTCTAGATATAAAAGATGGTTGTACAGACGGATCTCGTTAGTCTAGATATAGAAGACGGTTGTATAACGAGAGATCTCGTTAGTCTAGATATAGAAGACGGTTGTACAGACGGATCCCGTTAGTCTAGATATTGAAGACGGTTGTACATCGAGAGATCTCGTTAGTCTAGATATAGAAGAGGGTTGTACTACGACGGATCTCGTTAGTCTAGATATAGAAGACGGTTGTACAGACAGAGCTCGTTAGTCTAGATATTGAAGACGTTTGTCCAACGACGTATCTCGTTAGTCTAGATATAGAAGATGGTTGTACAACGACGTATCTCGTTAGTCTAGATATAGAAGACGGTTGTACATCGAGAGATCTCGTTAGTCTAGATATAGAAGACAGTTGTACAGACGGATCTCGTTAGTCTAGATACAGAAGACGGTTGTACAACGACGGATCTCGTTAGCCTACATATAGAAGACGGTTGTACAGACGGATGTCGTTAGTCTAGATATAGAAGACGGTTGTACAGACGGATCTCGGTAGTCTAGATATAGAAGACGGTTGTACAGACGGATCCCGTTAGTCTAGATATAAAAGACGGTTGTACAAACGGATCTCGTTAGTCTAGATATAGAAGACGGTTGTACAACGACGGATCTCGTTAGTCTAGATATAGAAGACGGTTGTACAGACGGATCTCTTGAGTCTAGATATAGAAGACGGTTGTACAGACGGATCTCGTTAGTCTAGATATAGAAGACGGTTGTACAGACGGATCTCGTTAGTCTAGATATAGAAGACGGTTGTACAACGACGGATCTCGTTAGTCTAGATATAGAAGACGGTTGTGCAGACGGATCTCGTGAGTCTAGATATAGAAGACGGTTGTACAGACGGATCTCGTTAGTCTAGATATAAAAGACGGTTGTACAGACGGATCTCGTTAGTCTAGATATAGAAGACGGTTGTACAGACGGATCTCGTGAGTCTAGATATAGAAGACGGTTGTACAGACGGATCTCGTTAGTCTAGATATAGAAGACGGTTGTACAGACGGATCTCGTTAGTCTAGATATTGAAGACGTTTGTCCAACGACGTACCTCGTTAGTCTAGATATAGAAAACGGTTGTACAGACGGATCTCGTTAGTCTAGACATAGAAAACGGTTGTACAGACGGATCTCGTTAGTCTAGATATAGAAGACGGTTGTACAACGACGGATCTCGTTAGTCTAGATATAGAAGACGGTTGTACAGACGGATCTCGTTAGTCTAGATATAGAAGACGGTTGTACAGACGGATCTCGTTAGTCTAGATATAGAAGACGGTTGTACAGACGGATCTCGTGAGTCTAGATATTGAAGACGGTTGTATAGACGGATCTCGTGAGTCTAGATATAGAAGACGGTTGTCCAACGACGTATCTCGTTAGTCTAGACATAGGAAACGGTTGTACAGACGGATCTCGTTAGTCTAGATATAGAAGACGGTTGTACAGACGGATCTCGTTAGTCTAGATATAGAAGACGGTTGTACAGACGGATCTCGTTAGTCTAGATATAGAAGACGGTTGTACAGACGGATCTCGTTAGTCTAGATATTGAAGACGTTTGTCCAACGACGTATCTCGTTAGTCTAGATATAGAAGACGGTTGTACAGACGGATCTCGTTAGTCTAGATATAGAAGACGGTTGTACAGACGGATCTCGTTAGTCTAGATATAGAAGACGGTTGTATAACGAGAGATCTCGATAGTCTAGATATAGAAGACGGTTGTACAGACGGATCCCGTTAGTCTAGATATTGAAGACGGTTGTACATCGAGAGATCTCGTTAGTCTAGATATAGAAGACGGTTGTACAGACGGATCTCGTTAGTCTAGATACAGAAGACGGTTGTACAACGACGGATCTCGTTAGCCTAGATATAGAAGACGGTTGTACAGACGGATCTCGTTAGTCTAGATATAGAAGACGGTTGTACAGACGGATCTCGTTAGTCTAGATATAGAAGACGGTTGTACAGACGGATCTCGTTAGTCTAGATATTGAAGACGTTTGTCCAACGACGTATCTCGTTAGTCTAGATATAGAAGACGGTTGTACAGACGGATCTCGTTAGTCTAGATATAGAAGACGGTTGTACAGACGGATCTCATTAGTCTAGATATAGAAGACGGTTGTACAACGACGGATCTCGTTAGACTAGATGTAGAAAACGGTTGTATAGACGGATCTCGTTAGTCTAGATATAAAAGATGGTTGTACAACGACGGATCTCGTTGGTCTAGATATAGAAGACGGTTGTACATAGAGAGATCTCGTTAGTCTAGATATAGAAGACTGTTGTACAGACGGATCTCGTTAGTCTAGATATAGAAGACGGTTGTATAACGAGAGATCTCGTTAGTCTAGATATAGAAGACGGTTGTACAGACGGATCTCGTTAGTCTAGATATAGAAGACGGTTGTATAACGAGAGATCTCGTTAGTCTATATATAGAAGACGGTTGTACAGACGGATCCCGTTAGTCTAGATATAGAAGATGGTTGTACAACGACGTATCTCGTTAGTCTAGATATAGAAGAGGGTTGTACTACGACGGATCTCGTTAGTCTAGATATAGAAGACGGTTGTACAGACAGAGCTCGTTAGTCTAGATATTGAAGACGTTTGTCCAACGACGTATCTCGTTAGTCTAGATATAGAAAACGGTTGTACAGACGGATCTCGTTAGTCTAGATATAGAAGAGGGTTGTACTACGACGGATCTCGTTAGTCTAGATATAGAAGACGGTTGTACAGACAGAGCTCGTTAGTCTAGATATTGAAGACGTTTGTCCAACGACGTATCTCGTTAGTCTAGATATAGAAGATGGTTGTACATCGAGAGATCTCGTTAGTCTAGATATAGAAGAGGGTTGTACAACAACGGATCTCGTTAGTCTTAGATATAGAAGACGGTTGTACATCGAGAGATCTCGTTAGTCTAGATATAGAAGACAGTTGTACAGACGGATCTCGTTAGTCTAGATACAGAAGACGGTTGTACAACGACGGATCTCGTTAGCCTAGATATAGAAGACGGTTGTACAGACGGATGTCGTTAGTCTAGATATAGAAGACGGTTGTACAGACGGATCTCGGTAGTCTAGATATAGAAGACGGTTGTACAGACGGATCCCGTTAGTCTAGATATAGAAGACGGTTGTACAAACGGATCTCGTTAGTCTAGATATAGAAGACGGTTGTACAACGACGGATCTCGTTAGTCTAGATATAGAAGACGGTTGTACAGACGGATCTCTTGAGTCTAGATATAGAAGACGGTTGTACAGACGGATCTCGTTAGTCTAGATATAGAAGACGGTTGTACAGACGGATCTCGTTAGTCTAGATATAGAAGACGGTTGTACAACGACGGATCTCGTTAGTCTGGATATAGAAGACGGTTGTACAGACGGATCTCGTGAGTCTAGATATAGAAGACGGTTGTACAGACGGATCTCGTTAGTCTAGATATAGAAGACGGTTGTACAGACGGATCTCGTTAGTCTAGATATAGAAGACGGTTGTACAGACGGATCTCGTGAGTCTAGATATAGAAGACGGTTGTACAGACGGATCTCGTTAGTCTAGATATAGAAGACGGTTGTACAGACGGATCTCGTTAGTCTAGATATTGAAGACGGTTGTACATCGAGAGATCTCGTTAGTCTAGATATAGAAGAGGGTTGTACTACGACGGATCTCGTTAGTCTAGATATAGAAGACGGTTGTACAGACAGAGCTCGTTAGTCTAGATATTGAAGACGTTTGTCCAACGACGTACCTCGTTAGTCTAGATATAGAAAACGGTTGTACAGACGGATCTCGTTAGTCTAGATATAGAAGACGGTTGTACAGACGGATCTCGTTAATCTAGATATAGAAGACGGTTGTATAACGAGAGATCTCGTTAGTCTAGATATAAAAGATGGTTGTACAGACGGATCTCGTTAGTCTAGATATAGAAGACGGTTGTATAACGAGAGATGTCGTTAGTCTAGATATAAAAGATGGTTGTACAGACGGATCTCGTTAGTCTAGATATAGAAGACGGTTGTATAACGAGAGATCTCGTTAGTCTAGATATAGAAGACGGTTGTACAGACGGATCCCGTTAGTCTAGATATTGAAGACGGTTGTACATCGAGAGATCTCGTTAGTCTAGATATAGAAGAGGGTTGTACTACGACGGATCTCGTTAGTCTAGATATAGAAGACGGTTGTACAGACAGAGCTCGTTAGTCTAGATATTGAAGACGTTTGTCCAACGACGTATCTCGTTAGTCTAGATATAGAAGATGGTTGTACAACGACGTATCTCGTTAGTCTAGATATAGAAGACGGTTGTACATCGAGAGATCTCGTTAGTCTAGATATAGAAGACAGTTGTACAGACGGATCTCGTTAGTCTAGATACAGAAGACGGTTGTACAACGACGGATCTCGTTAGCCTACATATAGAAGACGGTTGTACAGACGGATGTCGTTAGTCTAGATATAGAAGACGGTTGTACAGACGGATCTCGGTAGTCTAGATATAGAAGACGGTTGTACAGACGGATCCCGTTAGTCTAGATATAGAAGACGGTTGTACAAACGGATCTCGTTAGTCTAGATATAGAAGACGGTTGTACAACGACGGATCTCGTTAGTCTAGATATAGAAGACGGTTGTACAGACGGATCTCTTGAGTCTAGATATAGAAGACGGTTGTACAGACGGATCTCGTTAGTCTAGATATAGAAGACGGTTGTACAGACGGATCTCGTTAGTCTAGATATAGAAGACGGTTGTACAACGACGGATCTCGTTAGTCTAGATATAGAAGACGGTTGTGCAGACGGATCTCGTGAGTCTAGATATAGAAGACGGTTGTACAGACGGATCTCGTTAGTCTAGATATAAAAGACGGTTGTACAGACGGATCTCGTTAGTCTAGATATAGAAGACGGTTGTACAGACGGATCTCGTGAGTCTAGATATAGAAGACGGTTGTACAGACGGATCTCGTTAGTCTAGATATAGAAGACGGTTGTACAGACGGATCTCGTTAGTCTAGATATTGAAGACGTTTGTCCAACGACGTACCTCGTTAGTCTAGATATAGAAAACGGTTGTACAGACGGATCTCGTTAGTCTAGATATAGAAGACGGTTGTACAGACGGATCTCGTTAGTCTAGATATAGAAGACGGTTGTATAACGAGAGATCTCGTTAGTCTAGATATAAAGATGGTTGTACAGACGGATCTCGTTAGTCTAGATATAGAAGACGGTTGTATAACGAGAGATGTCGTTAGTCTAGATATAAAAGATGGTTGTACAGACGGATCTCGTTAGTCTAGATATAGAAGACGGTTGTATAACGAGAGATCTCGTTAGTCTAGATATAGAAGACGGTTGTATAACGAGAGATCTCGTTAGTCTAGATATAGAAGACGGTTGTATAACGAGAGATCTCGTTAGTCTAGATATAGAAGACGGTTGTACAGACGGATCCCGTTAGTCTAGATATTGAAGACGGTTGTACATCGAGAGATCTCGTTAGTCTAGATATAGAAGAGGGTTGTACTACGACGGATCTCGTTAGTCTAGATATAGAAGACGGTTGTACAGACAGAGCTCGTTAGTCTAGGTATTGAAGACGTTTGTCCAACGACGTATCTCGTTAGTCTAGATATAGAAGATGGTTGTACAACGACGGATCTCGTTAGTCTAGATATAGAAGACGGTTGTACATCGAGAGATCTCGTTAGTCTAGATATAGAAGACTGTTGTACAGACGGATCTCGTTAGTCTAGATATAGAAGACGGTTGTATAACGAGAGATCTCGTTAGTCTAGATATAGAAGACGGTTGTACAGACGGATCTCGTTAGTCTAGATATAGAAGACGGTTGTATAACGAGAGATCTCGTTAGTCTAGATATAGAAGACGGTTGTACAGACGGATCCCGTTAGTCTAGATATAGAAGATGGTTGTACAACGACGTATCTCGTTAGTCTAGATATAGAAGACGGTTGTACAGACGGATCTCGTTAGTCTAGATATTGAAGACGTTTGTCCAACGACGTACCTCGTTAGTCTAGATATAGAAGACGGTTGTACAGACGGATCTCGTGAGTCTAGATATAGAAGACGGTTGTCCAACGACGTATCTCGTTAGTCTAGATATAGAAGACGGTTGTACAGACAGAGCTCGTTAGTCTAGATATTGAAGACGTTTGTCCAACGACGTATCTCGTTAGTCTAAATATAGAAGACGGTTGTACATCGAGAGATCTCGTTAGTCTAGATATAGAAGACGGTTGTACAGACGGATCTCGTTAGTCTAGATATAGAAGACGGTTGTATAACGAGAGATCTCGTTAGTCTAGATATAGAAGACGGTTGTACAGACGGATCTCGTTAGTCTAGATATAGAAGACGGTTGTATAACGGGAGATCTCGTTAGTCTAGATATAGAAGACGGTTGTACAGACGGATCCCGTTAGTCTAGATATAGAAGATGGTTGTACAACGACGTATCTCGTTAGTCTAGATATAGAAGACGGTTGTACAGACGGATCTCGTTAGTCTAGATATTGAAGACGTTTGTCCAACGACGTATCTCGTTAGTCTAGATATAGAAAACGTTTGTACAGACGGATCTCGTTAGTCTAGATATAGAAGAGGGTTGTACTACGACGGATCTCGTTAGTCTAGATATAGAAGACGGTTGTACAGACAGAGCTCGTTAGTCTAGATATTGAAGACGTTTGTCCAACGACGTATCTCGTTAGTCTAAATATAGAAGACGGTTGTACATCGAGAGATCTCGTTAGTCTAGATATAGAAGAGGGTTGTACAACAACGGATCTCGTTAGTCTAGATATAGAAGACGGTTGTACAGACGGATGTCGTTAGTCTAGATATAGAAGACGGTTGTACAGACGGATCTCGGTAGTCTAGATATAGAAGACGGTTGTACAACGACGGATCTCGTTAGCCTAGATATAGAAGACGGTTGTACAGACGGATGTCGTTAGTCTAGATATAGAAGACGGTTGTACAGACGGATCTCGGTAGTCTAGATATAGAAGACGGTTGTACAAACGGATCTCGTTAGTCTAGATATAGAAGACGGTTGTACATCGAGAGATCTCGTTAGTCTAGATATAGAAGAGGGTTGTACAACAACGGATCTCGTTAGTCTAGATATAGAAGACGGTTGTACATCGGGAGATCTCGTTAGCCTAGATATAGAAGACGGTTGTACAGACGGATGTCGTTAGTCTAGATATAGAAGACGGTTGTACAGACGGATCTCGTTAGTCTAGATATAGAAGACGGTTGTCCAACGACGTACCTCGTTAGTCTAGATATAGAAAACGGTTGTACAGACGGATCTCGTTAGTCTAGATATAGAAGACGGTTGTACAGACAGAGCTCGTTAGTCTAGATATTGAAGACGTTTGTCCAACGACGTATCTCGTTAGTCTAGATATAGAAGATGGTTGTACAACGACGTATCTCGTTAGTCTAGATATAGAAGACGGTTGTACATCGAGAGATCTCGTTAGTCTAGATATAGAAGACAGTTGTACAGACGGATCTCGTTAGTCTAGATACAGAAGACGGTTGTACAACGACGGATCTCGTTAGCCTACATATAGAAGACGGTTGTACAGACGGATGTCGTTAGTCTAGATATAGAAGACGGTTGTACAGACGGATCTCGGTAGTCTAGATATAGAAGACGGTTGTACAGACGGATCCCGTTAGTCTAGATATAGAAGACGGTTGTACAAACGGATCTCGTTAGTCTAGATATAGAAGACGGTTGTACAACGACGGATCTCGTTAGTCTAGATATAGAAGACGGTTGTACAGACGGATCTCTTGAGTCTAGATATAGAAGACGGTTGTACAGACGGATCTCGTTAGTCTAGATATAGAAGACGGTTGTACAGACGGATCTCGTTAGTCTAGATATAGAAGACGGTTGTACAACGACGGATCTCGTTAGTCTAGATATAGAAGACGGTTGTGCAGACGGATCTCGTGAGTCTAGATATAGAAGACGGTTGTACAGACGGATCTCGTTAGTCTAGATATAAAAGACGGTTGTACAGACGGATCTCGTTAGTCTAGATATAGAAGACGGTTGTACAGACGGATCTCGTGAGTCTAGATATAGAAGACGGTTGTACAGACGGATCTCGTTAGTCTAGATATAGAAGACGGTTGTACAGACGGATCTCGTTAGTCTAGATATTGAAGACGTTTGTCCAACGACGTACCTCGTTAGTCTAGATATAGAAAACGGTTGTACAGACGGATCTCGTTAGTCTAGACATAGAAAACGGTTGTACAGACGGATCTCGTTAGTCTAGATATAGAAGACGGTTGTACAACGACGGATCTCGTTAGTCTAGATATAGAAGACGGTTGTACAGACGGATCTCGTTAGTCTAGATATAGAAGACGGTTGTACAGACGGATCTCGTTAGTCTAGATATAGAAGACGGTTGTACAGACGGATCTCGTGAGTCTAGATATTGAAGACGGTTGTATAGACGGATCTCGTGAGTCTAGATATAGAAGACGGTTGTCCAACGACGTATCTCGTTAGTCTAGACATAGGAAACGGTTGTACAGACGGATCTCGTTAGTCTAGATATAGAAGACGGTTGTACAGACGGATCTCGTTAGTCTAGATATAGAAGACGGTTGTACAGACGGATCTCGTTAGTCTAGATATAGAAGACGGTTGTACAGACGGATCTCGTTAGTCTAGATATTGAAGACGTTTGTCCAACGACGTATCTCGTTAGTCTAGATATAGAAGACGGTTGTACAGACGGATCTCGTTAGTCTAGATATAGAAGACGGTTGTACAGACGGATCTCGTTAGTCTAGATATAGAAGACGGTTGTATAACGAGAGATCTCGATAGTCTAGATATAGAAGACGGTTGTACAGACGGATCCCGTTAGTCTAGATATTGAAGACGGTTGTACATCGAGAGATCTCGTTAGTCTAGATATAGAAGACGGTTGTACAGACGGATCTCGTTAGTCTAGATACAGAAGACGGTTGTACAACGACGGATCTCGTTAGCCTAGATATAGAAGACGGTTGTACAGACGGATCTCGTTAGTCTAGATATAGAAGACGGTTGTACAGACGGATCTCGTTAGTCTAGATATAGAAGACGGTTGTACAGACGGATCTCGTTAGTCTAGATATTGAAGACGTTTGTCCAACGACGTATCTCGTTAGTCTAGATATAGAAGACGGTTGTACAGACGGATCTCGTTAGTCTAGATATAGAAGACGGTTGTACAGACGGATCTCATTAGTCTAGATATAGAAGACGGTTGTACAACGACGGATCTCGTTAGACTAGATGTAGAAAACGGTTGTATAGACGGATCTCGTTAGTCTAGATATAAAAGATGGTTGTACAACGACGGATCTCGTTGGTCTAGATATAGAAGACGGTTGTATAACGAGAGATCTCGTTAGTCTAGATATAGAAGACGGTTGTACAGACGGATCTCGTTAGTCTAGATATAGAAGACGGTTGTATAACGAGAGATCTCGTTAGTCTATATATAGAAGACGGTTGTACAGACGGATCCCGTTAGTCTAGATATAGAAGATGGTTGTACAACGACGTATCTCGTTAGTCTAGATATAGAAGAGGGTTGTACTACGACGGATCTCGTTAGTCTAGATATAGAAGACGGTTGTACAGACGGAGCTCGTTAGTCTAGATATTGAAGACGTTTGTCCAACGACGTATCTCGTTAGTCTAGATATAGAAAACGGTTGTACAGACGGATCTCGTTAGTCTAGATATAGAAGAGGGTTGTACTACGACGGATCTCGTTAGTCTAGATATAGAAGACGGTTGTACAGACAGAGCTCGTTAGTCTAGATATTGAAGACGTTTGTCCAACGACGTATCTCGTTAGTCTAGATATAGAAGATGGTTGTACATCGAGAGATCTCGTTAGTCTAGATATAGAAGAGGGTTGTACAACAACGGATCTCGTTAGTCTTAGATATAGAAGACGGTTGTACATCGAGAGATCTCGTTAGTCTAGATATAGAAGACAGTTGTACAGACGGATCTCGTTAGTCTAGATACAGAAGACGGTTGTACAACGACGGATCTCGTTAGCCTAGATATAGAAGACGGTTGTACAGACGGATGTCGTTAGTCTAGATATAGAAGACGGTTGTACAGACGGATCTCGGTAGTCTAGATATAGAAGACGGTTGTACAGACGGATCCCGTTAGTCTAGATATAGAAGACGGTTGTACAAACGGATCTCGTTAGTCTAGATATAGAAGACGGTTGTACAACGACGGATCTCGTTAGTCTAGATATAGAAGACGGTTGTACAGACGGATCTCTTGAGTCTAGATATAGAAGACGGTTGTACAGACGGATCTCGTTAGTCTAGATATAGAAGACGGTTGTACAGACGGATCTCGTTAGTCTAGATATAGAAGACGGTTGTACAACGACGGATCTCGTTAGTCTGGATATAGAAGACGGTTGTACAGACGGATCTCGTGAGTCTAGATATAGAAGACGGTTGTACAGACGGATCTCGTTAGTCTAGATATAGAAGACGGTTGTACAGACGGATCTCGTTAGTCTAGATATAGAAGACGGTTGTACAGACGGATCTCGTGAGTCTAGATATAGAAGACGGTTGTACAGACGGATCTCGTTAGTCTAGATATAGAAGACGGTTGTACAGACGGATCTCGTTAGTCTAGATATTGAAGACGGTTGTACATCGAGAGATCTCGTTAGTCTAGATATAGAAGAGGGTTGTACTACGACGGATCTCGTTAGTCTAGATATAGAAGACGGTTGTACAGACAGAGCTCGTTAGTCTAGATATTGAAGACGTTTGTCCAACGACGTACCTCGTTAGTCTAGATATAGAAAACGGTTGTACAGACGGATCTCGTTAGTCTAGATATAGAAGACGGTTGTACAGACGGATCTCGTTAATCTAGATATAGAAGACGGTTGTATAACGAGAGATCTCGTTAGTCTAGATATAAAAGATGGTTGTACAGACGGATCTCGTTAGTCTAGATATAGAAGACGGTTGTATAACGAGAGATGTCGTTAGTCTAGATATAAAAGATGGTTGTACAGACGGATCTCGTTAGTCTAGATATAGAAGACGGTTGTATAACGAGAGATCTCGTTAGTCTAGATATAGAAGACGGTTGTACAGACGGATCCCGTTAGTCTAGATATTGAAGACGGTTGTACATCGAGAGATCTCGTTAGTCTAGATATAGAAGAGGGTTGTACTACGACGGATCTCGTTAGTCTAGATATAGAAGACGGTTGTACAGACAGAGCTCGTTAGTCTAGATATTGAAGACGTTTGTCCAACGACGTATCTCGTTAGTCTAGATATAGAAGATGGTTGTACAACGACGTATCTCGTTAGTCTAGATATAGAAGACGGTTGTACATCGAGAGATCTCGTTAGTCTAGATATAGAAGACAGTTGTACAGACGGATCTCGTTAGTCTAGATACAGAAGACGGTTGTACAACGACGGATCTCGTTAGCCTACATATAGAAGACGGTTGTACAGACGGATGTCGTTAGTCTAGATATAGAAGACGGTTGTACAGACGGATCTCGGTAGTCTAGATATAGAAGACGGTTGTACAGACGGATCCCGTTAGTCTAGATATAGAAGACGGTTGTACAAACGGATCTCGTTAGTCTAGATATAGAAGACGGTTGTACAACGACGGATCTCGTTAGTCTAGATATAGAAGACGGTTGTACAGACGGATCTCTTGAGTCTAGATATAGAAGACGGTTGTACAGACGGATCTCGTTAGTCTAGATATAGAAGACGGTTGTACAGACGGATCTCGTTAGTCTAGATATAGAAGACGGTTGTACAACGACGGATCTCGTTAGTCTAGATATAGAAGACGGTTGTGCAGACGGATCTCGTGAGTCTAGATATAGAAGACGGTTGTACAGACGGATCTCGTTAGTCTAGATATAAAAGACGGTTGTACAGACGGATCTCGTTAGTCTAGATATAGAAGACGGTTGTACAGACGGATCTCGTGAGTCTAGATATAGAAGACGGTTGTACAGACGGATCTCGTTAGTCTAGATATAGAAGACGGTTGTACAGACGGATCTCGTTAGTCTAGATATTGAAGACGTTTGTCCAACGACGTACCTCGTTAGTCTAGATATAGAAAACGGTTGTACAGACGGATCTCGTTAGTCTAGATATAGAAGACGGTTGTACAGACGGATCTCGTTAGTCTAGATATAGAAGACGGTTGTATAACGAGAGATCTCGTTAGTCTAGATATAAAGATGGTTGTACAGACGGATCTCGTTAGTCTAGATATAGAAGACGGTTGTATAACGAGAGATGTCGTTAGTCTAGATATAAAAGATGGTTGTACAGACGGATCTCGTTAGTCTAGATATAGAAGACGGTTGTATAACGAGAGATCTCGTTAGTCTAGATATAGAAGACGGTTGTATAACGAGAGATCTCGTTAGTCTAGATATAGAAGACGGTTGTATAACGAGAGATCTCGTTAGTCTAGATATAGAAGACGGTTGTACAGACGGATCCCGTTAGTCTAGATATTGAAGACGGTTGTACATCGAGAGATCTCGTTAGTCTAGATATAGAAGAGGGTTGTACTACGACGGATCTCGTTAGTCTAGATATAGAAGACGGTTGTACAGACAGAGCTCGTTAGTCTAGGTATTGAAGACGTTTGTCCAACGACGTATCTCGTTAGTCTAGATATAGAAGATGGTTGTACAACGACGGATCTCGTTAGTCTAGATATAGAAGACGGTTGTACATCGAGAGATCTCGTTAGTCTAGATATAGAAGACTGTTGTACAGACGGATCTCGTTAGTCTAGATATAGAAGACGGTTGTATAACGAGAGATCTCGTTAGTCTAGATATAGAAGACGGTTGTACAGACGGATCTCGTTAGTCTAGATATAGAAGACGGTTGTATAACGAGAGATCTCGTTAGTCTAGATATAGAAGACGGTTGTACAGACGGATCCCGTTAGTCTAGATATAGAAGATGGTTGTACAACGACGTATCTCGTTAGTCTAGATATAGAAGACGGTTGTACAGACGGATCTCGTTAGTCTAGATATAGAAGACGGTTGTACAGACGGATCTCGTTAGTCTAAATATAGAAGACGGTTGTACAGACGGATCTCGTTAGTCTAGATATAGAAGACGGTTGTACAGACGGATCTCGTTAGTCTAGATATTGAAGACGTTTGTCCAACGACGTACCTCGTTAGTCTAGACATAGAAAACGGTTGTACAGACGGATCTCGTTAGTCTAGATATAGAAGACGGTTGTACAACGACGGATCTCGTTAGTCTAGATATAGAAGACGGTTGTACAGACGGATCTCGTTAGTCTAGATATAGAAGACGGTTGTACAGACGGATCTCGTTAGTCTAGATATAGAAGACGGTTGTACAGACGGATCTCGTGAGTCTAGATATAGAAGACGGTTGTACAGACGGATCTCGTTAGTCTAGATATAGAAGACGGTTGTACAGACGGATCTCGTTAGTCTAGATATAGAAGACGGTTGTATAGACGGATCTCGTTAGTCTAGATATAGAAGACGGTTGTACAGACGGATCTCGTGAGTCTAGATATAGAAGACGGTTGTCCAACGACGTATCTCGTTAGTCTAGACATAGGAAACGGTTGTACAGACGGATCTCGTTAGTCTAGATATAGAAGACGGTTGTACAGACGGATCTCGTTAGTCTAGATATAGAAGACGGTTGTACAGACGGATCTCGTTAGTCTAGATATAGAAGACGGTTGTACAGACGGATCTCGTGAGTCTAGATATAGAAGACGGTTGTCCAACGACGTATCTCGTTAGTCTAGACTACGAAACGGTTGTACAGACGGATCTCGTTAGTCTAGATATAGAAGACGGTTGTACAGACGGATCTCGTTAGTCTAGATATAGAAGACGGTTGTACAGACGGACCTCGTTAGTCTAGATATTGAAGACGTTTGTCCAACGACGTATCTCGTTAGTCTAGATATAGAAGACGGTTGTACAGACGGATCTCGTTAGTCTAGATATAGAAGACGGTTGTACAGACGGATCTCGTTAGTCTAGATATTGAAGACGTTTGTCCAACGACGTATCTCGTTAGTCTAGATATAGAAGACGGTTGTACAGACGGATCTCGTTAGTCTAGATATAGAAGACGGTTGTACAGACGGATCTGGTTAGTCTAGATATAGAAGACGGTTGTACAGACGGATCTCGTTAGTCTAGATATTGAAGACGTTTGTCCAACGACGTACCTCGTTAGTCTAGACATAGAAAACGGTTGTACAGACGGATCTCGTTAGTCTAGATATAGAAGACGGTTGTACAACGACGGATCTCGTTAGTCTAGATATAGAAGACGGTTGTACAGACGGATCTCGTTAGTCTAGATATAGAAGACGGTTGTACAGACGGATCTCGTTAGTCTAGATATAGAAGACGGTTGTACAGACGGATCTCGTGAGTCTAGATATTGAAGACGGTTGTATAGACGGATCTCGTTAGTCTAGATATAGAAGACGGTTGTACAGACGGATCTCGTGAGTCTAGATATAGAAGACGGTTGTCCAACGACGTATCTCGTTAGTCTAGACATAGGAAACGGTTGTACAGACGGATCTCGTTAGTCTAGATATAGAAGACGGTTGTACAGACGGATCTCGTTAGTCTAGATATAGAAGACGGTTGTACAGACGGATCTCGTTAGTCTAGATATAGAAGACGGTTGTACAGACGGATCTCGTTAGTCTAGATATAGAAGACGGTTGTATAACGAGAGATCTCGTTAGTCTAGATATAGAAGACGGTTGTACAGACGGATCCCGTTAGTCTAGATATTGAAGACGGTTGTACATCGAGAGATCTCGTTAGTCTAGATATAGAAGACGGTTGTACAGACGGATCTCGTTAGTCTAGATATAGAAGACGGTTGTATAACGAGAGATCTCGTTAGTCTAGATATAGAAGACGGTTGTATAACGAGAGATCTCGTTAGTCTAGATATAGAAGACGGTTGTATAACGGGAGATCTCGTTAGTCTAGATATAGAAGACGGTTGTACAGACGGATCCCGTTAGTCTAGATATAGAAGATGGTTGTACAACGACGTATCTCGTTAGTCTAGATATAGAAGACGGTTGTACAGACGGATCTCGTTAGTCTAGATATTGAAGACGTTTGTCCAACGACGTATCTCGTTAGTCTAGATATAGAAAACGTTTGTACAGACGGATCTCGTTAGTCTAGATATAGAAGAGGGTTGTACTACGACGGATCTCGTTAGTCTAGATATAGAAGACGGTTGTACAGACAGAGCTCGTTAGTCTAGATATTGAAGACGTTTGTCCAACGACGTATCTCGTTAGTCTAAATATAGAAGACGGTTGTACATCGAGAGATCTCGTTAGTCTAGATATAGAAGACGGTTGTACAGACGGATCTCGTTAGTCTAGATATAGAAGACGGTTGTATAACGAGAGATCTCGTTAGTCTAGATATAGAAGACGGTTGTACAGACGGATCTCGTTAGTCTAGATATAGAAGACGGTTGTATAACGGGAGATCTCGTTAGTCTAGATATAGAAGACGGTTGTACAGACGGATCCCGTTAGTCTAGATATAGAAGATGGTTGTACAACGACGTATCTCGTTAGTCTAGATATAGAAGACGGTTGTACAGACGGATCTCGTTAGTCTAGATATTGAAGACGTTTGTCCAACGACGTATCTCGTTAGTCTAGATATAGAAAACGTTTGTACAGACGGATCTCGTTAGTCTAGATATAGAAGAGGGTTGTACTACGACGGATCTCGTTAGTCTAGATATAGAAGACGGTTGTACAGACAGAGCTCGTTAGTCTAGATATTGAAGACGTTTGTCCAACGACGTATCTCGTTAGTCTAAATATAGAAGACGGTTGTACATCGAGAGATCTCGTTAGTCTAGATATAGAAGAGGGTTGTACAACAACGGATCTCGTTAGTCTAGATATAGAAGACGGTTGTACAGACGGATGTCGTTAGTCTAGATATAGAAGACGGTTGTACAGACGGATCTCGGTAGTCTAGATATAGAAGACGGTTGTACAACGACGGATCTCGTTAGCCTAGATATAGAAGACGGTTGTACAGACGGATGTCGTTAGTCTAGATATAGAAGACGGTTGTACAGACGGATCTCGGTAGTCTAGATATAGAAGACGGTTGTACAAACGGATCTCGTTAGTCTAGATATAGAAGACGGTTGTACATCGAGAGATCTCGTTAGTCTAGATATAGAAGAGGGTTGTACAACAACGGATCTCGTTAGTCTAGATATAGAAGACGGTTGTACATCGGGAGATCTCGTTAGCCTAGATATAGAAGACGGTTGTACAGACGGATGTCGTTAGTCTAGATATAGAAGACGGTTGTACAGACGGATCTCGTTAGTCTAGATATAGAAGACGGTTGTCCAACGACGTACCTCGTTAGTCTAGATATAGAAAACGGTTGTACAGACGGATCTCGTGAGTCTAGATATAGAAGACGGTTGTCCAACGACGTATCTCGTTAGTCTAGATATAGAAGACGGTTGTACAGACGGATCTCGTTAGTCTAGATATAGAAGACGGTTGTACAGACGGATCTCGTTAGTCTAGATATAGAAGACGGTTGTACAGACGGATCTCGTTAGTCTAGATATAGAAGACGGTTGTACAGACGGATCTCGTTAGTCTAGATATAGAAGACGGTTGTACAGACGGATCTCGTTAGTCTAGATATAGAAGACGGTTGCACAGACGGACCTCGTTAGTCTAGATATTGAAGACGTTTGTCCAACGACGTATCTCGTTAGTCTAGATATAGAAGACGGTTGTACAGACGGATCTCGTTAGTCTAGATATAGAAGACGGTTGTACAGACGGATCTCGTTAGTCTAGATATAGAAGACGGTTGTACAGACGGATCTCGTTAGTCTAGATATAGAAGACGGTTGTACAGACGGATCTCGTTAGTCTAGATATTGAAGACGTTTGTCCAACGACGTACCTCGTTAGTCTAGTTATAGAAAACGGTTGTACAGACGGATCTCGTTAGTCTAGATATAGAAGACGGTTGTACAACGACGGATCTCGTTAGTCTAGATATAGAAGACGGTTGTACAGACGGATCTCGTTAGTCTAGATATAGAAGACGGTTGTACAGACGGATCTCGTTAGTCTAGATATAGAAGACGGTTGTACAGACGGATCTCGTGAGTCTAGATATTGAAGACGGTTGTATAGACGGATCTCGTTAGTCTAGATATAGAAGACGGTTGTACAGACGGATCTCGTGAGTCTAGATATAGAAGACGGTTGTCCAACGACGTATCTCGTTAGTCTAGACATAGGAAACGGTTGTACAGACGGATCTCGTTAGTCTAGATATAGAAGACGGTTGTACAGACGGATCTCGTTAGTCTAGATATAGAAGACGGTTGTACAGACGGATCTCGTTAGTCTAGATATAGAAGACGGTTGTACAGACGGATCTCGTTATTCTAGATATTGAAGACGTTTGTCCAACGACGTATCTCGTTAGTCTAGATATAGAAGACGGTTGTACAGACGGATCTCGTTAGTCTAGATATAGAAGACGGTTGTATAACGAGAGATCTCGTTAGTCTAGATATAGAAGACGGTTGTACAGACGGATCCCGTTAGTCTAGATATTGAAGACGGTTGAACATCGAGAGATCTCGTTAGTCTAGATATAGAAGACGGTTGTACAGACGGATCTCGTTAGTCTAGATATAGAAGACGGTTGTATAACGAGAGATCTCGTTAGTCTAGATATAGAAGACGGTTGTACAGACGGATCCCGTTAGTCTAGATATAGAAGATGGTTGTACAACGACGTATCTCGTTAGTCTAGATATAGAAGACGGTTGTACAGACGGATCTCGTTAGTCTAGATATTGAAGACGTTTGTCCAACGACGTATCTCGTTAGTCTAGATATAGAAGACGGTTGTACAGACGGATCTCGTTAGTCTAGATATTGAAGACGTTTGTCCAACGACGTACCTCGTTAGTCTAGATATAGAAAACGGTTGTACAGACGGATCTCGTGAGTCTAGATATAGAAGACGGTTGTCCAACGACGTATCTCGTTAGTCTAGATATAGAAGACGGTTGTACAGACGGATCTCGTTAGTCTAGATATAGAAGACGGTTGTACAGACGGATCTCGTTAGTCTAGATATAGAAGACGGTTGTACAGACGGATCTCGTTAGTCTAGATATAGAAGACGGTTGTACAGACGGATCTCGTTAGTCTAGATATAGAAGACGGTTGTACAGACGGATCTCGTTAGTCTAGATATAGAAGACGGTTGCACAGACGGACCTCGTTAGTCTAGATATTGAAGACGTTTGTCCAACGACGTATCTCGTTAGTCTAGATATAGAAGACGGTTGTACAGACGGATCTCGTTAGTCTAGATATAGAAGACGGTTGTACAGACGGATCTCGTTAGTCTAGATATAGAAGACGGTTGTACAGACGGATCTCGTTAGTCTAGATATAGAAGACGGTTGTACAGACGGATCTCGTTAGTCTAGATATTGAAGACGTTTGTCCAACGACGTACCTCGTTAGTCTAGTTATAGAAAACGGTTGTACAGACGGATCTCGTTAGTCTAGATATAGAAGACAGTTGTACAGACGGATCTCGTTAGTCTAGATACAGAAGACGGTTGTACAACGACGGATCTCGTTAGCCTAGATATAGAAGACGGTTGTGCAGACGGATGTCGTTAGTCTAGATATAGAAGACGGTTGTACAGACGGATCTCGTTAGTCTAGATATAGAAGACGGTTGTACAGACGGATCTCGTTAGTCTAGATATAGAAGACGGTTGTACAACGACGGATCTCGTTAGTCTAGATATAGAAGACGGTTGTACAGACGGATCTCGTGAGTCTAGATATAGAAGACGGTTGTACAGACGGATCTCGTTAGTCTAGATATAGAAGACGGTTGTACAGACGGATCTCGTGAGTCTAGATATAGAAGACGGTTGTACAGACGGATCTCGTTAGTCTAGATATAGAAGACGGTTGTACAGACGGATCTCGTTAGTCTAGATATTGAAGACGTTTGTCCAACGACGTACCTCGTTAGTCTAGATATAGAAAACGGTTGTACAGACGGATCTCGTTAGTCTAGATATAGAAGACGGTTGTACAGACGGATCTCGTTAGTCTAGATATAGAAGACGGTTGTACAGACGGATCTCGTGAGTCTAGATATAGAAGACGGTTGTACAGACGGATCTCGTTAGTCTAGATATAGAAGACGGTTGTACAGACGGATCTCGTTAGTCTAGATATAGAAGACGGTTGTACAGACGGATCTCGTGAGTCTAGATATAGAAGACGGTTGTACAGACGGATCTCGTTAGTCTAGATATAGAAGACGGTTGTACAGACGGATCTCGTTAGTCTAGATATTGAAGACGTTTGTCCAACGACGTACCTCGTTAGTCTAGATATAGAAAACGGTTGTACAGACGGATCTCGTTAGTCTAGATATAGAAGACGGTTGTACAGACGGATCTCGTTAGTCTAGATATAGAAGACGGTTGTATAACGAGAGATCTCGTTAGTCTAGATATAAAAGATGGTTGTACAGACGGATCTCGTTAGTCTAGATATAGAAGACGGTTGTATAACGAGAGATGTCGTTAGTCTAGATATAAAAGATGGTTGTACAGACGGATCTCGTTAGTCTAGATATAGAAGACGGTTGTATAACGAGAGATCTCGTTAGTCTAGATATAGAAGACGGTTGTACAGACGGATCCCGTTAGTCTAGATATTGAAGACGGTTGTACATCGAGAGATCTCGTTAGTCTAGATATAGAAGAGGGTTGTACTACGACGGATCTCGTTAGTCTAGATATAGAAGACGGTTGTACAGACAGAGCTCGTTAGTCTAGATATTGAAGACGTTTGTCCAACGACGTATCTCGTTAGTCTAGATATAGAAGATGGTTGTACAACGACGGATCTCGTTAGTCTAGATATAGAAGACGGTTGTACATCGAGAGATCTCGTTAGTCTAGATATAGAAGACTGTTGTACAGACGGATCTCGTTAGTCTAGATATAGAAGACGGTTGTATAACGAGACATCTCGTTAGTCTAGATATAGAAGACGGTTGTACAGACGGATCTCGTTAGTCTAGATATAGAAGACGGTTGTATAACGAGAGATCTCGTTAGTCTAGATATAGAAGACGGTTGTACAGACGGATCCCGTTAGTCTAGATATAGAAGATGGTTGTACAACGACGTATCTCGTTAGTCTAGATATAGAAGACGGTTGTACATCGAGAGATCTCGTTAGTCTAGATATAGAAGACAGTTGTACAGACGGATCTCGTTAGTCTAGATACAGAAGACGGTTGTACAACGACGGATCTCGTTAGCCTAGATATAGAAGACGGTTGTACAGACGGATGTCGTTAGTCTAGATATAGAAGACGGTTGTACAGACGGATCTCGGTAGTCTAGATATAGAAGACGGTTGTACAGACGGATCCCGTTAGTCTAGATATAGAAGACGGTTGTACAAACGGATCTCGTTAGTCTAGATATAGAAGACGGTTGTACAACGACGGATCTCGTTAGTCTAGATATAGAAGACGGTTGTACAGACGGATCTCTTGAGTCTAGATATAGAAGACGGTTGTACAGACGGATCTCGTTAGTCTAGATATAGAAGACGGTTGTACAGACGGATCTCGTGAGTCTAGATATAGAAGACGGTTGTACAGACGGATCTCGTTAGTCTAGATATAGAAGACGGTTGTACAGACGGATCTCGTTAGTCTAGATATAGAAGACGGTTGTACAGACGGATCTCGTGAGTCTAGATATAGAAGACGGTTGTACAGACGGATCTCGTTAGTCTAGATATAGAAGACGGTTGTACAGACGGATCTCGTTAGTCTAGATATTGAAGACGTTTGTCCAACGACGTACCTCGTTAGTCTAGATATAGAAAACGGTTGTACAGACGGATCTCGTTAGTCTAGATATAGAAGACGGTTGTACAAACGGATCTCGTTAGTCTAGATATAGAAGACGGTTGTACAACGACGGATCTCGTTAGTCTAGATATAGAAGACGGTTGTACAGACGGATCTCGTTAGTCTAGATATAGAAGACGGTTGTACAACGACGGATCTCGTTAGTCTAGATATAGAAGACGGTTGTACAGACGGATCTCGTGAGTCTAGATATAGAAGACGGTTGTACAGACGGATCTCGTTAGTCTAGATATAGAAGACGGTTGTACAGACGGATCTCGTTAGTCTAGATATAGAAGACGGTTGTACAGACGGATCTCGTGAGTCTAGATATAGAAGACGGTTGTACAGACGGATCTCGTTAGTCTAGATATAGAAGACGGTTGTACAGACGGATCTCGTTAGTCTAGATATTGAAGACGTTTGTCCAACGACGTACCTCGTTAGTCTAGATATAGAAAACGGTTGTACAGACGGATCTCGTTAGTCTAGATATAGAAGACGGTTGTACAGACGGATCTCGTTAGTCTAGATATAGAAGACGGTTGTATAACGAGAGATCTCGTTAGTCTAGATATAAAAGATGGTTGTACAGACGGATCTCGTTAGTCTAGATATAGAAGACGGTTGTATAACGAGAGATCTCGTTAGTCTAGATATAGAAGACGGTTGTACAGACGGATCCCGTTAGTCTAGATATTGAAGACGGTTGTACATCGAGAGATCTCGTTAGTCTAGATATAGAAGACGGTTGTACAGACGGATCTCGTTAGTCTAGATATAGAAGACGGTTGTATAACGAGAGATCTCGTTAGTCTAGATATAGAAGACGGTTGTACAGACGGATCCCGTTAGTCTAGATATAGAAGATGGTTGTACAACGACGTATCTCGTTAGTCTAGATATAGAAGACGGTTGTACAAACGGATCTCGTTAGTCTAGATATAGAAGACGGTTGTACAACGACGGATCTCGTTAGTCTAGATATAGAAGACGGTTGTACAGACGGATCTCTTGAGTCTAGATATAGAAGACGGTTGTACAGACGGATCTCGTTAGTCTAGATATAGAAGACGGTTGTACAGACGGATCTCGTTAGTCTAGATATAGAAGACGGTTGTGCAACGACGGATCTCGTTAGTCTAGATATAGAAGACGGTTGTACAGACGGATCTCGTGAGTCTAGATATAGAAGACGGTTGTATAGACGGATCTCGTTAGTCTAGATATAGAAGACGGTTGTACAGACGGATCTCGTTAGTCTAGATATAGAAGACGGTTGTACAGACGGATCTCGTGAGTCTAGATATAGAAGACGGTTGTACAGACGGATCTCGTTAGTCTAGATATAGAAGACGGTTGTACAGACGGATCTCGTTAGTCTAGATATTGAAGACGTTTGTCCAACGACGTACCTCGTTAGTCTAGATATAGAAAACGGTTGTACAGACGGATCTCGTTAGTCTAGATATAGAAGACGGTTGTACAGACGGATCTCGTTAGTCTAGATATAGAAGACGGTTGTATAACGAGAGATCTCGTTAGTCTAGATATAAAAGATGGTTGTACAGACGGATCTCGTTAGTCTAGATATAGAAGACGGTTGTATAACGAGAGATGTCGTTAGTCTAGATATAAAAGATGGTTGTACAGACGGATCTCGTTAGTCTAGATATAGAAGACGGTTGTATAACGAGAGATCTCGTTAGTCTAGATATAGAAGACGGTTGTATAACGAGAGATCTCGTTAGTCTAGATATAGAAGACGGTTGTACAGACGGATCCCGTTAGTCTAGATATTGAAGACGGTTGTACATCGAGAGATCTCGTTAGTCTAGATATAGAAGAGGGTTGTACTACGACGGATCTCGTTAGTCTAGATATAGAAGACGGTTGTACAGACAGAGCTCGTTAGTCTAGATATTGAAGACGTTTGTCCAACGACGTATCTCGTTAGTCTAGATATAGAAGATGGTTGTACAACGACGGATCTCATTAGTCTAGATATAGAAGACGGTTGTACATCGAGAGATCTCGTTAGTCTAGATATAGAAGACTGTTGTACAGACGGATCTCGTTAGTCTAGATATAGAAGACGGTTGTATAACGAGAGATCTCGTTAGTCTAGATATAGAAGACGGTTGTACAGACGGATCTCGTTAGTCTAGATATAGAAGACGGTTGTATAACGAGAGATCTCGTTAGTCTAGATATAGAAGACGGTTGTACAGACGGATCCCGTTAGTCTAGATATAGAAGATGGTTGTACAACGACGTATCTCGTTAGTCTAGATATAGAAGACGGTTGTACAGACGGATCTCGTTAGTCTAGATATTGAAGACGTTTGTCCAACGACGTACCTCGTTAGTCTAGATATAGAAGACGGTTGTACAGACGGATCTCGTGAGTCTAGATATAGAAGACGGTTGTCCAACGACGTATCTCGTTAGTCTAGATATAGAAGACGGTTGTACAGACGGATCTCGTTAGTCTAAATATAGAAGACGGTTGTACAGACGGATCTCGTTAGTCTAGATATAGAAGACGGTTGTACAGACGGATCTCGTTAATCTAGATATAGAAGACGGTTGTACAGACGGATCTCGTTAGTCTAGATATTGAAGACGTTTGTCCAACGACGTACCTCGTTAGTCTAGACATAGAAAACGGTTGTACAGACGGATCTCGTTAGTCTAGATATAGAAGACGGTTGTACAACGACGGATCTCGTTAGTCTAGATATAGAAGACGGTTGTACAGACGGATCTCGTTAGTCTAGATATAGAAGACGGTTGTACAGACGGATCTCGTTAGTCTAGATATAGAAGACGGTTGTACAGACGGATCTCGTGAGTCTAGATATAGAAGACGGTTGTACAGACGGATCTCGTTAGTCTAGACATAGAAAACGGTTGTACAGACGGATCTCGTTAGTCTAGATATAGAAGACGGTTGTACAGACGGATCTCGTGAGTCTAGATATAGAAGACGGTTGTCCAACGACGTATCTCGTTAGTCTAGACATAGGAAACGGTTGTACAGACGGATCTCGTTAGTCTAGATATAGAAGACGGTTGTACAGACGGATCTCGTTAGTCTAGATATAGAAGACGGTTGTACAGACGGATCTCGTTAGTCTAGATATAGAAGACGGTTGTACAGACGGATCTCGTGAGTCTAGATATAGAAGACGGTTGTCCAACGACGTATCTCGTTAGTCTAGACTACGAAACGGTTGTACAGACGGATCTCGTTAGTCTAGATATAGAAGACGGTTGTACAGACGGATCTCGTTAGTCTAGATATAGAAGACGGTTGTACAGACGGACCTCGTTAGTCTAGATATTGAAGACGTTTGTCCAACGACGTATCTCGTTAGTCTAGATATAGAAGACGGTTGTACAGACGGATCTCGTTAGTCTAGATATAGAAGACGGTTGTACAGACGGATCTCGTTAGTCTAGATATTGAAGACGTTTGTCCAACGACGTATCTCGTTAGTCTAGATATAGAAGACGGTTGTACAGACGGATCTCGTTAGTCTAGATATAGAAGACGGTTGTACAGACGGATCTGGTTAGTCTAGATATAGAAGACGGTTGTACAGACGGATCTCGTTAGTCTAGATATTGAAGACGTTTGTCCAACGACGTACCTCGTTAGTCTAGACATAGAAAACGGTTGTACAGACGGATCTCGTTAGTCTAGATATAGAAGACGGTTGTACAACGACGGATCTCGTTAGTCTAGATATAGAAGACGGTTGTACAGACGGATCTCGTTAGTCTAGATATAGAAGACGGTTGTACAGACGGATCTCGTTAGTCTAGATATAGAAGACGGTTGTACAGACGGATCTCGTTAGTCTAGATATAGAAGACGGTTGTATAACGAGAGATCTCGTTAGTCTAGATATAGAAGACGGTTGTACAGACGGATCTCGTTAGTCTAGATATAGAAGACGGTTGTATAACGAGAGATCTCGTTAGTCTATATATAGAAGACGGTTGTACAGACGGATCCCGTTAGTCTAGATATAGAAGATGGTTGTACAACGACGTATCTCGTTAGTCTAGATATAGAAGAGGGTTGTACTACGACGGATCTCGTTAGTCTAGATATAGAAGACGGTTGTACAGACAGAGCTCGTTAGTCTAGATATTGAAGACGTTTGTCCAACGACGTATCTCGTTAGTCTAGATATAGAAAACGGTTGTACAGACGGATCTCGTTAGTCTAGATATAGAAGAGGGTTGTACTACGACGGATCTCGTTAGTCTAGATATAGAAGACGGTTGTACAGACAGAGCTCGTTAGTCTAGATATTGAAGACGTTTGTCCAACGACGTATCTCGTTAGTCTAGATATAGAAGATGGTTGTACATCGAGAGATCTCGTTAGTCTAGATATAGAAGAGGGTTGTACAACAACGGATCTCGTTAGTCTTAGATATAGAAGACGGTTGTACATCGAGAGATCTCGTTAGTCTAGATATAGAAGACAGTTGTACAGACGGATCTCGTTAGTCTAGATACAGAAGACGGTTGTACAACGACGGATCTCGTTAGCCTAGATATAGAAGACGGTTGTACAGACGGATGTCGTTAGTCTAGATATAGAAGACGGTTGTACAGACGGATCTCGGTTGTCTAGATATAGAAGACGGTTGTACAGACGGATCCCGTTAGTCTAGATATAGAAGACGGTTGTACAAACGGATCTCGTTAGTCTAGATATAGAAGACGGTTGTACAACGACGGATCTCGTTAGTCTAGATATAGAAGACGGTTGTACAGACGGATCTCTTGAGTCTAGATATAGAAGACGGTTGTACAGACGGATCTCGTTAGTCTAGATATAGAAGACGGTTGTACAGACGGATCTCGTTAGTCTAGATATAGAAGACGGTTGTACAACGACGGATCTCGTTAGTCTGGATATAGAAGACGGTTGTACAGACGGATCTCGTGAGTCTAGATATAGAAGACGGTTGTACAGACGGATCTCGTTAGTCTAGATATAGAAGACGGTTGTACAGACGGATCTCGTTAGTCTAGATATAGAAGACGGTTGTACAGACGGATCTCGTGAGTCTAGATATAGAAGACGGTTGTACAGACGGATCTCGTTAGTCTAGATATAGAAGACGGTTGTACAGACGGATCTCGTTAGTCTAGATATTGAAGACGGTTGTACATCGAGAGATCTCGTTAGTCTAGATATAGAAGAGGGTTGTACTACGACGGATCTCGTTAGTCTAGATATAGAAGACGGTTGTACAGACAGAGCTCGTTAGTCTAGATATTGAAGACGTTTGTCCAACGACGTACCTCGTTAGTCTAGATATAGAAAACGGTTGTACAGACGGATCTCGTTAGTCTAGATATAGAAGACGGTTGTACAGACGGATCTCGTTAATCTAGATATAGAAGACGGTTGTATAACGAGAGATCTCGTTAGTCTAGATATAAAAGATGGTTGTACAGACGGATCTCGTTAGTCTAGATATAGAAGACGGTTGTATAACGAGAGATGTCGTTAGTCTAGATATAAAAGATGGTTGTACAGACGGATCTCGTTAGTCTAGATATAGAAGACGGTTGTATAACGAGAGATCTCGTTAGTCTAGATATTGAAGACGTTTGTCCAACGACGTATCTCGTTAGTCTAGATATAGAAGATGGTTGTACAACGACGTATCTCGTTAGTCTAGATATAGAAGACGGTTGTACATCGAGAGATCTCGTTAGTCTAGATATAGAAGACAGTTGTACAGACGGATCTCGTTAGTCTAGATACAGAAGACGGTTGTACAACGACGGATCTCGTTAGCCTACATATAGAAGACGGTTGTACAGACGGATGTCGTTAGTCTAGATATAGAAGACGGTTGTACAGACGGATCTCGGTAGTCTAGATATAGAACACGGTTGTACAGACGGATCCCGTTAGTCTAGATATAGAAGACGGTTGTACAAACGGATCTCGTTAGTCTAGATATAGAAGACGGTTGTACAACGACGGATCTCGTTAGTCTAGATATAGAAGACGGTTGTACAGACGGATCTCTTGAGTCTAGATATAGAAGACGGTTGTACAGACGGATCTCGTTAGTCTAGATATAGAAGACGGTTGTACAGACGGATCTCGTTAGTCTAGATATAGAAGACGGTTGTACAACGACGGATCTCGTTAGTCTAGATATAGAAGACGGTTGTGCAGACGGATCTCGTGAGTCTAGATATAGAAGACGGTTGTACAGACGGATCTCGTTAGTCTAGATATAAAAGACGGTTGTACAGACGGATCTCGTTAGTCTAGATATAGAAGACGGTTGTACAGACGGATCTCGTGAGTCTAGATATAGAAGACGGTTGTACAGACGGATCTCGTTAGTCTAGATATAGAAGACGGTTGTACAGACGGATCTCGTTAGTCTAGATATTGAAGACGTTTGTCCAACGACGTACCTCGTTAGTCTAGATATAGAAAACGGTTGTACAGACGGATCTCGTTAGTCTAGATATAGAAGACGGTTGTACAGACGGATCTCGTTAGTCTAGATATAGAAGACGGTTGTATAACGAGAGATCTCGTTAGTCTAGATATAAAGATGGTTGTACAGACGGATCTCGTTAGTCTAGATATAGAAGACGGTTGTATAACGAGAGATGTCGTTAGTCTAGACATAAAAGATGGTTGTACAGACGGATCTCGTTAGTCTAGATATAGTAGACGGTTGTATAACGAGAGATCTCGTTAGTCTAGATATAGAAGACGGTTGTATAACGAGAGATCTCGTTAGTCTAGATATAGAAGACGGTTGTACAGACGGATCCCGTTAGTCTAGATATTGAAGACGGTTGTACATCGAGAGATCTCGTTAGTCTAGATATAGAAGAGGGTTGTACTACGACGGATCTCGTTAGTCTAGATATAGAAGACGGTTGTACAGACAGAGCTCGTTAGTCTAGATATTGAAGACGTTTGTCCAACGACGTATCTCGTTAGTCTAGATATAGAAGATGGTTGTACAACGACGGATCTCGTTAGTCTAGATATAGAAGACGGTTGTACATCGAGAGATCTCGTTAGTCTAGATATAGAAGACTGTTGTACAGACGGATCTCGTTAGTCTAGATATAGAAGACGGTTGTATAACGAGAGATCTCGTTAGTCTAGATATAGAAGACGGTTGTACAGACGGATCTCGTTAGTCTAGATATAGAAGACGGTTGTATAACGAGAGATCTCGTTAGTCTAGATATAGAAGACGGTTGTACAGACGGATCCCGTTAGTCTAGATATAGAAGATGGTTGTACAACGACGTATCTCGTTAGTCTAGATATAGAAGACGGTTGTACAGACGGATCTCGTTAGTCTAGATATTGAAGACGTTTGTCCAACGACGTACCTCGTTAGTCTAGATATAGAAGACGGTTGTACAGACGGATCTCGTGAGTCTAGATATAGAAGACGGTTGTCCAACGACGTATCTCGTTAGTCTAGATATAGAAGACGGTTGTACAGACGGATCTCGTTAGTCTAAATATAGAAGACGGTTGTACAGACGGATCTCGTTAGTCTAGATATAGAAGACGGTTGTACAGACGGATCTCGTTAGTCTAGATATAGAAGACGGTTGTACAACGACGGATCTCGTTAGTCTAGATATAGAAGACGGTTGTACAGACGGATCTCTTGAGTCTAGATATAGAAGACGGTTGTACAGACGGATCTCGTTAGTCTAGATATAGAAGACGGTTGTACAGACGGATCTCGTTAGTCTAGATATAGAAGACGGTTGTACAACGACGGATCTCGTTAGTCTGGATATAGAAGACGGTTGTACAGACGGATCTCGTGAGTCTAGATATAGAAGACGGTTGTACAGACGGATCTCGTTAGTCTAGATATAGAAGACGGTTGTACAGACGGATCTCGTTAGTCTAGATATAGAAGACGGTTGTACAGACGGATCTCGTGAGTCTAGATATAGAAGACGGTTGTACAGACGGATCTCGTTAGTCTAGATATAGAAGACGGTTGTACAGACGGATCTCGTTAGTCTAGATATTGAAGACGGTTGTACATCGAGAGATCTCGTTAGTCTAGATATAGAAGAGGGTTGTACTACGACGGATCTCGTTAGTCTAGATATAGAAGACGGTTGTACAGACAGAGCTCGTTAGTCTAGATATTGAAGACGTTTGTCCAACGACGTACCTCGTTAGTCTAGATATAGAAAACGGTTGTACAGACGGATCTCGTTAGTCTAGATATAGAAGACGGTTGTACAGACGGATCTCGTTAATCTAGATATAGAAGACGGTTGTATAACGAGAGATCTCGTTAGTCTAGATATAAAAGATGGTTGTACAGACGGATCTCGTTAGTCTAGATATAGAAGACGGTTGTATAACGAGAGATGTCGTTAGTCTAGATATAAAAGATGGTTGTACAGACGGATCTCGTTAGTCTAGATATAGAAGACGGTTGTATAACGAGAGATCTCGTTAGTGTAGATATAGAAGACGGTTGTACAGACGGATCCCGTTAGTCTAGATATTGAAGACGGTTGTACATCGAGAGATCTCGTTAGTCTAGATATAGAAGAGGGTTGTACTACGACGGATCTCGTTAGTCTAGATATAGAAGACGGTTGTACAGACAGAGCTCGTTAGTCTAGATATTGAAGACGTTTGTCCAACGACGTATCTCGTTAGTCTAGATATAGAAGATGGTTGTACAACGACGTATCTCGTTAGTCTAGATATAGAAGACGGTTGTACATCGAGAGATCTCGTTAGTCTAGATATAGAAGACAGTTGTACAGACGGATCTCGTTAGTCTAGATACAGAAGACGGTTGTACAACGACGGATCTCGTTAGCCTACATATAGAAGACGGTTGTACAGACGGATGTCGTTAGTCTAGATATAGAAGACGGTTGTACAGACGGATCTCGGTAGTCTAGATATAGAAGACGGTTGTACAGACGGATCCCGTTAGTCTAGATATAGAAGACGGTTGTACAAACGGATCTCGTTAGTCTAGATATAGAAGACGGTTGTACAACGACGGATCTCGTTAGTCTAGATATAGAAGACGGTTGTACAGACGGATCTCTTGAGTCTAGATATAGAAGACGGTTGTACAGACGGATCTCGTTAGTCTAGATATAGAAGACGGTTGTACAGACGGATCTCGTTAGTCTAGATATAGAAGACGGTTGTACAACGACGGATCTCGTTAGTCTAGATATAGAAGACGGTTGTGCAGACGGATCTCGTGAGTCTAGATATAGAAGACGGTTGTACAGACGGATCTCGTGAGTCTAGATATAGAAGACGGTTGTCCAACGACGTATCTCGTTAGTCTAGACATAGGAAACGGTTGTACAGACGGATCTCGTTAGTCTAGCTATAGAAGACGGTTGTACAGACGGATCTCGTTAGTCTAGATATAGAAGACGGTTGTACAGACGGATCTCGTTAGTCTAGATATAGAAGACGGTTGTACAGACGGATCTCGTGAGTCTAGATATAGAAGACGGTTGTCCAACGACGTATCTCGTTAGTCTAGACTACGAAACGGTTGTACAGACGGATCTCGTTAGTCTAGATATAGAAGACGGTTGTACAGACGGATCTCGTTAGTCTAGATATAGAAGACGGTTGTACAGACGGACCTCGTTAGTCTAGATATTGAAGACGTTTGTCCAACGACGTATCTCGTTAGTCTAGATATAGAAGACGGTTGTACAGACGGATCTCGTTAGTCTAGATATAGAAGACGGTTGTACAGACGGATCTCGTTAGTCTAGATATTGAAGACGTTTGTCCAACGACGTATCTCGTTAGTCTAGATATAGAAGACGGTTGTACAGACGGATCTCGTTAGTCTAGATATAGAAGACGGTTGTACAGACGGATCTGGTTAGTCTAGATATAGAAGACGGTTGTACAGACGGATCTCGTTAGTCTAGATATTGAAGACGTTTGTCCAACGACGTACCTCGTTAGTCTAGACATAGAAAACGGTTGTACAGACGGATCTCGTTAGTCTAGATATAGAAGACGGTTGTACAACGACGGATCTCGTTAGTCTAGATATAGAAGACGGTTGTACAGACGGATCTCGTTAGTCTAGATATAGAAGACGGTTGTACAGACGGATCTCGTTAGTCTAGATATAGAAGACGGTTGTACAGACGGATCTCGTGAGTCTAGATATTGAAGACGGTTGTATAGACGGATCTCGTTAGTCTAGATATAGAAGACGGTTGTACAGACGGATCTCGTGAGTCTAGATATAGAAGACGGTTGTCCAACGACGTATCTCGTTAGTCTAGACATAGGAAACGGTTGTACAGACGGATCTCGTTAGTCTAGATATAGAAGACGGTTGTACAGACGGATCTCGTTAGTCTAGATATAGAAGACGGTTGTACAGACGGATCTCGTTAGTCTAGATATAGAAGACGGTTGTACAGACGGATCTCGTTAGTCTAGATATAGAAGACGGTTGTATAACGAGAGATCTCGTTAGTCTAGATATAAAAGATGGTTGTACAGACGGATCTCGTTAGTCTAGATATAGAAGACGGTTGTATAACGAGAGATGTCGTTAGTCTAGATATAAAAGATGGTTGTACAGACGGATCTCGTTAGTCTAGATATAGAAGACGGTTGTATAACGAGAGATCTCGTTAGTCTAGATATAGAAGACGGTTGTATAACGAGAGATCTCGTTAGTCTAGATATAGAAGACGGTTGTACAGACGGATCCCGTTAGTCTAGATATTGAAGACGGTTGTACATCGAGAGATCTCGTTAGTCTAGATATAGAAGAGGGTTGTACTACGACGGATCTCGTTAGTCTAGATATAGAAGACGGTTGTACAGACAGAGCTCGTTAGTCTAGATATTGAAGACGTTTGTCCAACGACGTATCTCGTTAGTCTAGATATAGAAGATGGTTGTACAACGACGGATCTCGTTAGTCTAGATATAGAAGACGGTTGTACATCGAGAGATCTCGTTAGTCTAGATATAGAAGACTGTTGTACAGACGGATCTCGTTAGTCTAGATATAGAAGACGGTTGTATAACGAGAGATCTCGTTAGTCTAGATATAGAAGACGGTTGTACAGACGGATCTCGTTAGTCTAGATATAGAAGACGGTTGTATAACGAGAGATCTCGTTAGTCTAGATATAGAAGACGGTTGTACAGACGGATCCCGTTAGTCTAGATATAGAAGATGGTTGTACAACGACGTATCTCGTTAGTCTAGATATAGAAGACGGTTGTACAGACGGATCTCGTTAGTCTAGATATTGAAGACGTTTGTCCAACGACGTACCTCGTTAGTCTAGATATAGAAGACGGTTGTACAGACGGATCTCGTGAGTCTAGATATAGAAGACGGTTGTCCAACGACGTATCTCGTTAGTCTAGATATAGAAGACGGTTGTACAGACGGATCTCGTTAGTCTAAATATAGAAGACGGTTGTACAGACGGATCTCGTTAGTCTAGATATAGAAGACGGTTGTACAGACGGATCTCGTTAGTCTAGATATAGAAGACGGTTGTACAGACGGATCTCGTTAGTCTAGATATTGAAGACGTTTGTCCAACGACGTACCTCGTTAGTCTAGACATAGAAAACGGTTGCACAGACGGATCTCGTTAGTCTAGATATAGAAGACGGTTGTACAACGACGGATCTCGTTAGTCTAGATATAGAAGACGGTTGTACAGACGGATCTCGTTAGTCTAGATATAGAAGACGGTTGTACAGACCGATCTCGTTAGTCTAGATATAGAAGACGGTTGTACAGACGGATCTCGTGAGTCTAGATATAGAAGACGGTTGTACAGACGGATCTCGTTTGTCTAGACATAGAAAACGGTTGTACAGACGGATCTCGTTAGTCTAGATATAGAAGACGGTTGTACAGACGGATCTCGTGAGTCTAGATATAGAAGACGGTTGTCCAACGACGTATCTCGTTAGTCTAGACATAGGAAACGGTTGTACAGACGGATCTCGTTAGTCTAGATATAGAAGACGGTTGTACAGACGGATCTCGTTAGTCTAGATATAGAAGACGGTTGTACAGACGGATCTCGTTAGTCTAGATATAGAAGACGGTTGTACAGACGGATCTCGTGAGTCTAGATATAGAAGACGGTTGTCCAACGACGTATCTCGTTAGTCTAGACTACGAAACGGTTGTACAGACGGATCTCGTTAGTCTAGATATAGAAGACGGTTGTACAGACGGATCTCGTTAGTCTAGATATAGAAGACGGTTGTACAGACGGACCTCGTTAGTCTAGATATTGAAGACGTTTGTCCAACGACGTATCTCGTTAGTCTAGATATAGAAGACGGTTGTACAACGAGAGATCTCGTTAGTCAAGATATAGAAGAGGGTTGTACAACGACGGATCTCGTTAGTCTAGATATAGAAGACGGTTGTACAACGACGGATCTCGTTAGTCTAGATATAGAAGACGGTTGTACAGACGGATCTCGTTAGTCTAGATATAGAAGACGGTTGTACAGACGGATCTCGTTAGTCTAGATATAGAAGACGGTTGTGCAACGACGGATCTCGTTAGTCTAGATATAGAAGACAGTTGTACAGACGGATCTCGTTAGTCTAGATATAGAAGACAGTTGTACAGACGGATCTCGTTAGTCTAGATATTGAAGACGTTTGTCCAACGACGTATCTCGTTAGTCTAGATATAGAAGACGGTTGTACAACGAGAGATCTCCTTAGTCAAGATATAGAAGACGGTTGTACAGACGGATCTCGTTAGTCTAGATATAGAAGAGGGTTGTACAACGACGGATCTCGTTAGTGTAGATATAGAAGACGGTTGTACAGACGTATCTCGTTAGTCTAGATATAGAAGACGGTTGTACAACGACGGATCTCGTTAGTCTAGATATTGAAGACGTTTGACCAACGACGTATCTCGTTAGTCTAGATATAGAAGACGGTTGTACAACGAGAGATCTCGTTAGTCAAGATATAGAAGACGGTTGTACAACGACGGATCTCGTTAGTCTAGATATAGATGACGGTTGTACAACGAGAGATCTCGTTAGTCAAGATATAGAAGACGCTTGTACAACGACGGATCTCGTTAGTCTAGATATAGAAAACGATTGTACAGACGGATCTCGTTAGTCTAGATATAGAAGACGGTTGTACAGACGGATCTCGATAGTCTAGATATAGAAGACGGTTCTACAACGACGGATCTCGTTAGTCTAGATATAGAAGACGGTTGTACAGACGTATCTCGTTAGTCTATATATAGAAGACGGTTGTACAACGACGGATCTCGTTAGTCTAGATATAGAATACAGTTGTACAGACGGATCTCGTTAGTCTAGATATTGAAGACGTTTGTCCAACGACGTATCTCGTTAGTCTAGATATAGAAGACGGTTGTACAACGAGAGATCTCGTTAGTCAAGATATAGAAGACGGTTGTACAACGACGGATCTCGTTAGTCTAGATAATGAAGACGTTTGTCCAACGACGTATCTCGTTAGTCTAGATATAGAAGACGGTTGTACAACGACGGATCTCGTTAGTCTAGATATAGAAGACGGTTGTACAACGAGAGATCTCGTTAGTCAAGATATAGAAGACGGTTGTACAACGACGGATCTCGTTAGTCTAGGTATTGAAGACGTTTGTCCAACGACGTATCTCGTTAGTCTAGATATAGAAGACGGTTGTACAACGACGGATCTCGTTAGTCTTGATATTGAAGACGGTTGTACAACGAGACATCTCGTTAGTCTAGATATAAAGGACGGTTGTACAACGAGAGATCTCGTTAGTCAAGATATAGAAGACGGTTGTACAACGAGAGATCTCGTTAGTCAAGATATAGAAGAGGGTTGTACAACGACGGATCTCGTTAGTCTAGATATAGACGACGGTTGTCCTAAGACGTATCTCGTTAGTCTAGATATAGATGACGGTTGTACAACGAGAGATCTCGTTAGTCAAGATATAGAAGACGCTTGTACAACGACGGATCTCGTTAGTCTAGATATAGAAAACGATTGTACAGACGGATCTCGTTAGTCTAGATATAGAAGACGGTTGTACAGACGGATCTCGATAGTCTAGATATAGAAGACGGTTCTTCAACGACGGATCTCGTTAGTCTAGATATAGAAGACGGTTGTACAGACGTATCTCGTTAGTCTATATATAGAAGACGGTTGTACAACGACGGATCTCGTTAGTCTAGATATAGAATACAGTTGTACAGACGGATCTCGTTAGTCTAGATATTGAAGACGTTTGTCCAACGACGTATCTCGTTAGTCTAGATATAGAAGACGGTTGTACAGACGGATCTCGATAGTCTAGATATAGAAGACGGTTCTTCAACGACGGATCTCGTTAGTCTAGATATAGAAGACGGTTGTACAGACGTATCTCGTTAGTCTATATATAGAAGACGGTTGTACAACGACGGATCTCGTTAGTCTAGATATAGAAGACGGTTGTACAACGAGAGATCTCGTTAGTCAAGATATAGAAGACGGTTGTACAGACGGATCTCGTTAGTCTAGATATAGAAGAGGGTTGTACGACGACGGATCTCGTTAGTGTAGATATAGAAGACGGTTGTACAGACGTATCTCGTTAGTCTAGATATAGAAGACGGTTGTACAACGACGGATCTCGTTAGTCTAGATATAGAAGACAGTTGTACAGACGGATCTCGTTAGTCTAGATATTGAAGACGTTTGTCCAACGACGTATCTCGTTAGTCTAGATATAGAAGACGGTTGTACAACGACGGATCTCGTTAGTCTTGATATTGAAGACGGTTGTACAACGAGACATCTCGTTAGTCTAGATATAAAGGACGGTTGTACAACGAGAGATCTCGTTAGTCAAGATATAGAAGACGGTTGTACAACGAGAGATCTCGTTAGTCAAGATATAGAAGAGGGTTGTACAACGACGGATCTCGTTAGTCTAGATATAGACGACGGTTGTCCTAAGACGTATCTCGTTAGTCTAGATATAGATGACGGTTGTACAACGAGAGATCTCGTTAGTCAAGATATAGAAGACGCTTGTACAACGACGGATCTCGTTAGTCTAGATATAGAAAACGATTGTACAGACGGATCTCGTTAGTCTAGATATAGAAGACGGTTGTACAGACGGATCTCGATAGTCTAGATATAGAAGACGGTTCTTCAACGACGGATCTCGTTAGTCTAGATATAGAAGACGGTTGTACAGACGTATCTCGTTAGTCTATATATAGAAGACGGTTGTACAACGACGGATCTCGTTAGTCTAGATATAGAATACAGTTGTACAGACGGATCTCGTTAGTCTAGATATTGAAGACGTTTGTCCAACGACGTATCTCGTTAGTCTAGATATAGAAGACGGTTGTACAACGAGAGATCTCGTTAGTCAAGATATAGAAGACGGTTGTACAACGACGGATCTCGTTAGTCTAGATAATGAAGACGTTTGTCCAACGACGTATCTCGTTAGTCTAGATATAGAAGACGGTTGTACAACGACGGATCTCGTTAGTCTAGATATAGAAGACAGTTGTACAGACGGATCTCGTTAGTCTAGATATTGAAGACGTTTGTACAACGAGAGATCTCGTTAGTCAAGATATAGAAGACGGTTGTACAACGAGAGATCTCGTTAGTCAAGATATAGAAGAGGGTTGTACAACGACGGATCTCGTTAGTCTAGATATAGAAGACGGTTGTACAACGACGGATCTCGTTAGTCTAGATATAGAAGACGGTTGTACAGACGGATCTCGTTAGTCTAGATATAGAAGACGGTTGTACAGACGGATCTCGTTAGTCTAGATATAGAAGACGGTTGTGCAACGACGGATCTCGTTAGTCTAGATATAGAAGACAGTTGTACAGACGGATCTCGTTAGTCTAGATATAGAAGACAGTTGTACAGACGGATCTCGTTAGTCTAGATATTGAAGACGTTTGTCCAACGACGTATCTCGTTAGTCTAGATATAGAAGACGGTTGTACAACGAGAGATCTCCTTAGTCAAGATATAGAAGACGGTTGTACAGACGGATCTCGTTAGTCTAGATATAGAAGAGGGTTGTACAACGACGGATCTCGTTAGTGTAGATATAGAAGACGGTTGTACAGACGTATCTCGTTAGTCTAGATATAGAAGACGGTTGTACAACGACGGATCTCGTTAGTCTAGATATTGAAGACGTTTGACCAACGACGTATCTCGTTAGTCTAGATATAGAAGACGGTTGTACAACGAGAGATCTCGTTAGTCAAGATATAGAAGACGGTTGTACAACGACGGATCTCGTTAGTCTAGATATAGATGACGGTTGTACAACGAGAGATCTCGTTAGTCAAGATATAGAAGACGCTTGTACAACGACGGATCTCGTTAGTCTAGATATAGAAAACGATTGTACAGACGGATCTCGTTAGTCTAGATATAGAAGACGGTTGTACAGACGGATCTCGATAGTCTAGATATAGAAGACGGTTCTACAACGACGGATCTCGTTAGTCTAGATATAGAAGACGGTTGTACAGACGTATCTCGTTAGTCTATATATAGAAGACGGTTGTACAACGACGGATCTCGTTAGTCTAGATATAGAATACAGTTGTACAGACGGATCTCGTTAGTCTAGATATTGAAGACGTTTGTCCAACGACGTATCTCGTTAGTCTAGATATAGAAGACGGTTGTACAACGAGAGATCTCGTTAGTCAAGATATAGAAGACGGTTGTACAACGACGGATCTCGTTAGTCTAGATAATGAAGACGTTTGTCCAACGACGTATCTCGTTAGTCTAGATATAGAAGACGGTTGTACAACGACGGATCTCGTTAGTCTAGATATAGAAGACAGTTGTACAGACGGATCTCGTTAGTCTAGATATTGAAGACGTTTGTACAACGAGAGATCTCGTTAGTCAAGATATAGAAGACGGTTGTACAACGAGAGATCTCGTTAGTCAAGATATAGAAGAGGGTTGTACAACGACGGATCTCGTTAGTCTAGATATAGAAGACGGTTGTACAACGACGGATCTCGTTAGTCTAGATATAGAATACAGTTGTACAGACGGATCTCGTTAGTCTAGATATTGAAGACGTTTGTCCAACGACGTATCTCGTTAGTCTAGATATAGAAGACGGTTGTACAACGAGAGATCTCGTTAGTCAAGATATAGAAGACGGTTGTACAACGACGGATCTCGTTAGTCTAGATATAGAAGACAGTTGTACAGACGGATCTCGTTAGTCTAGATATTGAAGACGTTTGTACAACGAGAGATCTCGTTAGTCAAGATATAGAAGACGGTTGTACAACGAGAGATCTCGTTAGTCAAGATATAGAAGAGGGTTGTACAACGACGGATCTCGTTAGTCTAGATATAGAAGACGGTTGTACAACGACGGATCTCGTTAGTCTAGATATAGAAGACGGTTGTACAGACGGATCTCGTTAGTCTAGATATAGAAGACGGTTGTACAGACGGATCTCGTTAGTCTAGATATAGAAGACGGTTGTGCAACGACGGATCTCGTTAGTCTAGATATAGAAGACAGTTGTACAGACGGATCTCGTTAGTCTAGATATAGAAGACAGTTGTACAGACGGATCTCGTTAGTCTAGATATAGAAGACAGTTGTACAGACGGATCTCGTTAGTCTAGATATTGAAGACGTTTGTCCAACGACGTATCTCGTTAGTCTAGATATAGAAGACGGTTGTACAACGAGAGATCTCCTTAGTCAAGATATAGAAGACGGTTGTACAGACGGATCTCGTTAGTCTAGATATAGAAGAGGGTTGTACAACGACGGATCTCGTTAGTGTAGATATAGAAGACGGTTGTACAGACGTATCTCGTTAGTCTAGATATAGAAGACAGTTGTACAGACGGATCTCGTTAGTCTAGATATTGAAGACGTTTGTCCAACGACGTATCTCGTTAGTCTAGATATAGAAGACGGTTGTACAACGACGGATCTCGTTAGTCTTGATATTGAAGACGGTTGTACAACGAGACATCTCGTTAGTCTAGATATAAAGGACGGTTGTACAACGAGAGATCTCGTTAGTCAAGATATAGAAGACGGTTGTACAACGAGAGATCTCGTTAGTCAAGATATAGAAGAGGGTTGTACAACGACGGATCTCGTTAGTCTAGATATAGACGACGGTTGTCCTAAGACGGATCTCGTTAGTCTAGATATAGAATACAGTTGTACAGACGGATCTCGTTAGTCTAGATATTGAAGACGTTTGTCCAACGACGTATCTCGTTAGTCTAGATATAGAAGACGGTTGTACAACGAGAGATCTCGTTAGTCAAGATATAGAAGACGGTTGTACAACGACGGATCTCGTTAGTCTAGATATAGAAGACAGTTGTACAGACGGATCTCGTTAGTCTAGATATTGAAGACGTTTGTACAACGAGAGATCTCGTTAGTCAAGATATAGAAGACGGTTGTATAACGAGAGATCTCGTTAGTCTAGATATAGAATACAGTTGTACAGACGGATCTCGTTAGTCTAGATATTGAAGACGTTTGTCCAACGACGTATCTCGTTAGTCTAGATATAGAAGACGGTTGTACAACGAGAGATCTCGTTAGTCAAGATATAGAAGACGGTTGTACAACGACGGATCTCGTTAGTCTAGATAATGAAGACGTTTGTCCAACGACGTATCTCGTTAGTCTAGATATAGAAGACGGTTGTACAACGACGGATCTCGTTAGTCTAGATATAGAAGACAGTTGTACAGACGGATCTCGTTAGTCTAGATATTGAAGACGTTTGTACAACGAGAGATCTCGTTAGTCAAGATATAGAAGACGGTTGTACAACGAGAGATCTCGTTAGTCAAGATATAGAAGAGGGTTGTACAACGACGGATCTCGTTAGTCTAGATATAGAAGACGGTTGTACAACGACGGATCTCGTTAGTCTAGATATAGAAGACGGTTGTACAGACGGATCTCGTTAGTCTAGATATAGAAGACAGTTGTACAGACGGATCTCGTTAGTCTAGATATAGAAGACAGTTGTACAGACGGATCTCGTTAGTCTAGATATTGAAGACGTTTGTCCAACGACGTATCTCGTTAGTCTAGATATAGAAGACGGTTGTACAACGAGAGATCTCCTTAGTCAAGATATAGAAGACGGTTGTACAGACGGATCTCGTTAGTCTAGATATAGAAGAGGGTTGTACAACGACGGATCTCGTTAGTGTAGATATAGAAGACGGTTGTACAGACGTATCTCGTTAGTCTAGATATAGAAGACGGTTGTACAACGACGGATCTCGTTAGTCTAGATATTGAAGACGTTTGACCAACGACGTATCTCGTTAGTCTAGATATAGAAGACGGTTGTACAACGAGAGATCTCGTTAGTCAAGATATAGAAGACGGTTGTACAACGACGGATCTCGTTAGTCTAGATATAGAAGACGGTTGTACAACGAGAGATCTCGTTAGTCAAGATATAGAAGACGGTTGTACAGACGGATCTCGTTAGTCTAGATATAGAAGAGGGTTGTACAACGACGGATCTCGTTAGTGTAGATATAGAAGACGGTTGTACAGACGTATCTCGTTAGTCTAGATATAGAAGACGGTTGTACAACGACGGATCTCGTTAGTCTAGATATAGAAGACGGTTGTACAACGACGGATCTCGTTAGTCTAGATATAGAATACAGTTGTACAGACGGATCTCGTTAGTCTAGATATTGAAGACGTTTGTCCAACGACGTATCTCGTTAGTCTAGATATAGAAGACGGTTGTACAACGAGAGATCTCGTTAGTCAAGATATAGAAGACGGTTGTACAACGACGGATCTCGTTAGTCTAGATAATGAAGACGTTTGTCCAACGACGTATCTCGTTAGTCTAGATATAGAAGACGGTTGTACAACGACGGATCTCGTTAGTCTAGATATAGAAGACGGTTGTACAACGAGAGATCTCGTTAGTCAAGATATAGAAGACGGTTGTACAACGACGGATCTCGTTAGTCTAGATAATGAAGACGTTTGTCCAACGACGTATCTCGTTAGTCTAGATATAGAAGACGGTTGTACAACGACGGATCTCGTTAGTCTAGATATAGAAGACAGTTGTACAGACGGATCTCGTTAGTCTAGATATTGAAGACGTTTGTACAACGAGAGATCTCGTTAGTCAAGATATAGAAGACGGTTGTACAACGAGAGATCTCGTTAGTCAAGATATAGAAGAGGGTTGTACAACGACGGATCTCGTTAGTCTAGATATAGAAGACGGTTGTACAACGACGGATCTCGTTAGTCTAGATATAGAATACAGTTGTACAGACGGATCTCGTTAGTCTAGATATTGAAGACGTTTGTCCAACGACGTATCTCGTTAGTCTAGATATAGAAGACGGTTGTACAACGAGAGATCTCGTTAGTCAAGATATAGAAGACGGTTGTACAACGACGGATCTCGTTAGTCTAGATAATGAAGACGTTTGTCCAACGACGTATCTCGTTAGTCTAGATATAGAAGACGGTTGTACAACGACGGATCTCGTTAGTCTAGATATAGAAGACAGTTGTACAGACGGATCTCGTTAGTCTAGATATTGAAGACGTTTGTACAACGAGAGATCTCGTTAGTCAAGATATAGAAGACGGTTGTACAACGAGAGATCTCGTTAGTCAAGATATAGAAGAGGGTTGTACAACGACGGATCTCGTTAGTCTAGATATAGAAGACGGTTGTACAACGACGGATCTCGTTAGTCTAGATATAGAATACAGTTGTACAGACGGATCTCGTTAGTCTAGATATTGAAGACGTTTGTCCAACGACGTATCTCGTTAGTCTAGATATAGAAGACGGTTGTACAACGAGAGATCTCGTTAGTCAAGATATAGAAGACGGTTGTACAACGACGGATCTCGTTAGTCTAGATATAGAAGACAGTTGTACAGACGGATCTCGTTAGTCTAGATATTGAAGACGTTTGTACAACGAGAGATCTCGTTAGTCAAGATATAGAAGACGGTTGTACAACGAGAGATCTCGTTAGTCAAGATATAGAAGAGGGTTGTACAACGACGGATCTCGTTAGTCTAGATATAGAAGACGGTTGTACAACGACGGATCTCGTTAGTCTAGATATAGAAGACGGTTGTACAGACGGATCTCGTTAGTCTAGATATAGAAGACGGTTGTACAGACGGATCTCGTTAGTCTAGATATAGAAGACGGTTGTGCAACGACGGATCTCGTTAGTCTAGATATAGAAGACAGTTGTACAGACGGATCTCGTTAGTCTAGATATAGAAGACAGTTGTACAGACGGATCTCGTTAGTCTAGATATTGAAGACGTTTGTCCAACGACGTATCTCGTTAGTCTAGATATAGAAGACGGTTGTACAACGAGAGATCCCCTTAGTCAAGATATAGAAGACGGTTGTACAGACGGATCTCGTTAGTCTAGATATAGAAGAGTGTTGTACAACGACGGATCTCGTTAGTGTAGATATAGAAGACGGTTGTACAGACGTATCTCGTTAGTCTAGATATAGAAGACGGTTGTACAACGACGGATCTCGTTAGTCTAGATATTGAAGACGTTTGACCAACGACGTATCTCGTTAGTCTAGATATAGAAGACGGTTGTACAACGAGAGATCTCGTTAGTCAAGATATAGAAGACGGTTGTACAACGACGGATCTCGTTAGTCTAGATATAGAAGACGGTTGTACAACGAGAGATCTCGTTAGTCAAGATATAGAAGACGGTTGTACAGACGGATCTCGTTAGTCTAGATATAGAAGAGGGTTGTACAACGACGGATCTCGTTAGTGTAGATATAGAAGACGGTTGTACAGACGTATCTCGTTAGTCTAGATATAGAAGACGGTTGTACAACGACGGATCTCGTTAGTCTAGATATAGAAGACAGTTGTACAGACGGATCTCGTTAGTCTAGATATTGAAGACGTTTGTCCAACGACGTATCTCGTTAGTCTAGATATAGAAGACGGTTGTACAACGACGGATCTCGTTAGTCTTGATATTGAAGACGGTTGTACAACGAGACATCTCGTTAGTCTAGATATAAAGGACGGTTGTACAACGAGAGATCTCGTTAGTCAAGATATAGAAGACGGTTGTACAACGAGAGATCTCGTTAGTCAAGATATAGAAGAGGGTTGTACAACGACGGATCTCGTTAGTCTAGATATAGACGACGGTTGTCCTAAGACGTATCTCGTTAGTCTAGATATAGATGACGGTTGTACAACGAGAGATCTCGTTAGTCAAGATATAGAAGACGCTTGTACAACGACGGATCTCGTTAGTCTAGATATAGAAAACGATTGTACAGACGGATCTCGTTAGTCTAGATATAGAAGACGGTTGTACAGACGGATCTCGATAGTCTAGATATAGAAGACGGTTCTTCAACGACGGATCTCGTTAGTCTAGATATAGAAGACGGTTGTACAACGACGGATCTCGTTAGTCTAGATATAGAAGACAGTTGTACAGACGGATCTCGTTAGTCTAGATATTGAAGACGTTTGTCCAACGACGTATCTCGTTAGTCTAGATATAGAAGACGGTTGTACAACGAGAGATGTCGTTAGTCAAGATATAGAAGACGGTTGTACAACGACGGATCTCGTTAGTCTAGATATAGAAGACGGTTGTACAACGACGGATCTCGTTAGTCTAGATATAGAAGACGGTTGTACAGACGGATCTCGTTAGTCTAGATATAGAAGACGGTTGTACAACGACGGATCTCGTTAGTCTAGATATAGAAGACGGTTGTACAGACGGATCTCGTTAGTCAAGATATAGAAGACGGTTGTACAACGAGAGATCTCGTTAGTCAAGATATAGAAGAGGGTTGTACAACGACGGATCTCGTTAGTCTAGATATAGAAGACGGTTGTACAACGACGGATCTCGTTAGTCTAGATATAGAATACAGTTGTACAGACGGATCTCGTTAGTCTAGATATTGAAGACGTTTGTCCAACGACGTATCTCGTTAGTCTAGATATAGAAGACGGTTGTACAACGAGAGATCTCGTTAGTCAAGATATAGAAGACGGTTGTACAACGACGGATCTCGTTAGTCTAGATATAGAAGACAGTTGTACAGACGGATCTCGTTAGTCTAGATATTGAAGACGTTTGTACAACGAGAGATCTCGTTAGTCAAGATATAGAAGACGGTTGTACAACGAGAGATCTCGTTAGTCAAGATATAGAAGAGGGTTGTACAACGACGGATCTCGTTAGTCTAGATATAGACGACGGTTGTCCTAAGACGTATCTCGTTAGTCTAGATATAGATGACGGTTGTACAACGAGAGATCTCGTTAGTCAAGATATAGAAGACGCTTGTACAACGACGGATCTCGTTAGTCTAGATATAGAAAACGATTGTACAGACGGATCTCGTTAGTCTAGATATAGAAGACGGTTGTACAGACGGATCTCGATAGTCTAGATATAGAAGACGGTTCTACAACGACGGATCTCGTTAGTCTAGATATAGAAGACGGTTGTACAGACGTATCTCGTTAGTCTATATATAGAAGACGGTTGTACAACGACGGATCTCGTTAGTCTAGATATAGAATACAGTTGTACAGACGGATCTCGTTAGTCTAGATATTGAAGACGTTTGTCCAACGACGTATCTCGTTAGTCTAGATATAGAAGACGGTTGTACAACGAGAGATCTCGTTAGTCAAGATATAGAAGACGGTTGTACAACGACGGATCTCGTTAGTCTAGATAATGAAGACGTTTGTCCAACGACGTATCTCGTTAGTCTAGATATAGAAGACGGTTGTACAACGACGGATCTCGTTAGTCTAGATATAGAAGACAGTTGTACAGACGGATCTCGTTAGTCTAGATATTGAAGACGTTTGTACAACGAGAGATCTCGTTAGTCAAGATATAGAAGACGGTTGTACAACGAGAGATCTCGTTAGTCAAGATATAGAAGAGGGTTGTACAACGACGGATCTCGTTAGTCTAGATATAGAAGACGGTTGTACAACGACGGATCTCGTTAGTCTAGATATAGAATACAGTTGTACAGACGGATCTCGTTAGTCTAGATATTGAAGACGTTTGTCCAACGACGTATCTCGTTAGTCTAGATATAGAAGACGGTTGTACAACGAGAGATCTCGTTAGTCAAGATATAGAAGACGGTTGTACAACGACGGATCTCGTTAGTCTAGATATAGAAGACAGTTGTACAGACGGATCTCGTTAGTCTAGATATTGAAGACGTTTGTACAACGAGAGATCTCGTTAGTCAAGATATAGAAGACGGTTGTACAACGAGAGATCTCGTTAGTCAAGATATAGAAGAGGGTTGTACAACGACGGATCTCGTTAGTCTAGATATAGAAGACGGTTGTACAACGACGGATCTCGTTAGTCTAGATATAGAAGACAGTTGTACAGACGGATCTCGTTAGTCTAGATATTGAAGACGTTTGTACAACGAGAGATCTCGTTAGTCAAGATATAGAAGACGGTTGTACAACGAGAGATCTCGTTAGTCAAGATATAGAAGAGGGTTGTACAACGACGGATCTCGTTAGTCTAGATATAGAAGACGGTTGTACAACGACGGATCTCGTTAGTCTAGATATAGAAGACGGTTGTACAGACGGATCTCGTTAGTCTAGATATAGAAGACGGTTGTACAGACGGATCTCGTTAGTCTAGATATAGAAGACGGTTGTGCAACGACGGATCTCGTTAGTCTAGATATAGAAGACAGTTGTACAGACGGATCTCGTTAGTCTAGATATAGAAGACAGTTGTACAGACGGATCTCGTTAGTCTAGATATTGAAGACGTTTGTCCAACGACGTATCTCGTTAGTCTAGATATAGAAGACGGTTGTACAACGAGAGATCTCCTTAGTCAAGATATAGAAGACGGTTGTACAGACGGATCTCGTTAGTCTAGATATAGAAGAGGGTTGTACAACGACGGATCTCGTTAGTGTAGATATAGAAGACGGTTGTACAGACGTATCTCGTTAGTCTAGATATAGAAGACGGTTGTACAACGACGGATCTCGTTAGTCTAGATATTGAAGACGTTTGACCAACGACGTATCTCGTTAGTCTAGATATAGAAGACGGTTGTACAACGAGAGATCTCGTTAGTCAAGATATAGAAGACGGTTGTACAACGACGGATCTCGTTAGTCTAGATATAGAAGACGGTTGTACAACGAGAGATCTCGTTAGTCAAGATATAGAAGACGGTTGTACAGACGGATCTCGTTAGTCTAGATATAGAAGAGGGTTGTACGACGACGGATCTCGTTAGTGTAGATATAGAAGACGGTTGTACAGACGTATCTCGTTAGTCTAGATATAGAAGACGGTTGTACAACGACGGATCTCGTTAGTCTAGATATAGAAGACAGTTGTACAGACGGATCTCGTTAGTCTAGATATTGAAGACGTTTGTCCAACGACGTATCTCGTTAGTCTAGATATAGAAGACGGTTGTACAACGACGGATATCGTTAGTCTAGATATTGAAGACGTTTGACCAACGACGTATCTCGTTAGTCTAGATATAGAAGACGGTTGTACAACGAGAGATCTCGTTAGTCAAGATATAGAAGACGGTTGTACAACGACGGATCTCGTTAGTCTAGATATAGAAGACGGTTGTACAACGAGAGATCTCGTTAGTCAAGATATAGAAGACGGTTGTACAGACGGATCTCGTTAGTCTAGATATAGAAGAGGGTTGTACAACGACGGATCTCGTTAGTGTAGATATAGAAGACGGTTGTACAGACGTATCTCGTTAGTCTAGATATAGAAGACGGTTGTACAACGACGGATCTCGTTAGTCTAGATATAGAAGACAGTTGTACAGACGGATCTCGTTAGTCTAGATATTGAAGACGTTTGTCCAACGACGTATCTCGTTAGTCTAGATATAGAAGACGGTTGTACAACGACGGATCTCGTTAGTCTTGATATTGAAGACGGTTGTACAACGAGACATCTCGTTAGTCTAGATATAAAGGACGGTTGTACAACGAGAGATCTCGTTAGTCAAGATATAGAAGACGGTTGTACAACGAGAGATCTCGTTAGTCAAGATATAGAAGAGGGTTGTACAACGACGGATCTCGTTAGTCTAGATATAGACGACGGTTGTCCTAAGACGTATCTCGTTAGTCTAGATATAGATGACGGTTGTACAACGAGAGATCTCGTTAGTCAAGATATAGAAGACGCTTGTACAACGACGGATCTCGTTAGTCTAGATATAGAAAACGATTGTACAGACGGATCTCGTTAGTCTAGATATAGAAGACGGTTGTACAGACGGATCTCGATAGTCTAGATATAGAAGACGGTTCTTCAACGACGGATCTCGTTAGTCTAGATATAGAAGACGGTTGTACAACGACGGATCTCGTTAGTCTAGATATAGAAGACAGTTGTACAGACGGATCTCGTTAGTCTAGATATTGAAGACGTTTGTCCAACGACGTATCTCGTTAGTCTAGATATAGAAGACGGTTGTACAACGAGAGATGTCGTTAGTCAAGATATAGAAGACGGTTGTACAACGACGGATCTCGTTAGTCTAGATATAGAAGACGGTTGTACAACGACGGATCTCGTTAGTCTAGATATAGAAGACGGTTGTACAGACGGATCTCGTTAGTCTAGATATAGAAGACGGTTGTACAACGACGGATCTCGTTAGTCTAGATATAGAAGACGGTTGTACAGACGGATCTCGTTAGTCAAGATATAGAAGACGGTTGTACAACGAGAGATCTCGTTAGTCAAGATATAGAAGAGGGTTGTACAACGACGGATCTCGTTAGTCTAGATATAGAAGACGGTTGTACAACGACGGATCTCGTTAGTCTAGATATAGAATACAGTTGTACAGACGGATCTCGTTAGTCTAGATATTGAAGACGTTTGTCCAACGACGTATCTCGTTAGTCTAGATATAGAAGACGGTTGTACAACGAGAGATCTCGTTAGTCAAGATATAGAAGACGGTTGTACAACGACGGATCTCGTTAGTCTAGATATAGAAGACAGTTGTACAGACGGATCTCGTTAGTCTAGATATTGAAGACGTTTGTACAACGAGAGATCTCGTTAGTCAAGATATAGAAGACGGTTGTACAACGAGAGATCTCGTTAGTCAAGATATAGAAGAGGGTTGTACAACGACGGATCTCGTTAGTCTAGATATAGAAGACGGTTGTACAACGACGGATCTCGTTAGTCTAGATATAGAAGACGGTTGTACAGACGGATCTCGTTAGTCTAGATATAGAAGACGGTTGTACAGACGGATCTCGTTAGTCTAGATATAGAAGACGGTTGTGCAACGACGGATCTCGTTAGTCTAGATATAGAAGACAGTTGTACAGACGGATCTCGTTAGTCTAGATATAGAAGACAGTTGTACAGACGGATCTCGTTAGTCTAGATATTGAAGACGTTTGTCCAACGACGTATCTCGTTAGTCTAGATATAGAAGACGGTTGTACAACGAGAGATCTCCTTAGTCAAGATATAGAAGACGGTTGTACAGACGGATCTCGTTAGTCTAGATATAGAAGAGGGTTGTACAACGACGGATCTCGTTAGTGTAGATATAGAAGACGGTTGTACAGACGTATCTCGTTAGTCTAGATATAGAAGACGGTTGTACAACGACGGATCTCGTTAGTCTAGATATTGAAGACGTTTGACCAACGACGTATCTCGTTAGTCTAGATATAGAAGACGGTTGTACAACGAGAGATCTCGTTAGTCAAGATATAGAAGACGGTTGTACAACGACGGATCTCGTTAGTCTAGATATAGAAGACGGTTGTACAACGAGAGATCTCGTTAGTCAAGATATAGAAGACGGTTGTACAGACGGATCTCGTTAGTCTAGATATAGAAGAGGGTTGTACGACGACGGATCTCGTTAGTGTAGATATAGAAGACGGTTGTACAGACGTATCTCGTTAGTCTAGATATAGAAGACGGTTGTACAACGACGGATCTCGTTAGTCTAGATATAGAAGACAGTTGTACAGACGGATCTCGTTAGTCTAGATATTGAAGACGTTTGTCCAACGACGTATCTCGTTAGTCTAGATATAGAAGACGGTTGTACAACGACGGATCTCGTTAGTCTTGATATTCAAGACGGTTGTACAACGAGACATCTCGTTAGTCTAGATATAAAGGACGGTTGTACAACGAGAGATCTCGTTAGTCAAGATATAGAAGACGGTTGTACAACGAGAGATCTCGTTAGTCAAGATATAGAAGAGGGTTGTACAACGACGGATCTCGTTAGTCTAGATATAGACGACGGTTGTCCTAAGACGTATCTCGTTAGTCTAGATATAGATGACGGTTGTACAACGAGAGATCTCGTTAGTCAAGATATAGAAGACGCTTGTACAACGACGGATCTCGTTAGTCTAGATATAGAAAACGATTGTACAGACGGATCTCGTTAGTCTAGATATAGAAGACGGTTGTACAGACGGATCTCGATAGTCTAGATATAGAAGACGGTTCTTCAACGACGGATCTCGTTAGTCTAGATATAGAAGACGGTTGTACAGACGTATCTCGTTAGTCTATATATAGAAGACGGTTGTACAACGACGGATCTCGTTAGTCTAGATATAGAATACAGTTGTACAGACGGATCTCGTTAGTCTAGATATTGAAGACGTTTGTCCAACGACGTATCTCGTTAGTCTAGATATAGAAGACGGTTGTACAGACGGATCTCGATAGTCTAGATATAGAAGACGGTTCTTCAACGACGGATCTCGTTAGTCTAGATATAGAAGACGTTTGTCCAACGACGTATCTCGTTAGTCTATATATAGAAGACGGTTGTACAACGACGGATCTCGTTAGTCTAGATATAGAATACAGTTGTACAGACGGATCTCGTTAGTCTAGATATTGAAGACGTTTGTCCAACGACGTATCTCGTTAGTCTAGATATAGAAGACGGTTGTACAACGAGATATCTCGTTAGTCAAGATATAGAAGACGGTTGTACAACGACGGATCTCGTTAGTCTAGATAATGAAGACGTTTGTCCAACGACGTATCTCGTTAGTCTAGATATAGAAGACGGTTGTACAACGACGGATCTCGTTAGTCTAGATATAGAAGACAGTTGTACAGACGGATCTCGTTAGTCTAGATATTGAAGACGTTTGTCCAACGACGTATCTCGTTAGTCTAGATATAGAAGACGGTTGTACAACGAGAGATGTCGTTAGTCAAGATATAGAAGACGGTTGTACAACGACGGATCTCGTTAGTCTAGATATAGAAGACGGTTGTACAACGACGGATCTCGTTAGTCTAGATATAGAAGACGGTTGTACAGACGGATCTCGTTAGTCTAGATATAGAAGACGGTTGTACAACGACGGATCTCGTTAGTCTAGATATAGAAGACGGTTGTACAGACGGATCTCGTTAGTCAAGATATAGAAGACGGTTGTACAACGAGAGATCTCGTTAGTCAAGATATAGAAGAGGGTTGTACAACGACGGATCTCGTTAGTCTAGATATAGAAGACGGTTGTACAACGACGGATCTCGTTAGTCTAGATATAGAATACAGTTGTACAGACGGATCTCGTTAGTCTAGATATTGAAGACGTTTGTCCAACGACGTATCTCGTTAGTCTAGATATAGAAGACGGTTGTACAACGAGAGATCTCGTTAGTCAAGATATAGAAGACGGTTGTACAACGACGGATCTCGTTAGTCTAGATATAGAAGACAGTTGTACAGACGGATCTCGTTAGTCTAGATATTGAAGACGTTTGTACAACGAGAGATCTCGTTAGTCAAGATATAGAAGACGGTTGTACAACGAGAGATCTCGTTAGTCAAGATATAGAAGAGGGTTGTACAACGACGGATCTCGTTAGTCTAGATATAGAAGACGGTTGTACAACGACGGATCTCGTTAGTCTAGATATAGAAGACGGTTGTACAGACGGATCTCGTTAGTCTAGATATAGAAGACGGTTGTACAGACGGATCTCGTTAGTCTAGATATAGAAGACGGTTGTGCAACGACGGATCTCGTTAGTCTAGATATAGAAGACAGTTGTACAGACGGATCTCGTTAGTCTAGATATAGAAGACAGTTGTACAGACGGATCTCGTTAGTCTAGATATTGAAGACGTTTGTCCAACGACGTATCTCGTTAGTCTAGATATAGAAGACGGTTGTACAACGAGAGATCTCCTTAGTCAAGATATAGAAGACGGTTGTACAGACGGATCTCGTTAGTCTAGATATAGAAGAGGGTTGTACAACGACGGATCTCGTTAGTGTAGATATAGAAGACGGTTGTACAGACGTATCTCGTTAGTCTAGATATAGAAGACGGTTGTACAACGACGGATCTCGTTAGTCTAGATATTGAAGACGTTTGACCAACGACGTATCTCGTTAGTCTAGATATAGAAGACGGTTGTACAACGAGAGATCTCGTTAGTCAAGATATAGAAGACGGTTGTACAACGACGGATCTCGTTAGTCTAGATATAGAAGACGGTTGTACAACGAGAGATCTCGTTAGTCAAGATATAGAAGACGGTTGTACAGACGGATCTCGTTAGTCTAGATATAGAAGAGGGTTGTACGACGACGGATCTCGTTAGTGTAGATATAGAAGACGGTTGTACAGACGTATCTCGTTAGTCTAGATATAGAAGACGGTTGTACAACGACGGATCTCGTTAGTCTAGATATAGAAGACAGTTGTACAGACGGATCTCGTTAGTCTAGATATTGAAGACGTTTGTCCAACGACGTATCTCGTTAGTCTAGATATAGAAGACGGTTGTACAACGACGGATCTCGTTAGTCTTGATATTGAAGACGGTTGTACAACGAGACATCTCGTTAGTCTAGATATAAAGGACGGTTGTACAACGAGAGATCTCGTTAGTCAAGATATAGAAGACGGTTGTACAACGAGAGATCTCGTTAGTCAAGATATAGAAGAGGGTTGTACAACGACGGATCTCGTTAGTCTAGATATAGACGACGGTTGTCCTAAAACGTATCTCGTTAGTCTAGATATAGATGACGGTTGTACAACGAGAGATCTCGTTAGTCAAGATATAGAAGACGCTTGTACAACGACGGATCTCGTTAGTCTAGATATAGAAAACGATTGTACAGACGGATCTCGTTAGTCTAGATATAGAAGACGGTTGTACAGACGGATCTCGATAGTCTAGATATAGAAGACGGTTCTTCAACGACGGATCTCGTTAGTCTAGATATAGAAGACGGTTGTACAGACGTATCTCGTTAGTCTATATATAGAAGACGGTTGTACAACGACGGATCTCGTTAGTCTAGATATAGAATACAGTTGTACAGACGGATCTCGTTAGTCTAGATATTGAAGACGTTTGTCCAACGACGTATCTCGTTAGTCTAGATATAGAAGACGGTTGTACAACGAGAGATCTCGTTAGTCAAGATATAGAAGACGGTTGTACAACGACGGATCTCGTTAGTCTAGATAATGAAGACGTTTGTCCAACGACGTATCTCGTTAGTCTAGATATAGAAGACGGTTGTACAACGACGGATCTCGTTAGTCTAGATATAGAAGACAGTTGTACAGACGGATCTCGTTAGTCTAGATATTGAAGACGTTTGTACAACGAGAGATCTCGTTAGTCAAGATATAGAAGACGGTTGTACAACGAGAGATCTCGTTAGTCAAGATATAGAAGAGGGTTGTACAACGACGGATCTCGTTAGTCTAGATATAGAAGACGGTTGTACAACGACGGATCTCGTTAGTCTAGATATAGAAGACGGTTGTACAGACGGATCTCGTTAGTCTAGATATAGAAGACGGTTGTACAGACGGATCTCGTTAGTCTAGATATAGAAGACGGTTGTGCAACGACGGATCTCGTTAGTCTAGATATAGAAGACAGTTGTACAGACGGATCTCGTTAGTCTAGATATAGAAGACAGTTGTACAGACGGATCTCGTTAGTCTAGATATTGAAGACGTTTGTCCAACGACGTATCTCGTTAGTCTAGATATAGAAGACGGTTGTACAACGAGAGATCTCCTTAGTCAAGATATAGAAGACGGTTGTACAGACGGATCTCGTTAGTCTAGATATAGAAGAGGGTTGTACAACGACGGATCTCGTTAGTGTAGATATAGAAGACGGTTGTACAACGACGGATCTCGTTAGTCTAGATATAGAAAACGATTGTACAGACGGATCTCGTTAGTCTAGATATAGAAGACGGTTGTACAGACGGATCTCGATAGTCTAGATATAGAAGACGGTTCTACAACGACGGATCTCGTTAGTCTAGATATAGAAGACGGTTGTACAGACGTATCTCGTTAGTCTATATATAGAAGACGGTTGTACAACGACGGATCTCGTTAGTCTAGATATAGAATACAGTTGTACAGACGGATCTCGTTAGTCTAGATATTGAAGACGTTTGTCCAACGACGTATCTCGTTAGTCTAGATATAGAAGACGGTTGTACAACGAGAGATCTCGTTAGTCAAGATATAGAAGACGGTTGTACAACGACGGATCTCGTTAGTCTAGATAATGAAGACGTTTGTCCAACGACGTATCTCGTTAGTCTAGATATAGAAGACGGTTGTACAACGACGGATCTCGTTAGTCTAGATATAGAAGACAGTTGTACAGACGGATCTCGTTAGTCTAGATATTGAAGACGTTTGTCCAACGACGTATCTCGTTAGTCTAGATATAGAAGACGGTTGTACAACGAGAGATCTCGTTAGTCAAGATATAGAAGACGGTTGTACAACGACGGATCTCGTTAGTCTAGATATAGAAGACAGTTGTACAGACGGATCTCGTTAGTCTAGATATTGAAGACGTTTGTACAACGAGAGATCTCGTTAGTCAAGATATAGAAGACGGTTGTACAACGAGAGATCTCGTTAGTCAAGATATAGAAGAGGGTTGTACAACGACGGATCTCGTTAGTCTAGATATAGAAGACGGTTGTACAACGACGGATCTCGTTAGTCTAGATATAGAAGACGGTTGTACAGACGGATCTCGTTAGTCTAGATATAGAAGACGGTTGTACAGACGGATCTCGTTAGTCTAGATATAGAAGACGGTTGTGCAACGACGGATCTCGTTAGTCTAGATATAGAAGACAGTTGTACAGACGGATCTCGTTAGTCTAGATATAGAAGACAGTTGTACAGACGGATCTCGTTAGTCTAGATATTGAAGACGTTTGTCCAACGACGTATCTCGTTAGTCTAGATATAGAAGACGGTTGTACAACGAGAGATCTCCTTAGTCAAGATATAGAAGACGGTTGTACAGACGGATCTCGTTAGTCTAGATATAGAAGAGGGTTGTACAACGACGGATCTCGTTAGTGTAGATATAGAAGACGGTTGTACAGACGTATCTCGTTAGTCTAGATATAGAAGACAGTTGTACAGACGGATCTCGTTAGTCTAGATATTGAAGACGTTTGTCCAACGACGTATCTCGTTAGTCTAGATATAGAAGACGGTTGTACAACGACGGATCTCGTTAGTCTTGATATTGAAGACGGTTGTACAACGAGACATCTCGTTAGTCTAGATATAAAGGACGGTTGTACAACGAGAGATCTCGTTAGTCAAGATATAGAAGACGGTTGTACAACGAGAGATCTCGTTAGTCAAGATATAGAAGAGGGTTGTACAACGACGGATCCCGTTAGTCTAGATATAGACGACGGTTGTCCTAAGACGGATCTCGTTAGTCTAGATATAGAATACAGTTGTACAGACGGATCTCGTTAGTCTAGATATTGAAGACGTTTGTCCAACGACGTATCTCGTTAGTCTAGATATAGAAGACGGTTGTACAACGAGAGATCTCGTTAGTCAAGATATAGAAGACGGTTGTACAACGACGGATCTCGTTAGTCTAGATATAGAAGACAGTTGTACAGACGGATCTCGTTAGTCTAGATATTGAAGACGTTTGTACAACGAGAGATCTCGTTAGTCAAGATATAGAAGACGGTTGTACAACGAGAGATCTCGTTAGTCTAGATATAGAATACAGTTGTACAGACGGATCTCGTTAGTCTAGATATTGAAGACGTTTGTCCAACGACGTATCTCGTTAGTCTAGATATAGAAGACGGTTGTACAACGAGAGATCTCGTTAGTGTAGATATAGAAGACGGTTGTACAACGACGGATCTCGTTAGTCTAGATAATGAAGACGTTTGTCCAACGACGTATCTCGTTAGTCTAGATATAGAAGACGGTTGTACAACGACGGATCTCGTTAGTCTAGATATAGAAGACAGTTGTACAGACGGATCTCGTTAGTCTAGATATTGAAGACGTTTGTACAACGAGAGATCTCGTTAGTCAAGATATAGAAGACGGTTGTACAACGAGAGATCTCGTTAGTCAAGATATAGAAGAGGGTTGTACAACGACGGATCTCGTTAGTCTAGATATAGAAGACGGTTGTACAACGACGGATCTCGTTAGTCTAGATATAGAAGACGGTTGTACAGACGGATCTCGTTAGTCTAGATATAGAAGACAGTTGTACAGACGGATCTCGTTAGTCTAGATATAGAAGACAGTTGTACAGACGGATCTCGTTAGTCTAGATATTGAAGACGTTTGTCCAACGACGTATCTCGTTAGTCTAGATATAGAAGACGGTTGTACAACGAGAGATCTCCTTAGTCAAGATATAGAAGACGGTTGTACAGACGGATCTCGTTAGTCTAGATATAGAAGAGGGTTGTACAACGACGGATCTCGTTAGTGTAGATATAGAAGACGGTTGTACAGACGTATCTCGTTAGTCTAGATATAGAAGACGGTTGTACAACGACGGATCTCGTTAGTCTAGATATTGAAGACGTTTGACCAACGACGTATCTCGTTAGTCTAGATATAGAAGACGGTTGTACAACGAGAGATCTCGTTAGTCAAGATATAGAAGACGGTTGTACAACGACGGATCTCGTTAGTCTAGATATAGAAGACGGTTGTACAACGAGAGATCTCGTTAGTCAAGATATAGAAGACGGTTGTACAGACGGATCTCGTTAGTCTAGATATAGAAGAGGGTTGTACAACGACGGATCTCGTTAGTGTAGATATAGAAGACGGTTGTACAGACGTATCTCGTTAGTCTAGATATAGAAGACGGTTGTACAACGACGGATCTCGTTAGTCTAGATATAGAAGACAGTTGTACAGACGGATCTCGTTAGTCTAGATATTGAAGACGTTTGTCCAACGACGTATCTCGTTAGTCTAGATATAGAAGACGGTTGTACAACGACGGATCTCGTTAGTCTTGATATTGAAGACGGTTGTACAACGAGACATCTCGTTAGTCTAGATATAAAGGACGGTTGTACAACGAGAGATCTCGTTAGTCAAGATATAGAAGACGGTTGTACAACGAGAGATCTCGTTAGTCAAGATATAGAAGAGGGTTGTACAACGACGGATCTCGTTAGTCTAGATATAGACGACGGTTGTCCTAAGACGTATCTCGTTAGTCTAGATATAGATGACGGTTGTACAACGAGAGATCTCGTTAGTCAAGATATAGAAGACGCTTGTACAACGACGGATCTCGTTAGTCTAGATATAGAAAACGATTGTACAGACGGATCTCGTTAGTCTAGATATAGAAGACGGTTGTACAGACGGATCTCGATAGTCTAGATATAGAAGACGGTTCTACAACGACGTATCTCGTTAGTCTAGATATAGAAGACGGTTGTACAACGAGAGATCTCGTTAGTCAAGATATAGAAGACGGTTGTACAACGACGGATCTCGTTAGTCTAGATATAGAAGACGGTTGTACAACGAGAGATCTCGTTAGTCAAGATATAGAAGACGGTTGTACAGACGGATCTCGTTAGTCTAGATATAGAAGAGGGTTGTACAACGACGGATCTCGTTAGTGTAGATATAGAAGACGGTTGTACAGACGTATCTCGTTAGTCTAGATATAGAAGACGGTTGTACAACGACGGATCTCGTTAGTCTAGATATAGAAGACAGTTGTACAGACGGATCTCGTTAGTCTAGATATTGAAGACGTTTGTCCAACGACGTATCTCGTTAGTCTAGATATAGAAGACGGTTGTACAACGACGGATCTCGTTAGTCTTGATATTGAAGACGGTTGTACAACGAGACATCTCGTTAGTCTAGATATAAAGGACGGTTGTACAACGAGAGATCTCGTTAGTCAAGATATAGAAGACGGTTGTACAACGAGAGATCTCGTTAGTCAAGATATAGAAGAGGGTTGTACAACGACGGATCTCGTTAGTCTAGATATAGACGACGGTTGTCCTAAGACGTATCTCGTTAGTCTAGATATTGAAGACGTTTGTCCAACGACGTATCTCGTTAGTCTAGATATAGAAGACGGTTGTACAGACGGATCTCGATAGTCTAGATATAGAAGACGGTTCTACAACGACGGATCTCGTTAGTCTAGATATAGAAGACGGTTGTACAGACGTATCTCGTTAGTCTATATATAGAAGACGGTTGTACAACGACGGATCTCGTTAGTCTAGATATAGAATACAGTTGTACAGACGGATCTCGTTAGTCTAGATATTGAAGACGTTTGTCCAACGACGTATCTCGTTAGTCTAGATATAGAAGACGGTTGTACAACGAGAGATCTCGTTAGTCAAGATATAGAAGACGGTTGTACAACGACGGATCTCGTTAGTCTAGATAATGAAGACGTTTGTCCAACGACGTATCTCGTTAGTCTAGATATAGAAGACGGTTGTACAACGACGGATCTCGTTAGTCTAGATATAGAAGACAGTTGTACAGACGGATCTCGTTAGTCTAGATATTGAAGACGTTTGTACAACGAGAGATCTCGTTAGTCAAGATATAGAAGACGGTTGTACAACGAGAGATCTCGTTAGTCAAGATATAGAAGAGGGTTGTACAACGACGGATCTCGTTAGTCTAGATATAGAAGACGGTTGTACAACGACGGATCTCGTTAGTCTAGATATAGAATACAGTTGTACAGACGGATCTCGTTAGTCTAGATATTGAAGACGTTTGTCCAACGACGTATCTCGTTAGTCTAGATATAGAAGACGGTTGTACAACGAGAGATCTCGTTAGTCAAGATATAGAAGACGGTTGTACAACGACGGATCTCGTTAGTCTAGATATAGAAGACAGTTGTACAGACGGATCTCGTTAGTCTAGATATTGAAGACGTTTGTACAACGAGAGATCTCGTTAGTCAAGATATAGAAGACGGTTGTACAACGAGAGATCTCGTTAGTCAAGATATAGAAGAGGGTTGTACAACGACGGATCTCGTTAGTCTAGATATAGAAGACGGTTGTACAACGACGGATCTCGTTAGTCTAGATATAGAAGACGGTTGTACAGACGGATCTCGTTAGTCTAGATATAGAAGACGGTTGTACAGACGGATCTCGTTAGTCTAGATATAGAAGACGGTTGTGCAACGACGGATCTCGTTAGTCTAGATATAGAAGACAGTTGTACAGACGGATCTCGTTAGTCTAGATATAGAAGACAGTTGTACAGACGGATCTCGTTAGTCTAGATATTGAAGACGTTTGTCCAACGACGTATCTCGTTAGTCTAGATATAGAAGACGGTTGTACAACGAGAGATCTCCTTAGTCAAGATATAGAAGACGGTTGTACAGACGGATCTCGTTAGTCTAGATATAGAAGAGGGTTGTACAACGACGGATCTCGTTAGTGTAGATATAGAAGACGGTTGTACAGACGTATCTCGTTAGTCTAGATATAGAAGACGGTTGTACAACGACGGATCTCGTTAGTCTAGATATTGAAGACGTTTGACCAACGACGTATCTCGTTAGTCTAGATATAGAAGACGGTTGTACAACGAGAGATCTCGTTAGTCAAGATATAGAAGACGGTTGTACAACGACGGATCTCGTTAGTCTAGATATAGAAGACGGTTGTACAACGAGAGATCTCGTTAGTCAAGATATAGAAGACGGTTGTACAGACGGATCTCGTTAGTCTAGATATAGAAGAGGGTTGTACAACGACGGATCTCGTTAGTGTAGATATAGAAGACGGTTGTACAGACGTATCTCGTTAGTCTAGATATAGAAGACGGTTGTACAACGACGGATCTCGTTAGTGTAGATATAGAAGACGGTTGTACAGACGTATCTCGTTAGTCTAGATATAGAAGACGGTTGTACAACGACGGATCTCGTTAGTCTAGATATTGAAGACGTTTGTCCAACGACGTATCTCGTTAGTCTAGATATAGAAGACAGTTGTACAGACGGATCTCGTTAGTCTAGATATTGAAGACGTTTGTCCAACGACGTATCTCGTTAGTCTAGATATAGAAGACGGTTGTACAACGAGAGATCTCCTTAGTCAAGATATAGAAGACGGTTGTACAGACGGATCTCGTTAGTCTAGATATAGAAGAGGGTTGTACAACGACGGATCTCGTTAGTGTAGATATAGAAGACGGTTGTACAGACGTATCTCGTTAGTCTAGATATAGAAGACGGTTGTACAACGACGGATCTCGTTAGTCTAGATATTGAAGACGTTTGACCAACGACGTATCTCGTTAGTCTAGATATAGAAGACGGTTGTACAACGAGAGATCTCGTTAGTCAAGATATAGAAGACGGTTGTACAACGACGGATCTCGTTAGTCTAGATATAGAAGACGGTTGTACAACGAGAGATCTCGTTAGTCAAGATATAGAAGACGGTTGTACAGACGGATCTCGTTAGTCTAGATATAGAAGAGGGTTGTACAACGACGGATCTCGTTAGTGTAGATATAGAAGACGGTTGTACAGACGTATCTCGTTAGTCTAGATATAGAAGACGGTTGTACAACGACGGATCTCGTTAGTGTAGATATAGAAGACGGTTGTACAGACGTATCTCGTTAGTCTAGATATAGAAGACGGTTGTACAACGACGGATCTCGTTAGTCTAGATATTGAAGACGTTTGTCCAACGACGTATCTCGTTAGTCTAGATATAGAAGACGGTTGTACAACGAGAGATCCCCTTAGTCAAGATATAGAAGACGGTTGTACAGACGGATCTCGTTAGTCTAGATATAGAAGAGGGTTGTACAACGACGGATCTCGTTAGTGTAGATATAGAAGACGGTTGTACAGACGTATCTCGTTAGTCTAGATATAGAAGACGGTTGTACAACGACGGATCTCGTTAGTCTAGATATTGAAGACGTTTGACCAACGACGTATCTCGTTAGTCTAGATATAGAAGACGGTTGTACAACGAGAGATCTCGTTAGTCAAGATATAGAAGACGGTTGTACAACGACGGATCTCGTTAGTCTAGATATAGAAGACGGTTGTACAACGAGAGATCTCGTTAGTCAAGATATAGAAGACGGTTGTACAGACGGATCTCGTTAGTCTAGATATAGAAGAGGGTTGTACAACGACGGATCTCGTTAGTGTAGATATAGAAGACGGTTGTACAGACGTATCTCGTTAGTCTAGATATAGAAGACGGTTGTACAACGACGGATCTCGTTAGTCTAGATATAGAAGACAGTTGTACAGACGGATCTCGTTAGTCTAGATATTGAAGACGTTTGTCCAACGACGTATCTCGTTAGTCTAGATATAGAAGACGGTTGTACAACGACGGATCTCGTTAGTCTTGATATTGAAGACGGTTGTACAACGAGACATCTCGTTAGTCTAGATATAAAGGACGGTTGTACAACGAGAGATCTCGTTAGTCAAGATATAGAAGACGGTTGTACAACGAGAGATCTCGTTAGTCAAGATATAGAAGAGGGTTGTACAACGACGGATCTCGTTAGTCTAGATATAGACGACGGTTGTCCTAAGACGTATCTCGTTAGTCTAGATATAGATGACGGTTGTACAACGAGAGATCTCGTTAGTCAAGATATAGAAGACGCTTGTACAACGACGGATCTCGTTAGTCTAGATATAGAAAACGATTGTACAGACGGATCTCGTTAGTCTAGATATAGAAGACGGTTGTACAGACGGATCTCGATAGTCTAGATATAGAAGACGGTTCTTCAACGACGGATCTCGTTAGTCTAGATATAGAAGACGGTTGTACAGACGTATCTCGTTAGTCTATATATAGAAGACGGTTGTACAACGACGGATCTCGTTAGTCTAGATATAGAATACAGTTGTACAGACGGATCTCGTTAGTCTAGATATTGAAGACGTTTGTCCAACGACGTATCTCGTTAGTCTAGATATAGAAGACGGTTGTACAACGAGATATCTCGTTAGTCAAGATATAGAAGACGGTTGTACAACGACGGATCTCGTTAGTCTAGATAATGAAGACGTTTGTCCAACGACGTATCTCGTTAGTCTAGATATAGAAGACGGTTGTACAACGACGGATCTCGTTAGTCTAGATATAGAAGACAGTTGTACAGACGGATCTCGTTAGTCTAGATATTGAAGACGTTTGTCCAACGACGTATCTCGTTAGTCTAGATATAGAAGACGGTTGTACAACGAGAGATCTCGTTAGTCAAGATATAGAAGACGGTTGTACAGACGGATCTCGTTAGTCTAGATATAGAAGAGGGTTGTACAACGACGGATCTCGTTAGTGTAGATATAGAAGACGGTTGTACAGACGTATCTCGTTAGTCTAGATATAGAAGAGGGTTGTACAACGACGGATCTCGTTAGTCTAGATATTGAAGACGTTTGACCAACGACGTATCTCGTTAGTCTAGATATAGAAGACGGTTGTACAACGAGAGATCTCGTTAGTCAAGATATAGAAGACGGTTGTACAACGACGGATCTCGTTAGTCTAGATAATGAAGACGTTTGTCCAACGACGTATCTCGTTAGTCTAGATATAGAAGACGGTTGTACAACGAGAGATCTCGTTAGTCAAGATATAGAAGACGGTTGTACAACGAGAGATCTCGTTAGTCAAGATATAGAAGAGGGTTGTACAACGACGGATCTCGTTAGTCTAGATATAGAAAACGATTGTACAGACGGATCTCGTTAGTCTAGATATAGAAGACGGTTGTACAGACGGATCTCGATAGTCTAGATATAGAAGACGGTTCTACAACGACGGATCTCGTTAGTCTAGATATAGAAGACGGTTGTACAGACGTATCTCGTTAGTCTATATATAGAAGACGGTTGTACAACGACGGATCTCGTTAGTCTAGATATAGAATACAGTTGTACAGACGGATCTCGTTAGTCTAGATATTGAAGACGTTTGTCCAACGACGTATCTCGTTAGTCTAGATATAGATGACGGTTGTACAACGAGAGATCTCGTTAGTCAAGATATAGAAGACGGTTGTACAACGACGGATCTCGTTAGTCTAGATAATGAAGACGTTTGTCCAACGACGTATCTCGTTAGTCTAGATATAGAAGACGGTTGTACAACGACGGATCTCGTTAGTCTAGATATAGAAGACAGTTGTACAGACGGATCTCGTTAGTCTAGATATTGAAGACGTTTGTACAACGAGAGATCTCGTTAGTCAAGATATAGAAGACGGTTGTACAACGAGAGATCTCGTTAGTCAAGATATAGAAGAGGGTTGTACAACGACGGATCTCGTTAGTCTAGATATAGAAGACGGTTGTACAACGACGGATCTCGTTAGTCTAGATATAGAATACAGTTGTACAGACGGATCTCGTTAGTCTAGATATTGAAGACGTTTGTCCAACGACGTATCTCGTTAGTCTAGATATAGAAGACGGTTGTACAACGAGAGATCTCGTTAGTCAAGATATAGAAGACGGTTGTACAACGACGGATCTCGTTAGTCTAGATATAGAAGACGGTTGTACAACGACGGATCTCGTTAGTCTAGATATAGAAGACGGTTGTACAGACGGATCTCGTTAGTCTAGATATAGAAGACGGTTGTACAGACGGATCTCGTTAGTCTAGATATAGAAGACGGTTGTGCAACGACGGATCTCGTTAGTCTAGATATAGAAGACAGTTGTACAGACGGATCTCGTTAGTCTAGATATAGAAGACAGTTGTACAGACGGATCTCGTTAGTCTAGATATAGAAGACAGTTGTACAGACGGATCTCGTTAGTCTAGATATTGAAGACGTTTGTCCAACGACGTATCTCGTTAGTCTAGATATAGAAGACGGTTGTACAACGAGAGATGTCGTTAGTCAAGATATAGAAGACGGTTGTACAACGAGAGATCTCGTTAGTCAAGATATAGAAGAGGGTTGTACAACGACGGATCTCGTTAGTCTAGATATAGAAGACGGTTGTACAGACGGATCTCGTTAGTCTAGATAATGAAGACGTTTGTCCAACGACGTATCTCGTTAGTCTAGATATAGAAGACGGTTGTACAGACGGATCTCGTTAGTCTAGATATAGAAGACGTTTGTCCACCCTCCACAATACAATTATTTATCAAAATCGCGAAAAAGAAGTGTACTCGCGAAGCAATCGCGAATAATTCCGATTTTTGGTTAATATAACATCGAAATCGTTTGTCCAACGACGTATCTTGTTAGTCTAGATATAGAAGACGGTTATACAGACGGATCTCGTTAGTCTAGATATAGAAGACGTTTGTACACCGACGGATCTCGTTAGTCTTGATATTGAAGACGGTTGTACAACGACGGATCTCGTTTGTCTAGATATAGAAGAGGGTTGTCCAACGACGGATCTCGTTAGTCTAGATATAGAAGACGGTTGTACAACGACGGATCTCGTTAGTCTAGATATAGAAGACGGTTGTACAACGAGAGATCTCGTTAGTCAAGATATAGAAGACGGTTGTACAACGAGAGATCTCGTTAGTCAAGATATAGAAGAGGGTTGTACAACGACGGATCTCGTTAGTCTAGATATAGAAGACGGTTGTACAACGACGGATCTCGTTAGTCTAGATATAGAAGACGGTTGTACAGACGGATCTCGTTAGTCTAGATATAGAAGACGTTTGTCCACCCTCCACAATACAATTATTTATCAAAATCGCGAAAAAGAAGTGTACTCGCGAAGCAATCGCGAATAATTTCGATTTTTGGTTAATATAACATCGAAATCGTTTGTCCAACGACGGATCTCGTTAGTCTAGATATAGAAGACGGTTGTACAACGAGAGATTTCGTTAGTCTAGATATAGAAGACGGTTGTACAGACGGATCTCGTTAGTCTAGATCAGGCATGGAACTAAAGTGAACGCAGCGGCCGATTTTCGGAGGCAACGCCTCCTTTCTCCCGCCGCGCGTCTTTGTCCCCGCGGCGGGCCTAGGAGCTTCGAGCGCCTCAGACCCGTACCATATGAATCGCGCGTGGCGCATTGGGGCGACATTGTATCAATAGGTTTCCACATCGACTCAGAGAGCACAATTGTCGATGCGTTTTTGTTTTGTCAACGCGCCACGCGCGGTTCACGTGGTACGGGCCTGAGGCGCTCCACGAACCTGGGTCGCCGCGGGGGCCAAGACGCGCGGCGGGAGAAAGGAGGCGTTGCGTCCGAAAAACGGCCGCTGCGTTCACTTTAGTTCCATGCCTGGTCTAGATATAGAAGACGGTTGTACAGACGGATCTCGTTAGTCTAGATATAGAATACAGTTGTACAGACGGATCTCGTTAGTCAAGATATAGAAGAGGGTTGTACAGACGGATCTCGTTAGTCTAGATATTGAAGACGTTTGTCCAACGACGTATCTCGTTAGTCTAGATATAGAAGACGGTTGTACAACGAGAGATCTCGTTAGTCAAGATATAGAAGACGGTTGTACAACGACGGATCTCGTTAGTCTAGATATAGAAAACGGTTGTACAGACGGATCTCGTTAGTCTAGATATAGAAGACGGTTGTAAGTAGTAAGACTATGAGAGTTGTAACTCAGGTCCTCTGAGGGGAGCGCGGGGGCGGGGGGTAGTGAGGGCACGCGGGGGAGCGCGGCGGAGGGAAACATGGACGCGGGGCCTGCGAGGAGTGGAAGGTCGGTTGCGCGCGCACGAGCCGCGGAGTGGGGGATGCCGCGATCGTGGAGGGGATCAGTCCGGGCCGAGCGGCCGCGGAGACCTCTCCAGACCGGACCCATCCCTGAAAAAATTTCTGAGGGCGGGTCATGTCTGAAAAAAGTCTTTTTCAGACTCGATCCGCTCTCAGAAATTTTTTTCCCCCTAATATTTTATTCCCCCAACACAGAGAAATAATAATTTTTTACAAACCATGTACTTGGAGGAGGGAAAGAGACAGAGTATTATTTTAAAGCTAAACAATCTGCGCGTGATTTAAACGGCGGGTCGTAATCGTTGCGGAAATATTCGCCGGCACGTTAGTCCGCGGAGATTCTGACGGCAGCGTGTCGATTAAATTTCACTAATTCTTTAATTTCTAATTGTAAGGAAACTGTGTATTGAAACGCGGAATCTTAAAATTAGGTGGCGAGGAGAGAAGGAGGGTAAATTAAATGGTACACGGAAATACGTTTAAAAAATATATATATTGTTACATCAATAAAAAACATAAAAATAAAAAATAAATTATGGCCACGGTGGCGATGGGGGCGATGGCGGTGTCGGTGGCGTTGGGGGCGATGGCGGCGGCGTCGGTGGCGGGTACCACACATTTCCATGAATCACCTGCACACAGATACAAACGTCGATATAATACTCACACATCAAAATGCATAAATCAGTGTAAAGTAGTATTACATACCACTGGAGGCGGCGATGGTGATGGCGATGACGATGGCGACGATGATGATTGGGACGGAGTTATCAATCCCACTCGATAACATCATCATCATCATCATCAAATAAAGCGGTTAAAGCTAAATCCGCAGGAACTTGCACAGGATCAGTTTGAACTTCAGCAATGCCAGCCCAAAGCCCCGATATTTTATTTTTGTAATCATTGTTATGATCAATCACTGTATTTACGTTTCGCCAAACCACACGCGTTGGAAACGTCAGATGACGATTCCGCATAAAAGTCTCAAAATCACAGTCTAATTGTAGATATGTCATCTACATGTCGATCCAGCCAATATTTCTCGTCATTGTAGTCGTTATGCTCATTCGCTAGGTTACGAAATACTTTTAAATAACTGTCGGCATCATGATTAGCTTCTGCCTCACACAGTTCTGCACATCGAATTTCCTCCGTTTGAACCTCGACATTTCTACATACGACATACAATTTCGAGCTATATGCATGGAAAATAGTCGCAGCAGCGGTGATCGTAGCGGAAGCTGGTTTATCGGAATTGATTGGCCCCGACATAATCTGAAATCGATTTCTATTATAAAATCTCAAAGTTACTAACACAACGATTCACTAAAAATATGGTAATGGAAACTTACGGTATTAATCGATTGTTCTCCTTCCATAGCAATCTTCAAAGCAATTTCACTTAACATAAAAAAATGAAAAAGTGTTTCAAAAACTGTCCCAGTTCGACTGTTAGTACTATGACGGAGTCTATTGAATGGAAGCAGTTAATAATTGTGCGGACACGAACGTATGCGGCTATTGAGCGATTGATTGAATGGTATCCGAGAAACTGGCCTAAATAGAGGTGCAATTGCTTCTCCCGCCACCACATTTTTCCATAATGTGCTGAAATCTTAACGTCGTAGCATATGTAATTTGAGTCCCCAAGTATAAAAGTCTCGACATGTGCTGAACATAATATAATATTTCTGGGAACGCCGAATCATAGAATAATGCAACGTTAGCAGAAACGCCGAATCTTAAAATTAGGTGGCGAGGAGGAAGACGAGTAAATGAAATTGACAAATAATATGTGTTTAAGAAATTTATTTAAAATTAAAAGAATATAATTTTAACATTTTTTCCTACAAGCATCAGCTAGAATATCATTGATAGCGCATGCTACCAGTTCGCAATCTACATAATATTCCTCACAGTAATGTTCGCTATCACGTATGATTTTAGCAGCACGACACACATCTAATGTTCCGCAGGCACTCCGCTTTGCTGTAGCACTTTAACAAAAGTTTCAAATTTCGTCTGCACATCTCTTACATTTTGATACAGCCGCGCATGCACATAGTCTATACATGGTTCAAGATTTAATAAAAATGTTACCGTATTCGGTTTGAAATACAGCGACTTATTATGCAGTACCATCCTTACAATCGGGGAATTATAGATTTCACAAAAATCCACAGTTAATTGATCCATTTGCATCGAAGGTGATTCGGGTAATCGTGCACGTTCTTCAATGGTTGTACGACTGCCGCATAGCGAACCCCATGTATCCCATGATAACGTGAGAAACATCCCACGATTGTCGCCGAGAACCATTTCTACATCAATCGTAGGTCGTACTCTGATCCCAATTTCCAAGTATTTGCTGCCCGTGGATGTTAATGCATATCTTCTGACCATGATACGCGATGTTCGGTGCGGGCTAAGAGAACGATCAAAGCTATGAAATTGCTCGCGCGTATTAGGAATAAACATAAAAATTTTAACATGTGAAAATTAACCCTTACCAAACAACTGTATCCTCCCCACATTGAGCCTCACCATCATCTCGCACGATCGGAACGTAATAATTTATGCGTTCAACGTTTCCTTCGGCACTGGTACTGCACATTTTGTTTTCAGAGCACAATTTGTTCCGTCGAAAGGCACTGAGACTATTGAGCGATTGATTGAATGACATCTGAGAGATTGGCTTAAATAGAGGTGCAATTGCTTCCCCCCGCCACCACATTTTATTATAAAGCTACCAATTTTCCCATAATGTGCTGAAATCTTAACGTCGCAGCATATGTAATTTGAGTTAAAAAGAGAGGAAACATCGAAACCTCAAAGTGAACACTGTGTTCAACGGCGAATTTGTGGCGGGTGACAAGCATGCTTGTAAAAGCATCAACACCCGAAACTGCGAACTCTTCCACACATCCGATCTGCAGGAGTGGTACCAACGAACATGCGTCATCGAACCCACCCTGGCATCGCTGGAAGAGTTCCAGGAACCCGACAGTGGATGGGCATTGACGAGAATCATGAATCTAACGGTCAATGTCAACAAGTACAATCCGCTGCGCGCGGGATGTCACGTCAAGTTGCCGCGAGTATTGTCTTTGAAGAAAGCCACAATTAGCGTGCAATCCCAGGACAATGCGTGTTTCGCGTGGGCAGTGGTCGCTGCTCTCCATCCTGCCGAAAGAAATGCCGATCGCCCAAGTTCGTACCCGCCTTATGCTTCCGTGCTAAATCTCCAGGGCATTGAGTTCCCAATGTGCCTGGAGCAAATAGGGAAGTTTGAGCGGCAGAATAACATCTCCGTCAACATCTACACCTTCGACGAGGAGAAAGGGTCGACGGTCTTTCCGCTGCGCCTCACCAGCCAAAAGAGGGATCAGCACGTCAACTTGCTCTACACGCCGAATCAAGAGCACGGTGATGTAGGGCACTTTGTGCTAATCAAAAACTTGTCCCGACTGGTGTGCATGCAGCTGAGCAGGCACAATGGGAAAAAATTCATCTGCGATCGGTACGTATAGAATACTTGTGAAATATTGAAATGTCTCATGAAAACAAATTAAATAAAAAATTTTGTGTTTACAGGTGTATGCACTACTTCTGATCTGTCGAGAAGCTGGAAAACCATTCGCTGGACTGTGGCAAGATGAACGACTGCACCATCCTGCTGCCCAGCGAAGGAAAAAATTTCCTCAGCTTCGAGAACCACTGCAGGAAGGAGCGGCTCCCCTTCGTGGTATATGCAGATCTGGAGTGCATCATTGAAAAAACAGAGGACAATCGAGTGGGTGATCTAGATAATAAGTTACACACGTAGCAGCACCATAAAGTGCATAGCATTGCATATTATATGCATTGTTCCTACAATACATCGCTATCGACGTATCGATATTGCCGCGACGCGGATTGTGTTTCATGGTTCGTATACGAACTGAAAAAATTTGCAAACTTCGCCAAACCCATCTTGACCAGTAATGTTCCCATGCTGGATTTATCTCCGGAACAGTTGACGACATTTCGCGATGCAACACACTGTCATATTTGCGAAGAATCATTCACGGCTGACGATGTACGAGTTCGCGATCATTGCCATCTATCCGGACGGTTTAGAGGCCCGGCACATTCGGAGTGCAAATTAAATTATAAAAATGCGTTTTACATCCCCATAGTTTTCCATAATTTATCCGGCTACGATTCACATTTCATTATCGAGGAAATACCTACCGCTTTCGACGGTCACGTTGATTTATTGCCTATAACTAAAGAAAAGTATATTTCTTTCACAAAAAATGTCGAAGATACGACGGAATCAGACTCGCGAAATTATATTAAATTACGATTCATCGATTCGTACAAATTTCTCAATACCAGTCTCGACAAATTAGCATCTTTTCTTAGCACAGATCAATTAAAAATTTTACGATCCAAATTTGAAACATTATCCACCGAAGATTTCAATCTATTGACGCGAAAAGGCGTTTTTCCGTACGAATACCTTGATTGCGCGAACAAGCTGCAGGATCCATGCTTACCGCCGCGCGAGTCATTCTACAGTTCGTTAACGGGTGAGACTGTAACCGAGAGCGATTATGCGCACGCTGAGACTATCTGGCAACGTTTCGGGATTAGAACCTTGGGCGAATACAGCGACTTGTATTTGAAAACTGATGTCTTGTTATTGGCAGACATTTTTGAAAATTTTCGCGAAAGTTGTATCAAGAGTTATGGACTAGATTCGGCGCATTATTATACTCTACCTGGTTTCACGTGGGATGCCATGCTAAAGCATACCAAAATTAAATTCGAATTGCTCACCGACGTCGATATGGTCATGTTTATCGAACGTGGCATACGTGGGGGTTTAAGCCAATGTTCCGGAAGATATGCACATGCCATCTTACGACGCATCGGAAGAGTCATCGTACTTGATGTACTTTGATGTGAATAATTTGTATGGGTGGGCAATGTGTCAGCCCCTACCATACGCTAAATTTCAATGGGTCGAAGATGTTGCAAAGTTTGATGTATCATCAATCAAAGTCGATTCGCCCACGGGGTACATCCTCGAGGTAGATCTGGAATATCCGCAACGTCTGCACGACGCTCATGCCGATCTACCGTTCTGCCCGACGCGTGCCAAACCACCTGGCAGCAGGCAGGACAAATTACTCGCGACGGTATACGATAAGCAGCGTTACGTTATCCATTACCGCAACATGCAGCAGTGCACGCGTCACGGTCTTCGTATTACAAAGATACATCGCGTGCTTCAATTCGCTCAATCTCCCTGGCTCCGCGATTACATCGAACTCAATACACGGTTCAGAACAAGCGCGACAGACGACTTTGAAAAAAATTTGTACAAATTGACGAACAAAGCGGTATTTGGCAAAACTATGGAAAATGTACGAAATCACGTGGATGTAAAACTTTTAACACATTGGGAAGGGCGATATGGGGCGGAGTCAATGATCACGAAACCGAATTTCCACAGCAGAAGTGTTTTTTCGGAAAATTTAATAGCTGTTGAATTGCGAAAACTCGAGGTGAAATTCGACAAACCGATATACGTAGGTATGTGCATTCTGGACATATCAAAAATTTGTTTGTATGAATTTCATCACGAGTACATGTCGCCCCAGCATGGGGAAAATTGTAAAATTCTATATACAGACACAGACAGCCTCATTTACCATATTCGATGCGACGATATCTACGAGACTATGAAACACAATATCGGTAGATTCGACACAAGCGATTATCCTATCGACAATCCATATAATATGCCGCGCGAAAATAAGAAGGTTCCAGGGCTGATGAAGGATGAAAATAACGGTGCGATAATGACCGAATTCGTAGGTCTTAGAGCGAAAATGTATGCACTTCGCGTAGACGGCAAAAGAGATACGAAAAAGGCGAAAGGCGTCAAGACCAACGTCATAGCCAGAACGATAACTTTCGACGATTACGCGCAGTGTTTGCAAAGGGAGATCGAAATGGTTCGCAGACAATCATGCATACGGTCTAAATTGCACAAAGTGTACACCATTTCGGAATCTAAAATCGCTCTAAGTCCATACGATGACAAGCGGCATATCGTACCCGATTCGACCGACACTCTGCCCTAGGGACATTATAATATCCCATTGTAAAAAAAAAAATATAAATTATTGTATTATAAATAGTGGAATTATTGTATTATAAATAGTGGGATTAATGTGTTAAAATAAAAAAAATTGTTTACACATTTACATATATGTATCATTGTATTTATTGAACCATGTATTATTTTACAATACATTATTTTTATTTATCCACGAATTGTGTGATTTATCAAACCCCAGCCACTTGACATATACCTTATCCCCCTTTCTACGCAGCACTTTTTCCACTAGATGCACATCAGGATCGGTGACGCGTTGCAGCTCCTGTTCATAGAATCCGCCGGCAACAGGTTTTCCACAGGAATCGGCGAGCAGATACGTTGCAGGATTAGTTGCCTGTACTTTGACTATCTTGAACACCTCCGTTGTCCAATTCGGCGTATAGCCTTTATCGAAGATGGTTTTAAATTTGCTCACGCGCACAAACTCGCCCAACTTGAATCTCGCTGGAGCAGCGATCTTTATGTTGCTGTATACGGTGGCTAGCAGCCTGTCGGCGATCGCAGGGGTAACATCGCAAGGACGCATTCCGATGGTTCTATGTTTTCGTGCGTTATACTCTGCAAGCAGACGCGGTAGCGCATCGGTCCATCTATAGGTTCCATTGAGCGTAAACAATTTCCACATATTGTTCTTCAAAGTTCGATTGAAACGTTCTACGACGGAGGCCTTCATCACCGAATACGTCGAATAATGATTAATATCGTGCTTTGTCAAGAGTTTCTGCATATCGGCGTTGTAAAATTCTTTTCCTTGATCGGTTTGCAAATTTTTCGGATATCGATCTCTAAATATCTTTGCGAACGCTTTAGTCACCTCAGCACAACTTTTAGTCTTGAGCGGCACCGCCCATGCATACTTGCTCAACACATCGATGACGGTGAGTATGTAGTGGTGACCTTGGTTGAAACGCGAGTATGGACGCATTTCTACAATGTCAGCTTGCCACAAATCATCGTATCCGTGCACTACGACGCGTCTCCACGGGAAATGTCTTCGAGCTGGAGCGTGCAATTCCTCAACGAGTTGAAGCTTCTTGTGATTATGGTTTTCTTCTTTACTCTTGGATTTCGATAATGGTTGCATGTTTGATCGCAGAGGTGTCTTGGACACGAATGATGCGATAATTATCGTGTGCGTGCATTATGTGCTTCCCATCGGTCCGAGGAAATTCTGGTCAAGTTGCTGCTCCGTAGCAAAAGCGGTTATAGCCTCTTTAACTTTACGAGTTTCATTGACCGGTTGTGGGATAGAATTCAACGCCTCCGATATCTTTTGAACGCTGTTTTGCAACGTCAGCATATCTTTCTGAAACACAACCAGCTTCCTCTCTAATTCTTCCTGCTGCTCTCTCAAAAGTTTAATGTTCTTTTCCACGTATAATTTATTGACGACATCGGTGTCGGCCACCGGCTGAGCTACGCGTCGTATCTTGCGTGATTTAGCATCAAAGTCGGCACCAGCCACGCAAAGGGCGTTATCTCGCATGTAATTTCGAAGCAAACCGTTCCATTTGTAATAGTCCATTCTAGCTGCTCCACTCTTCTCGAGCGATACCCCAAATTTGTTGATCGGCATCACGATGCATACTATGTGCATCGTCGGCGCGCGGATTTATATAATGAGGCCTACCTCACGGAGTTCCTCGATAACCGATAGAATTTCGGGATCGTGAGAGTTGTTACCCGCCAGACGCGACGCTTCCAACAAACGCAATCGATCCACCAACTCGTTGGGATCGTTCCAGTGTACGTAATCGATCTTGTTATCGTTTACCACCATGGCGCGCGGTACTGTTAGACCTTTCCCTGCCCTGCTAGTCGATGCGCGCGGGAGTAGCGGTGCAATTACATATTTGTACTTGTGTCCCTTGTTGCTCAATATGGGATTGTTAGCACCATGACCGCGTCTGTGGGCGTTCGTCGCCAGCAGTATACTTTTGTATTTTTGTTTATCGGCATCGGTGTATACAGCATCATCGGGAATTCTCTTCAAAATCAGTTCGTAAAGACCGGGTGTCCCTCTGTATTTTACACCATCTATGATTATGTTATCATCCATGTCTATATCGAAAGCCTTATCCCCAAGCCTCGTTCCACTATTGCCAAAGTATACGCCGTACACATAGTCCATTGTTGTATCCTTATCACCACTGAGGATCGCGCTCATGTATTTTTGTCCCAGCGGGCCGAAATGACTGCGAAACGTCTCTTGTCCCTCGGATGTTTGGAATTGCTGACTAATAGATGTTACAAACGACTCATTGGGACTAGTTTCGAAAACGTCATCATCAACGATTGAGAGCGATTGCACATTGGGCAATGTACTTATTGGCGTGGGTGGAGCCGGAGAATCGCTTGATACGACATTCTGTCGTTTCCGCTTCGATTGAACTGGTGTCGAGGTTATGGGTGAATATTTCGTTGACATGTGCTGTTTCCTCTTTCTCTTGCGCGATGTGTTCTGTTTCGGATGGATTTTTTTAGGCGTTAATGTTTCATTCCCTTCAACGTCTGTGTCCATCGACTGTGATGTGTCAGCTTCCATCGCTGCGGTATTTTCCACAATATGTTTTAGTGGTTCGACGATAGGTTTGAAGTATTTCTCTAACGCGATATCTTCCTCCATCTTGCCAGTCTTCAAAGCCTGATGTTTCCGACGAATGGCTTCGCTGGTTTTTGCAATTTCCTTCGCTATTCTCTCGCGATCCTTAATCTCCAGAGTATCGATATCGATCATCGCTGTACCGCAGACGTTGCTTTCCCACCGACGTGTTGACGACAATTGGCCATCTCATGGTATGGCAAACTCGTTAAATCCCTTTCTATAACGTCCATTGGACATCGCGCTATCCTTGTCTATCACCACGAAACCATAATCCCGTTGCCAACAATTACGACACAAAGCGCAGAAATCCTCGTAAGACATGTCGATGTTTACGTGATCGTTGTACACATGTTTCAAGTTGGTACCATCCTGCTTAAACAGAATCAACAGATTCGCATTGTCGCGTATAAGATGTTTGGGAATCTTTGCATACGTCTGACAGAGATAGAAACAGTCAACGTTCGAGTGGCGCCCCATTGCAAAGTACTCTCGTATCGTATCTTGCTTGTCGCATGCCACGTCATCAAAAATAAAAATGGAATTCGGAAGCGATTCGCTCGGTGGGATGACGTCACTGTTATTCGAAAACGTAAAGTAGCCAATTTCATCTATCGGAGTCAATAAATTCTCCAAGTACTGATATTTCGGCTGTTGCAACGACTTGGAATACACGTACACGTTCTCGAAGTGGACGCCGTGAGGACTTTCCAACAAGCTGACCAGCACGTTGGTCTTTCCACAATTTGATGGACCACAAATGAGGCAGCGGATAGTGTTTGGTAGCATGCTACCATGTCTGCGTCCTGTTTTCGAAGACATCACTCGTGATTTATCATCAAAATTTGTCACGCGTATGGTTACAGGTTGTCGCACGAATCGCATCCTCCCCGCGAACCGTGAAAAATGATTTTGATACGTCGAGGCGGTGATGCGCCCTATTTATAGGTCCACGTCGAAACATGACGGCTCAGTATTCAATATGCTTCTGATCCTGTCGGATATTCGAGACCTAACCTCTGAACAATTGAAATATATACCAAAGATTATTCTACTGCGAGAGTTTGGCAGACACATTGATCGGTTGTGGGACAGGCTCCCCGAGCATATAAAAGCCAATTCCGAGGTTCGACAGTATCGCCGGTGCTTGGAACATTATAATCGCCCTTGGCAGCGAACGCATATCGACGGTCCGGCACCATTGATTAAAAACTGTAGCGAATGTCACCGACGACAGTAAAGAAAGGTCGTGGTTTGTTAAATCGGGCGATAAACGCGCTACCAATCGAATTACACATTCCGGGATATCAGTTTTGTGGTCCAGGAACTCATCTTGCAAAACGATTGGCTAGAGGGGATCGAGGTATCAATCCGTTGGACGCAGCGTGTCGCGAACACGATATTGTGTATTCGCGTAGCAACGACCTCGACGAAAGGCACGTGGCAGATAACGTTCTCGCTGACAAAGCGCGAAAACGCGTCGTTGCGCGAGACTCGACTCTGGGTGAAAGAGATGCTGCTGCAGCTGTTTGGGCAGCTATGAAGGCTAAGACGAAGATCGGAATGGGGATGAAAACAAAAACTCGCAAAAGGACTCCAAAGAGAGCATCGCAAAAGCGGATTCTTCCGGTGGCAAAACGGGGTGGTATATTACCACTTCTCCCGCTGTTGGGTGTTCTCGGATCATTGGCTGGTGGAGCGGCGGGGATCGCCAAGGCGGTAAACGATAATAAGGCGGCGCAACATCAGCTGCAGGAAATGCAACGCCATAATCGCTCTATGGAAGGTCGCGGACTTTATCTCGCGCCGTGCAAGCGCGGACAGGGAATATCTAAACAAAAAAAAAAAAAAAAAACGTCGAAAAGAAAATAAAAATGCCTGTGGGCGTAACTACCGATGTGCAATTGGAGGAGTTGGCAAAACGTATGCGTATTCCATTCTTTAGAGGTGTTTTTATGCGCAACGCGTTACCAGCTGGTGGAGTACGTCGAAACGAGAGCGGTATCGTAAATTTGGACAATGCCGAGGGGCCGGGGACTCATTGGGTGGCGTATGCGAAGAGAGGGTGTCGAGCTATATATTTCGACAGCTTTGGGAATCATCGACCGCCTATGGAATTGGTAAAATATCTGGATAAGGATGCTGTGAAAATTGAATACAATCGAACGTCCTATCAGAAGTACGATCAGAGCAATTGCGGACAACTATGTCTACGCTTTCTACAAACGATCGGTGCCAAATTTAAGGATTGATTTCCCACCACTCTGATTCAGTACTGGTCGAGCAGTTCGAACGGAATATGTCATTAACATTCACTCTAACCGAAAAGAGTAGCACCCTCGCGGTGAGCTACTTTCCACCCATAGATTTGGCGACGATGATTACGAGCTTGGTCTAACAACCTTTGAAACTTATCACACAATACCGAACATGGACTCGAGCAACGATAAATTCTACTTCATCGTAAACAACAGCCCCGACAGCGCTTATGAATACATTACGATTCCCCACGGCTCCTACGAACTAGACGCCATTGCCAAGTACCTGAAGCAGCGATTACTCGAGCGGTATCCTAAAAATCTTGGTGGCACCGATGACGACAACGATGACGGTGACAACGATCTGTATCCTATAGTGTTGCGTCCCAACAACAATACTATAAAAAGCGAGCTGTACTGTCGGTTCACCGTAGACTTTACAAAGCCCAACAACATTGGATCGCTACTAGGATTCTCGACGAATCGGGTATTAGCACCAGAACGATGGCACGAATCGGACGATCCAATTAATATCATGAACGTGAACATTATTCGCATAGAATGTAGCGTGACCGCTGGTGCGTACAACAATGGGAGGCGTGTACATACGATACATGAATTTTCCCCGAGAGTTCCACCAGGATATAAGATATCGGAAACGCCCGCACAGATCATTTACCTTCCAATCACCGCACGGGTCGTTACGGATCTGACGATACGCGTTGTGGATCAAGACGGACGGTTACTCGATTTTCGAGGTGAAGAGATTACAATCAGACTGCACGTGCGAAGACGACGACGATAATACGTGTGGTGCGAAAGAAATGCTTGTATTGAACGACTCCAGAAACCCGTTTGTTCCAAGTGAAATTGTTTACAACACCAACAACTGCAACAGCTCTGATCACGCTAAAAAGAAGAGGCTCAGTGCTGTGAACATTGCATTTTTGAAATCTTTGGGATTCATTGTGCGCATTTAAGTTGGAAAAAAAATGGCTGATATTCTAAGCATTGGAGGGAAGCCGACGTTTGATGATCGCATCGTCAAGCTCGAGACTCACACATACAACCCATACGTCAACACGACGTTTGGATACAGCGATGAGATAAGAATACCGATACAACAGCAGGATTTATACACATTACCGTGTGAAAGTTTCCTCTATGTGGAGGGGAAATTGAAGATAAATAAGCCAAATGATGCGTTAACTGTGATGTTGGGAAATAATTGTGTGGCGTTCTTATTCGATGAGATTCGATACGAGCTGAATGGCGTGGAGATTGATCGCAACAGAAACGTTGGAATAACTAGCACGCTTAAAAACTATGTATCGCTGACATCGGACGAAGATAAAAATATGGAGAATGCCGGATGGGGCTTGAAACGACGCGATGGGCCAATAGTGAAAAATCATTTCAATTTTTGCATCCCACTCAAATATTTGCTAGGATTTTGCGAGAACTACAAACACATGATTATTAATGCGCGTCACGAATTGATTTTAATACGGTCGCGCAACGACAACAATGCTCTGATAGGATCATCGGTGTTGGAACCAGAAATTAAATTATTTAAACTACAATGGCGGATGCCTCATGTGACGCTGAACGACATTAATAAGCTATCGTTGTTACGTACTTTGGAAAGTGGACAAAACCTGAGCATTTGTTTTCAATCGTGGGATCTGTACGAGTATCCTATGTTGCAAAACACAAACAAGCATTCGTGGGCCGTGAAGGCATCCGCACAGCTGGAGAAGCCACGATGCGTGATCCTTGCTCTACAGACTGGTCGAAAGAATGTGACGAGCGAAGACGTTACTAAGTTCAACAACTGTAAATTGACTAATGTCAAACTTTTTCTCAACTCGGAATTTTACCCATACGATGACATGAACTTGGACTTTGACAAGAATAAGCATGCCATCTTGTATCACATGTATACGCAATTCGGTAAATCGTATTATGGACATAGTTGCAACGAGGCATTATTCACCGTGGCTGATTTTTTACAATTTGGTCCCATCGTGGTGATTGATTGTTCGCGACAAAATGAGTCGATCAAGAATGGCACCGTGGACGTGCGCATAGAATTCGAGTGTAAAGAGAATGTGCCGGCAAATACTACAGCCTACTGTCTGATTCTGCACGATCAAGTGGTTGAATACAATCCACTGACAAACGTAGTGCGCAAAATGAATTAAATTGCCACGCTACATGCGCGCCCTCTCCTGTGTCAAATTCATACAAAATTTCATCGTGAAAATCGAGATGCTTTACGAGAAAGACTGCATTCTCCTGTCTGTCTCGGAAACGAACGGACCTCTAAATTGTACCGATAATGGCTGTACCAACATTCGTTGACCTGCAAGGGTTCATCGTCGATGGAAGATTTGTCGCGAAGGAAGTGGCTGTCCTACGCAGGGGAACAGTTCTCTCGCACTATATTTTTGGGAGTCCTATGTCACAATTCCTTCTTACAAAAACCGACAAATCAAGCATTCGATGGTTGACGACAAAACATCACGGACTACGCTGGGACGATGGAGACGTTCCGTACAGTATGGCTAAACAGCTAATTACGAAAGCTGTAGCTGATTCGATCGATGAAGAAGATGACACATCTCATATAGTATACGTTAAAGGGTTGCAGAAACGCGACTGGCTTGCGGATTTCCTCGACGAAAATACCAGAGCGGACGTAATCATCGAGACGCTGGACATTGACTACGAGGATATCAAATCCCTAAATAAGCTAAATGTAGTTGATACTCTGCGATGTGGCAGACACGCAAAGCACTGTGCCTTGCAAAATGTATTTAAAATATTCAACTGGTGGTCTAAACACCAGACGGAAATGCTTAAATAAAATATAATCAATTTTTAATACATAAATGTTTTTTTTCTTCACCCTCCCCAACCTCCAACCTCCTGCATGTACGCTAGATTAAGACGATAGTTGTAATTATTATGTAAAAACGGTTCGATACCCGTTCAATACCGTTCGATACACGTTCAGAGAGGTACGATTTATGTTCGATACCCGTTGAAAGCCGTTCAATACCGTTCAATACCCCGTTCAGAGTGGTACGATTTACGTTCGATACCCGTTGAAAGCCGTTCAATACCGTTCGATACCCGTTCGATTCGCGTTCAAAGCCGTTCAAAACCGCTCAATACCCGATCGATACACGTTCGATACACGTTCAAAGCCGTTCAACATCGTTCAATACCCGATCGATACACGTTCAAAGTGGTACGATTCACGTTCAATACCCGTTCAAAACCCGTTTGATTCGCGTTCAAAGCCGTTCAAAGTGATATGGTCTAGCTGAATGATGCGTCAAAGAAGAAGGGAAAGAAGACGCGTGTGAAAAAGGAGAGGATGGGCACTGATGAAGATAAGTGCTGGAGGATAATCAGCGAAAAAAAAATGTAGGTGGGAGAACGAAGACATTCTACTTTTGCAAAGCTATGCACTTCTCGATTTCGAGTTATGAGTTTAGATGCGCGAGCCTGGAGACGCAGCGAGACCAGTCGTCTTCAATGCATCATTAGACGAAGTTAAGTTTTTTGTGCGCGATCGTAGAGGAAGTGCAGTATATTTGGAATACCAGTTTGTTTAAGACGAATAAAAAATTACGACAGAGGATGGGAACAAATTAAACTACATAATATCATAGAGAAACTAATAAACTTTCATATTTCTGAGCATCAATAAAAATAAAAAACAAAAAGTAACTGAAATTTTGGTTTGAATGAAAAATGACAAGAAGTATCGATTTCGTTAAGGTGCAGGTAATTTGGAATATCGACATTCTTAAAATATAGATATCTTGAGGAGATATGTATAACAGAATGTTTATAAAAATGCTAAGAACGGTTACATACTGCACTCAGGTACGGTTCACACGTTTCTACTAATCTTGAAGATTTAGATGTCTATAAAACAATATTTACACAAATGCTCCTAAAAGGTTATACAGGTGACAGACGAAACTGACGCGGTGGTATCCATTACGCGTGAAACAAAAGCATCGGTAGGCTTTGGAATATTCCAAATTACCTTCATCTTCGGTATTCCGAATTAGCAACATGGCATCGAAACCGAAAATTTCATGTCACACTTTGTATTCTCGAAATTATCGCAAAACTGGCACGGAACCATAGAAGGAACATGCAAATGAGTCGATTAACTGTTTGACACTAAAGTTTGTACATATTTTAACCATGATTGGAACGATTGAATATGCGGTGAAAAAGTTTTGCAGATTGACGTTTGCTTCCTCTGCAGATTAAGTCGAAAATGTAAAAATTGCGGTTCATCCACAAATGTCATTAGTTAAGAGGTCATTAGCCCCTATAATCTACGGTGTTACAAATTAAATAGCGTTAGTAGTTTATTAGATACTTCGGTATTCCAAATTACCAACAGTATTCCATATATGCTGCACTTCCTCCATTAAAAAGAAAAAATGGGACAACAACGAATCGCACCCGAGTGGGACGAGGAGCCGCGTTGAAACGACTTTGAGGTATGTACTTTAAAATATATTTTAACATTTATCGCATTTAACCGTTGAAATCGAGTGAGATCAAATCAGACGGCTGTTGTGTTAGTGTTATATCGTGGGTTCTATTTTCCAGAACTCGCCACCGCCAACACCGACGCCGTCACCATCGCCATCGCCGTCACCGTCGCCGTCGCCGCCTCCAATGGTATGTAATACTTTGTATTTTTTCTTTTTTTCTTTTTTTGTCCGTTTTGAAGTATTAATATTATATCGACGTTTGTATGTATGTTCTAGGACAATGAATTCCTCATGAAGCGGTCGGGGATGTTGACGCGGCTCCTGGAGGAGGCTGCTGCAACTGACCAGGAGCCGCGACGGCGTTCGGGGCTGGTGATCGGCCCTGCCATGGCGGAAAGGTTGCGGCGACCGTGGGTGTCCTACAGACAGGTGGGGCCCCTGCGGCGACCGCGGCCTCCATCACCGCAAGAGACATCATGGGTTGATGTCAGCAGGCCGCAGTCGCTGCAGGGGTGGGTGATGACGCCCCCGGGGTCAACATCGCCACCATCCATGATGTGGACGCCTCCGGGGTCGTCGTCGTCATCTAGCACACTACCCTGGTGGCCTCCGCTGACGCCGTCGACGCCGTCCTCGCCGTCTTCGCCGCCGACACCGTCCTCACAGCCGTCCTCGCCGCCGTCCTCGCAGCCGTCCTCGCCGCCGCCGACGCCGTCCTCGCCCCTCGAGTGGTTCGGGGGAATACTGACACCGCGACCGTCGCCGCCCCTCGATCCGCTCAGGGGGCTTTTGATGCCACCACCGCTGCATCCCCCCGAGTGGTTCGAGGGGTTGTTGCCAGCATCGCCCCCATCGCCACCACCTGAGTGGGCGGAGGGTGAGTTTACACCGCCGCCGTCGCCCCCCATCGCCACCACCCGAGTGGGCGGATGGTGAATTTACACCGCCGCCGTCGCCCCCATCGCCACCGTGGCCATAATTTATTTTTTTATTTTTATGTTTTTTTTTTATTTTTATGTTTTTTATTGATGTAACAATATATATATTTTTTAAACGTATTTCCGTGTACCATTTAATTTACCCTCCTTCTCTCCTCGCCACCTAATTTTAAGATTCCGCGTTTCAATACACAGTTTCCTTACAATTAGAAATTAAAGAATTAGTGAAATTTAATCGACACGCTGCCGTCAGAATCTCCGCGGACTAACGTGCCGGCGAACATTTCCGCAACGATTACGACCCGCCGTTTAAATCACGCGCAGATTGTTTAGCTTTAAAATAATACTCTGTCTCTTTCCCGCCTCCAAGTACATGGTTTGTAAAAAATTATTATTTCTCTGTGTTGGGGGAATAAAATATTAGGGGGAAAAAAATTTCTGAGAGCGGATCGAGTCTGAAAAAGACTTTTTCCAGACATGACCCGCCCTCAGAAATTTTTTCAGGGATGGGTCCGGTCTGGAGAGGTCTCCGCGGCCGCTCGGCCCGGACTGATCCCCTCCACGATCGCGGCATCCCCCACTCCGCGGCTCGTGCGCGCGCAACCGACCTTCCACTCCTCGCAGGCCCCGCGTCCATGTTTCCCTCCGCCGCGCTCCCCCGCGCGCCCTCACTTCCCCCCGCCCCCGCGCTCCCCTCAGAGGACCTGAGTTAGAACTCTCATAGCCTTACTACTGCCGTGGAATCGGTTGTCGACGCTGGTTGGCTGCGACCTCACTTGGCTTGGCTAGCTTCGCTTGCCTTGGCGCTGGCGTCGGTTCGTTTTCCATCTTGGCGTTGATTGGTTGACGCGCGTGCGTGGACGTGTGCAATTTTCCCCACCACTCAAATAGTCAGCGGGCGATGTCGACTCAAGTGGAACGCAAACCAGGCGCGTACGAACCCCATTCCTGCCCGTTCCACTAGCTTTTCGCCCACGAAGCCCACAACCGCTTGTAAGCAAGTGGAACGGCAAATCAGTACGGTCGCGGACCGGTCGCTTTGGGCCCAACTGGAACGCACCCCTAGAGGATCACTACTCTCTTGCCACCTCCGGGCGCCCTACTCCTCTAATTTTGGCGTCTTCTTCCGACTCCCTCCTCGGATCCCTCCGCCCAATCAAGATGGTGTTGTCCCTCATGGTTCGTCAGTGGGTTGTCCTTCAGCCATCTCTCCGTCCTTGACCCTTCCTTCGCGCTTCCCTCCACTCTCTGCTGGTGGTGGCTGTTGCCATTGGAAAACACCTTTTGTACACTAGGCGGCAAAATCGGCTTCCCTCCGGAAATTTGGCAACGTTGCATGTCGGGTCCCCCTGTGTCGAAGAACCACTGAGTTATGCCTAGTGACAATGGTGACAATTTTACAAATTATTATTTAGTATGCTAAAATGAATTTTGCTTGATAAAACATTACACGTAAGAGGATGATGGGCTCGATTCCTCATCTATTTGGCAAAGAAGTAGCATGTATCGTAGGTAGAAAGTTTTTAGACTGCCAGGCCGAAGTCTAGGTAGACGCACGAAATCCCTATATCGGTGTTCCAGCACGGGAAGGCAAGGGAAGGTGATTTGGCCGCCGCGACCCCAAGGTAGCCGCCGCCCGCATAAGACCCTCTCACTTGCACATAAAGCCCTGTTCTTGTTTAGCACCATCACTGTCTACCGCATGCTCTCCGTCACTCCCGTGCAGCGAATTGCCGCTAAGAGGCTAGTTATTTCTTACGAAGAAGCCATATCGATTAGTGTTGGCTAGAACCATGATTTGTGAATCACGAGTGATCCGATCACGTTCGTTCCCAATCACGGTGATTTTTCACAGTGATCCGTGATTTTCGAGATCGCTTCTGATTGGTGCAGGAGAACAGTGATCCGTGATCGCTTCTGATTGGTGCAGGCAGAACAGTGATCCGTGATCGCCTCTGATTGGTGCAGGCAGAACAGTGATCGCTTCTGATTGGTGGAGAGTATAACTGGTCTTTGCACGCACCACATAACCTGCATATTCTATATTAACGACGTCAAAACAAAAATGCACTGATATCAGTTTCATTTTTTTGGGGTTATTCTATAAATACGGTCGAAATTCTAATTTCATTAATTAAATAAAGAAAATTTTCGTTACATACAGAAAACATAATGTAATATTAAACTTACATTATATGTAGATATTGTTGGCCAAGCTATATTGAAGCATTTTATAAAAAATAATTCAATCATGAGCAAGATTTACGATCACAGTATTCACAGTGAGCAAATTCACTCGAGGCAAAAAAAAAACACGATCACGGTCGTGATTTAACTTAAATCACAATGGTGATCGTGATTCTGCGATCACGGTGATATATCACTGTTACGTCCCTACTTTTTTTCGGGCTGCGTTTTTTTTAAAGGAATTTATATTTACGATCCGCTTTCGAGCGAATCCTGGGATTCTATGCTCTGGGATAGTTGAGACCTTGGTATGGATGCATTAACGCGATATTTTAAACTGGTTACCTTTTAATTAATAATCGGTATGAGTCGCCAGGGAATGGGAAGCTTGCTGACTCCGTCAATTTCCGACGCAGCGTTGGGTTTTGGGAGAACCCAGGGTCCTGCGTCGATGAATCGTTGATGGAAAACGACCTTGGGTTTTACGTAGACTCCCAACAAAGATTCTGGCGCAGCTGGGGCACACTGATAATTTTGTAATAGTCTACGTAGTTGCACTTTTCGGCCGGCTCTGTTGCTCTTGGGCATCTGATGGTTAAATTAATCTTTGAATTTGATTCTAATGGAACCCGCTCTGTACTTGACTCCAGAGGACACTGGTGGGCATGGTTATGCGCGCCAATGACTCCGAAAATCAGCTTGAACGTATTTATTTAAATTATTAATGATTTGAAAAATCTATTAGTAGTTTTTGACCGCGTAAACAGATTGACCTCTAGTATTTAGTGGCATAGTGGGCAGGTTACTGCTCGCCAATGACACTTTCAACGTAAGAGAATCTGTTTTCCTTTATGTTCAATTTTTCGGTGGTACATTAATAAAACTTCAAACGCCCAAAATATCAGAAACCGACTAATAAAACACTTGAACACTGAATTTGATTTTAATACTTTTATTTTAGTATAAAATAAAACTTCACTTACAATAGTCACTTGTTTTAGCTTTTTACACTTTGAATATTTGAATGTTTGTTTTATCAAAGTTTTTATGGTAACTATAATAATGATTGATTAATTGAACATTAACATAATAATCATCGCTCCGCGGGTGGTCTGATCCCTTTTTATAGGGCAATCGATCACTCCTTCTCCAGGTTTGTCACATGACAATTTAGACGGTGGGAGATGAAATCTTCCAATCATCTGCCGTGGGATCCACCTGAAGAATTCTTTCCAGAGGGCTATCCGAGAGTTTTGTTTACTGCAGAATTTGAGCTATTGCGCGCCTATTTCGGTGTCTTCTGACTTACTTAAGACGTATTTCTGCCGTTATACGAAACTCTCAGCAGCGTCGATAGTTAGATTCTTAGTTTAATTCATTTTTTTGATGCTTACGCTATTGGGTTTTCGATGTGCTCTGTACGAGTGCTTTCGTACAGCCCACATACTAGGGATTGAAGTTAATGTACATCGGTTCTGTAGTGGAGCTCGATTTACTGGATATTAAGGAAGGGCAAATTTGTGGCGATGATCAGGAGCACAGCTTCGTGAAGGTGTCAACTCCGCTGGCGGAAGGGGCCTCTGACCCATCAGCTGGCGTCTACTGGTCCCCTTGGTGTGCGCGGTTGGCTGGCTGGTGTGCAGCCAGTCAGTGTGTGGCTACCTCCTTCGTGCTGGTTCTCCTGCTCACTATTGCCGTTGATGATTCTTGACTTGGTTTTCTTATCGCGAGTTTGGATTATAATGCCTTTTCGGCTATGTCTTATATTTATAACTTATTAGAGATGGTTATAAAATACTAAAGTACGAAATAGTAAGTTTGAATGATTTAAAGGATTAAATAATAGTAGACTCCACGTCGCGGGACGTGACACCTCCCCCTTTAGAAGGCAAATTTCCGGAGGAAATTTGTTTTAATTCTTGGATGGCTTCCTTGAATTCTCTCGCTGCTGGAGTCGGTTGTCGTCCCTCGTCAATTGTTGTTGGTTGATCTTCAATCTGCGATGTCGATGGCTTTTTCTTGGCCAGGTGTATTATTAAGGTTGTTAAGGAGCTCCAAATTGCCCCTAACAAGTGTAGTCCGCATCCATAGACTGCATGTATTTGATATCCGTGTATAATGGTGTCAAATATGGTTTTAATTATTTTAATGATAATTAAAACTCCTAGTAGTCCTGCAGTGACTGTTCCAAATTTAAGAAATCCATTCCAAAATTTGGCTACTGCATTTTCGGCCAATGTGGTTATGGTTTCTTCGTCCAAAATTCCCATCATTGAAATTGATCCTGCGGGGATATTTTTCCCAGATACTCCTCTGGCGAGTGTATTTAATACAGCTGCTTTTTCTGCAGGGAACATAATGTGGTCCCGTAAATTTTCCAATTCCTTCTGTGTATATATTCCGCTGGTTGCGAGATCTGAAGGAGATGTATAATGCCAGTTGAGTTTCGTTTTTGGATGTAATATTTGGGGTGGACGAACTTCAATTGGATGTGGTGAAATTCTGTGCCATGCTTGGTCAATTTCATACATGACTGGTAGAATGGGACTACATTCTCTATGTGTCCCTTGAGTGGTTAAAATGTGTGTTTTTGGTGTTAAGAACATTGAATTGTTTCTTAACCACACAGGTAGCTCTATATAACATTCGTCTGTCTTTCGTATTTTTACTTGAACAGGAATACATTTTACAATATGAATCACTTCGCCAGCTACTAGTGCCATATGTCCCGGTGTTTTCGTGACTATATTAGCAAATTCGTCTGGTTTCAGTGTAGCAATTATTAGAGCATTGTTTAATATTTGTTGTTCCAATAAGCATTTTTGTACAATTATATCTCGGTATAGAGTTTTCAATTCTGTTCTTATATGTTTTTCCACGTAGACAAATTTGGAATTTACATACGTGAAAATATCCAAATTTTCTACAGGAATTTTGTGTAAAGATGCAAATGTTCTTTCCTTAGTTGTTGTGGAGATTGGGTTAATTTTGCAATCTCCTACTGAATTTAATGAAATGGTTGTCACGTTTATATGTTGCTCATTGCAATCGTATCCAATGAGTGCGCAAGCAAGATTCAAGTCGATTAGAATTATCCATGGTAAAATCATGGTGATTTTTCTTTTAACAAAAATAAAATTTGTTTTGAGTCATCGTTATGTTCCTAACGATTTATATTTATTCCTTTAATATTTCGTACTTTCTTAATCTTAATTTATATAATAAACATTTTTATGTGTAGTTGATCTTTTGTCGATCTAGTCTTTATTTGTATACAATTTTAATTTATTTGATTATCATCCTGGATTGGACTTAATATATGCGAGCTTAAGTTTATTTATGTGTACTGTACGAGTTGTTCCGTCAGATAATATTTTAACATTCTGATTAGGCAACAATTCGAGTACTTTATACGGTCCTGAGTACTGATCTGCGAATTTTGTCCTCCGAGGTTCTTTCAAAAGATACTCTAAATCTCCTGCTTTAAAATCTTGCGGATTAATTTTCCGATCATAATATTGTTTAGACTTGGCTTTTGCTTTTATCAAATTTTCTCGGGCTTCAGCTTGCAGATTAGTTATTTTATAAAATAAATCTCTAAGATATTCAGCATATGTGGGTTCCAAATCTTCACCAATAGGTTTTTCACTCGAAGGTTCTCGTGCAATGCATCCGAAAACTAATTCATGTGGTGAAAATTTAGTACCCTCATGTACTGCAGTATTATATGAAAACATTGCTAAATCTATCCAATTATCCCAATTGTCGTCATTTGTCGTGTATTGTTTTAAGTACTCTGTTAGTACGTGATGCGATCTTTCTATCGAACCATTACTCTGTGGATGATAGGCTGTAGTAACATATCGTTTAATTTTGAATCGTTTGGCAACGATTTTAATCAAACTTGAAGTAAAATTTGTTCCTTGATCAGTTAAAATGGCTTTAGGTGATCCGAATCGGCAAATAAACCGTTTTATGAACACGTCCGCTATATCGGCAGAGGTGGTTCGAGCTAAAGGTATCGCTATTGAATATTTCGTTAATAAATCTTGTATCGTTAGTATGTGTGTTCTTCCTTTTTTAGTTTTTGGTAATGGTCCAACGATGTCCATGCTGATTTTGTCGAATGCTTTACCTGGAGTATCTGTCAGTACCATTGGTTGTTTTATTTTTATTCTTGTTAACTTCTTCATTTGACAGTCTTGGCATTCTCTGATGAATTTTTGAATTTCCTTTTTCATATTTTCCCAATAGTAATTTTGTCGTATCCTGTGGTAGGTTTTTGTGACTCCTTTGTGTCCTCCACTGGACGACGTATGTTTTTCTTTTATTATGTGTTCTCTCAGATTTTCGGGTGGTGTTACCACATCACCAGTGCAAATAGTGATTGTTATTGGTAGTTCTCTGAAGATATCCTTTAATCTATTTATAATATATTTCCATGGTACATCCTCTATATTATGGGTTCTACTTATGGCGAATGATTTCAGATCGAATTCGGTAACTACGTCCCATAATGACATGAGACCATTTAAAATGTTATCGGGTCGTATAGTAGTTCTTAAATCTTCTTTGATCGGTAGACTTATTATATATTTAGTTCCATCTGGTACTGGTCGGGCCCTTTCTAGGGTAAGGTCTACATGATTTGGTAGTAATTTTTCTGTTTCTAGTTCTTTAGCACCTCTATCGATTGGACTTCCATCCAATCCGATGAAAATGACTCTATTATCTTTTATTTTTGCCAAAGAATCTCTAGATTCTCTTATCACCAATGGGGTTTGATTACAGATTGTATCTTTATTTCTACTTGTCGTTGTTCTAGGTGATAATTGAGGTGGTGATGAAAATATGTCTATTATTTCCATTGGTTCTTCTTCTTCTTGTGATGTTTTTGTAGTTTCGATTTCTTCTTCTTGTGATGTTCTTGTAGTTTCGATTTCTTCTTCTTGTGATGTTCTTGTAGTTTCGATTTCTTCTTCTAAGATTTTCCTTTTTGGTGAAGGACCAGTAATTGATGAATCGCTTGATAGAGTTCTTTTTCGTTTTTGTTCCCAATTTTGAGACGTTTCTGACGATAACGTATTTAATTCCATATCTTCATCTTCTGACTCGTCTAATATTGGTATACGTTTAGGTTTTCTTTTTGGAGTTTCTAACTGTTTGAGTTCCCTATTTGGGAATGCTAAATGTCTGCTTCTTGTCATTGGTCCTTCAAAATCTTCCGGTGAAGTTGATCGTAAATTTTTCTTTTGAGGAGGTTCGCCTTCTGGCGGATCCTCTTCTTCCCTTGCTCTTATTGGTAGGCATACTTCTGGTGGATTTCTTGATAACGCATCAGCGTTAAGATTACTTTCCCCCTTTTTATAACTTATTTCGAATTCATAGTCAGATAATTTAAGTTTCCATTTCCAAATTCGAGAATTTGGATCTTTTATTGAATTCATCCACACTAGAGGTTTGTGGTCTGTTTCGATTTTAAATTTTCGACCATATAAATAGGGTCTAAAGTGCGTTACGCAATAAATTATTGCTAAACATTCTTTTTCAATAGTGGAATAATTCTGTTCTGCTGGATTTAATAAACGGGACGCATAAGCAATAGGAAGATCGTCGCCGGTGAATTCCTGACTAAGCACTCCTCCTATGGCGTAACCTGATGCATCCGTCGTTACCTTGAATGGGTGCGAGAAATCTGGGTATTGAAGTATTGGTTTAGATATTAGAGCTTTCTTTAATATTTGAAATGCTTCTTCTTCTTCTTTGTCCCAAATAAATTTCTTTGTCTTTTTCAATAAATTTGTTAATGGTTTCGACTTTCTTGAGAATTCAGGTATAAATCGTCTATAATATCCTATTAATCCCAAGAATTGTTTAATGTTTTTAGGGGTTTTAGGTCTAGGAAAATTCTCTGCTGCTTCAATCTTTTTGGGATCTGGTTTTACTCCATGTTCGTCAATTATGTGTCCTAAATAGATCACTTCATGTCGTAAAAATTCACATTTATCTGGTTGAAGCATTAATTTTGCTTCTCGTAGTCTTTTCATTAGTCTTGTAAATTTGATTTCGTGTTCACGAAGAGACCTGGAATATATTACTATGTCATCCAGATAAACAAAAAGTTCGGTTCCTTGAAGTCCTGATAGAACGCTATTCATAAGGCGTTGAAATGTTGCAGGAGCATTCTTTAATCCAAAGGGCATTCTTGTAAACTGATAATGTCCGTATGGTGTAGAAAATGCTGTCTTGTGTGCATCTTCTGGTGCCATCTTTATCTGATGAAACCCTGATGCTAAGTCGAATGTAGAGAAATATTTTGCACTTCCTAATTGATCTAATATTTCTGTAATATTTGGTAGAGGAAACGCGTCGCCTATCGTTTTCTCATTTAGCTTACGATAATCGATAACTACTCTCCATCGTTTTTTTCCTGTTGAATCTGGTTTCTTGGGGACGATCCATATGGGAGAACTATACGGAGATGAGGACGATTCTATCACGCCGGTTTCCAGTAATTCTTTCATTTGTCGGTTTATTTCATCTTTATGAACTGGTGGATATCGATACTGCCGAGTATTTATCGGTATATCATCCGTAGTATGAATTCTATGTTGTATGCTATCTGTTCCTTCCAAAGTTTCTCCTGTTAGATGAAAACGATCTTCATTTTCCTTTATTAGTTGCATCACATTTTCTTTTTCTTCCTCGTTTAAGTGATCCAACCTTAGTAGTTTTAAGATTTCTTCAAATCGATTTTCTTTCGATATCTTTGTTAAGTTACATCGTTTATAGGAACGTTCTTCAAATGGTAGTATTTCAATTGTAGGTACTACAACGTTACAATCTTCATTCGTAGTATTTATTATTCTCAAATGGGCTTTTCCTTCTTGATTTGTTACTAAGGCATTTCCCAAATAGATTCCTTCTTTGACATGTAGTTTTCCTACGTAACCTTCACGCAATTCTGGATTTGCAATATTAATATGGAAAGGGACTGAACTTCTTTTTGGCACGAATATCTCCTCGTATGTATTAAAGGGAATATAGTTTCTTCCCCACTTGATTTGCCTTTTTGCATAATCGATGCTGGCTTCTTGATGTAACAGAAATTCGGATCCTAAGATTCCGTCTTCATCGTCAAACAGAGCGTCGTTTACCACATGGAAATTCACTGGATGATTCGCAATCATTATTGATGCCGTCCCTAGGGTAGCTTGATTCGAATCGATTATTCCACGGATATATATGATTTCTTGAGTATTGACGATTGTTGATTCTGTTACCATTGATTTCTTGATGAGGTTGACGTCGGATCCCGAGTCCACCATTAATCGTGAGTAGGTAATACAAGGGAGTTCTGGACCAAGTGTGGGCGAGGGGGTGAGGCGGGGCGGGGGGTACCGCACTCTTCCGCGAGATGGGCGAGGGGGTGAGGCGGGGTGGGGGGTACCGCGCTCTTCCGCGAGATGGACGAGGGGGTGAGACGGGGCGGGGGGTACCGCGCTCGTAGGTGAGGGGGACGACGTCACAGGAGGGGATTTTTCAAAATTTTCAAAATTTTCAAACTGGCGTCCGCCGCCGCGCAATCTCCGAACACGTGCGGAGATCGGTGCGCAGGCGCGAAAGATAAGGCGCGAAAGAATGTACCGCGGATGCTGTAATTCGACACCGATACCTATTCGAGATTACTTAACCTAAATAGCGCATCCGTCTCGTGAAAGAATGCAACGTCGCCCTCGTATAAACATCCGCCGACGAATTCTGTATTTCGACAACCTCTGACACAGCGCGCAGCGATAACTATTCAAGATTTATTAATTAAATAGCGCAGCTGCCCCATGATCATCATAAAAGAATGTGGCGTTGGATTCGCGTAAACATCCGCCTACGAAAACATAGAGCAATAATTATTCGAGTATCGTTCTGAATATTTCAAAGATTGGGACCACCGTGACGGTGCGAATGCTCTTATCGCGGCCGGGAGAATCCGATACACGTGGTAACGCAACGAGCAAGTTCGTGAGAGAAAGAGAGAGAGAGAGAGAAGTCGATGATCATCACCACCACTGCTGCAATATAAATTCACACATTGACGTGTACATGAATCGACATAAAAGCGACGTTGGTCAGTTCTGCGGACTTCATTACACCACGTACGCTCGAGCGCTAACAAGTATCGTTCGTGTCAATTTTTTTCGTTAACCAGTATAATCCAAGTATCGCTCTTCGTCGATCGGTATATTCGTATATAGTGCAGATCAAAATGTACAAACGCAGCTTCATCGACTCATCCTGCGCGTCCGGTAACGATGGCGGTTTCCCCAATAAATATCAACAACAATATCAACAACAGACCAATATGAGGTACGTACGCGTTACAATACACTTTTCACTTATTTTATTCGTATACTTCATTCACTGTAGACGTAAACGATCAAAGTATTAATTCGCGTATACGTTTCTTACAGTTCTGGATCCGCAACGTCAAAAATAGCGAAAATGTCAAAATCATCGATCGTACGGATCCTGGGACGTGATTACCCGTTGACTACAACAGCTTATAAACGTTTAATTATTGGAATTCGCATTGGCATGGATTCGTGCCACGTCGAGATCGCCATAGCCGACAACAAAGGCTGCGAGGTGTGCTTTTCAATGTCGACGTGGAAGCTCCTACTGCAAAACGAGGTGGACATACTCGAACGATTACGTAGCAACGCAACATCGCCCCAAACCCACATCGTAATTGATCATTTGCGACTCGAATTCACGCGTATGCATGATGATCAACTTATTAAAATCACCGATAATCGCGCTGTCATATATATGACTGAAGCCACGATGCGTAAACTATTCGCGTACGAACATTGCATCGATCATATGTTCACTTGGTTGACTGAAAATATGTACTCGGTAAGCAGTAAATATACCGCCTTCGTGGAAGTTCTACGTACCGCTTCCTCACCAACGAATTATACGAAATTAATTTCCGAAAGCGAGCACTTCGAAAAGCATTCATTGATCGATTGCGAATTGTTAGCGTTAGGATTACAATCCATGCTACGCGATGTAAACCTCGCCATATAATAAAGGTTAACAATTTTTAAATAAATATATTTTTTTTATTCAAAACAGTGTGTATGTTTATTCATATACATCCATGCATGCGTACTTGAATTATAAATCAATATTTGTGTAAACGTTATTCGTATGGGGCGGGATATTCTTGCTTGCGGGGAATGAATCATGTGTAGTCGTCGCCATGATTCTCATCGCTATAGAAACAAAATAAAATAATTCATACATATTCATTCTTGAATAGCAATGCGCGTATAGGATTTACATTAGGTAACGCTACGTATATAATTCCATATTTTATGAACGTTCTCCAGCGCGCAAACGCCATCGTTGTTGTGAAACGCGCATCGCGGGGCATTCGTTGAAGACATAGACTTCAGGTTAGGAACGTCAGGCATGATCCCGCAATAATCATCGTCAACGTCGTAGCCGCCGTCGTCTTCGACAGTTCGACCGTTGTTGTTGATCTTTCGCTCCTTCAGTTCGTACAAATTGCATACATCCTCGACGATTATGTCCGGTAGTAGTTGCAGCATCCAGGTTTTCTTTTCCGCACCTTTCACGATGGCGAAGTCAATGTTAGCGAGTGCGCTGGCGAGCAGTCCTGGAAGTTTCCAGTATGGAACGCAGCCATCAGACCAACGGAGACCGTGATGATGCTTCGCGAGCCAGGACGCTTGACATTTCTCGAACGAATTCAGATGATTCCAGAAGTATGGCGGCTCGAAGATCCAGTGGTTGATCGTCAGTGTTTCATCGGTATTGCTGCTGCTATCGTTGTTGCTGTTTGTGCGAATCGCGATCTCTTTCACGACGAAGTCGCGTTCGGTTTTGAAACCTTGCATGTCGACAATGGCGAACATCATTACTCTATTAGCGTCAGTCACGAAACAGTAACTGAGGACTTTGACATCGACATCATCGTTTAAAACAGTAGCAGTATCCGTAGTAGTAGTAGTAGTAGTAGTAGTATTAGTAGTATTAATCGTTGACACACGTACGCTATATTAGTTTGCGTACCATGTTGGTTAAAGGGCCGTATTCGACTATACGATCGTGTATGAACAAACAGACGGCGGAAGTATTAGCGGGGACATTTTCTTTGCATTCGAAATCTATTCGCACGTCCACGGTAGCGCTCTTCAACGATTCGTTTTGCCTAGAACAATCTATGACCACGATAGGCGCGTATTTAAGGAATTCGTTCGCGCTCAGCAACGGTTCTCCGTGACCGTAGTACGATCGGATGAAATTCGCATACATATTGTACATGATTGCGAATTTATACTTTGGAAAATCTATTTGCATGTCGTCGTACGGATACGTCTCGGAATTTAGGTAGAGTCGAAAGTTTGTGAGATTATTCGGGTCGAATATCCACGCGGGTTTATTTGGACGATTCTTTCGATCGGTTTGCATGCCGAATAACACGTACCGGGGTTTCTCGATTTGCGACGTAGTTTTCACGGTCCACGTATGTTTCGTTGTTGCTTGCAGTAACGGATACTCGTGCACGCTCCACGATCGGAAACTCATCGCGATCGGTCGTCCGCTTTCCAAGATACGCAGCATCGATAGTTTATTCACTTCCTCCAAAACGACGTGAGGCATACGCCACTGCACCTTGCGTATCTCAAGTTTCGGGACCGCAGTGTCGGAGGTACAATGCATTACGTTCGAATCGTCTCGCGCTCGTATAAGAATCAGCTCGTGTCGCGCGTTCATCACGATGCGTTTGTAATCCTCGCAGAATCCTAATAACACGTTCAGGGGTACGCAGAAATTGAAAGCGCCCGAATGAAAAGTATCATTATCGTAATCGATGTCATAATTCCAACCGGCATTCGCAAGCGCTTTGCTTCTCTCGGCTGACAACGAAACGAAATTTTTCAACGTGGTAGTGATTCCTGGATTTCGACAACGATCGATCTCGACACCGTTCAATTCGTATCGAATCTCATCGAACATGAACGCGACGCAATTATTGTCCAGAACAGCGGTCGCGGACGTTGGCGGACCTTTCGCGTCTTGCGCTGTCAACGTGCCACGACCTTCGATGTAGAGAAAACTTTCGCACGGAAGCGTGTACAGATCTTGCTGCTGTATGGGGATTCTTATCTCGTCGCTATTGTCGAACGTCGTGTTGGCGTACGGATTATACGTGTGTAACTCGATCTTCGTGATACGATTGTCGAAGGTTGGCGTATTCGCCACATCCAAAATAATCGACATCGTGGTTACGTGTCTAATAGGCGACGATGAAACCTAACGATCGTAGGAAACGTGCGTTTCGACGAGTCAACGGCTTTCTTATGTTTCTTACCGGTCCTCTTCTTATCGCTCCTCCCGTCTTTATTCTTCTTCTACTTTCGTCTGTAGATAAAGGGTCGCGCAGATGACGCGAGGTAGAGACGGTAGGAGTATCAGCGGCGATTGATGATTCGTACGTGCGATCTAACACTAACATACTACACACGCGTGCATACACGTACGGTTGCGCTACCTATCGCGCGGACGTCGTTGAACGTGCAAACGAATCGTTATTTCTTCTCCACGGAAATCTATAGGACGATCGTGTTGATCGACGATACACAACGTTAGATCGTGTATTGCTCGTGCGACGATCGGCAGGTAAATGACATGTCGCGGAGTTTCCGATATCTTATATCCCGGCGGCACGCGAGGCGCAAATTCATGGATCGTGTGTACCGGTTTATCGTTGCTGTACGCGCCGGTAGTGACGTTGCACGTTACTCTGATCACGTTAACGTTTATAATATTCACGGGTACGTCGCACTCGTGCCAGATTCTCGGTAATAAGACGCGATTCGAGGAAAATCCTAGCAACGAACCCACATTGTTCGGTTTCGTAAAGTCCACAAAGAACGAACAGTACAGTTCGCTTTTCATGGTGTTGTTGTTAGCTCGTAGCATTAGAGGGTACTTGTCGTCATCGTTGTTCTCGTTGTTACCGCGTCTTCGAGGATATCGATCGAGTATTCGTTGCTTCAGATACTCGGCGATAGCGTCTAATTCGTAGGAGCCGTGGGGGATCGTAATACATTCACTAGCGATGTCCGCGATGGAGTTGTTTTCGGTGTCATAGTTCACGACGAAATAGAATTTATCGTTACTCGAATCGATGTTCGGTATCGTGTGAAACGTCTCCAAGTCCGCGAGTCCTAATTCGTATTGACCATCACTCAAATCTATCGGTGGAAAATAGTTTACCGTGAGCGCGCTGCTGCGACCCGTTAACGTGAGCGTGAACGACATATCATAGATTACACTCGCGAGACTGAGAGAGGGGAAGTGACGCGCGCGTACGAATACTCGGCAATTTATCGATATTATGAGTCTTTATTATAGAAGATGTGAATCGCCATTACGCATGGATACATTGTAACATAATCTTAGTACATACCGTTATTATTATTATTATTATTATTATTATTAGGCCATAATTCCATAGACTTTTGCTGTAAAAATTGCATGCATAAGCGACCACAATTCATCTCGTCGAAACGTTGAAAACGATTGTGATTGTACGTGATCGTTGTACCGCGTCCGAAATAGTAGATCATTTCCGTGGGAGGTCGCAGATTCCCAAAACTATCAAAATACTGTACTCGCGGTCCGCGTTTCGCGTACGCGACCCAGTGCGTACCGGCACCTCGATTCTCGTCAAGATTCGCGATACCGCATTCGTTGGTTCGTACGCGCGTGGGAAGCGTATCGCGCATAAACACGCCTCGAAAGAATGGTACGTTTGCGCACTCGCGCTCTAATTGTAGGTTCGTCATAGGTTGTTGAATTATCGCCGCCACCGTCTCCACGCGCCTATGTGATCGGCGTTTTTTTTTTCCTTCGTCTGCACTCGTCGTTGGCGCCGCCGTCTCGGGTTCAAGCCCGCGCCTCGCTTGTACGGTGTCAGATGCATCCCTCGCCCTTCCATCGCCCGATGATGACGCAACGTCTCTTCCAGCTGTTTTCGGGACGCCTTCGCATCATTGACCGCTTTGGTTATACCAGCCGCTCCACCGGCCAATGCCCCGATAGCTGATAAAGCGGGCAGCACGAACGGAAGAAATTGAAGAAAGCCACCGCGTTTCGCTACTCGTAGATTACGATGTCGTTGTCGCCGTTGCGGTTGTTTCCTTCCAGACTTTCGCTGTTCACGTTTCGTCTTTCTCATACCCATACCGAGTTTAGTCTTAGCCTTCATCGTTGCCCACACTCCAGTCGCTGCGGCTTTTTCGCCAAAGGTCGCGTCGTTCGCGAACACTCGTTCTCGCGCTCGTTCGGCTAACGCACGATCAGCCTCGTGTCTTCCCTCTAAATCCTTGCGACTAGAGTATGCGATATCGTGGTCGCGGCACGCTGCGTCCAGGGGATTCACACCTTCGTCGCCACGAGCCAATCGCTTTAGCAAACGCGTTCCTGGTCCGCAGAACTGATAACCCGGAACGTGCAGTTCGAACGGCAGACGGTTTATGATACCGTTCACGAGACCCGATCCAGTCTTCTTCTTCTTAGTCTGCTTCAGATTATTCTTCTTCCTCTTATGATTCTTCCCTAGTCCGTGAGACGTCGCAGTCGTTGATGCCACCATATATACGCTGGAATAGTCGCGATAGCTACTACAATTATACACGCGTACGCACGCTTCACCGATCAGAGTGATAGTGACCTGCGCGACGCGTGCCACGAATATAAATAGTCGTCACTCGTCGTAGACGTGCGCGCGAATATGCGATTCGCGAAACAGTCGGACGTTATTCGCGTGACCGCGAACAGAATGCTCGAGGATGATAGGGATCCGAGTCGATCGAATAGACACGGTCCGTTGTTGCCGAACAGCGTGCGAGGCGTGATTTGTGGACCGTCCGGATGTGGAAAAACTAACGTGCTTCTAAGTATGCTAGAGAGTCCGAACGGTTTGCGTTTCGAGAACGTGTACGTGTACTCGAAATCGTTGCATCAGCCAAAGTATCGATATCTCGAACAGGTGTTGTCGCTCGTCGATGGAATCGAATACTTTCCCTACTCTAACAACGCTGAGATCGTTCCACCGAGAGACGCTCGACCCGATTCGATTTTCGTGTTCGATGACGTGGCGTGCGACGAACAGAACGCGATACGCGAATACTTCTCCATGGGTCGCCACGCGAACGTGGATTGTTTTTATTTGTGTCAGTCGTACGCTAGAATACCTAAACATTTGATCAGGGACAACGTGAATTTTCTCATGCTATTTAAACAAGATGGTACGAATTTGCGTCGCGTGTACAACGATCACGTGAACACAGACATGACGTTCGAGTCGTTCAACGACTTGTGCGCGAGATGTTGGCGTCGACGATACGATTTCGTGGTGATCGATAAGGATAGTTCCATGTACGAAGGTCGATATCGAAGAGGATTTAACGAGTTTGTCGTAGCTCGTTGACATCAGTAAACCACGAGTCGTCAATCGAGTAACACGAAATGTCTAACGAACCGACGGCGACTACGATAACCTCGAGCAACGTCGACGCGAAGCATTCGCAAAAACATCGTCGACGTCATCGGCAAAAAGGAACGAAAATTCAAAAAGGAACGAAACATCAAAAAGGGGCGAGACGTCGGGGCGTGGACGCGAAGGTGGAAATCGCCAAAGTCAGCGACGTTATACGTAAAAAGTGCTTGGCCTTGAAAATTGGTAAAATGGCTACGGAAGAGGCTGTGGAGGCGAGTACGCGTCCCATCGTCGAACCGCTGAAACGATTGATCGAGAACTCGTCCGCATTGAAAACGCGCTCAACGCCTCGATCGCGACCAGTGAAGAGGAAACACGAATACGATCAGCAACAATCATCGAAGAAACTTCGACCCGTTACTCCATCGATAACCAAGGAAAGTCCGAATAACCTTCCAGATTCTAGCGACTATGATGACAACGACGATGACATCGGTAACGACAACGACAACGACAATGACAACGACAACGACAACACCAACGACGATAACAATGATGTTGACGATGATGTTGTTCATGATGTTGTTGATGATGTCGATGACGAAGACGATGAAAAAATTCAGGATGATGAGTCGTCAGCAAAGGTTCATGATTTGGATTCGCTGCGTAACCCCGTCGACGATATCGAAGTGTATATACGGAACGTCAAAGGGCCCTTGTCGCGAGAATACCTGCGACTGTTCTTCACCGATACCAAGAAACGAATCGACAACGTGTACGGTGTATACTTAGGGTCCGACGAAGACCTAATGATCGGCGATTCCGTACTCACCATCGACGAGGACGGCGACGATGTTCTCGTCAACGGCACGCGATACGTGGGAACTCGGGGTTTGTACGAACTGCTGTTCATGCGAATACCCAACGATCGTACGTACACGGACGCGGATCTTCACTCGTATCGGCGCATCTTGCTATCAACGAATGCGCATAAGCGAAACCATTCGCCGAGTAAGAGTACGCTGGGTAACAAGGGGCATAAGTATAAGAAAATCATATCCACGATAATCGGTGGGGTGCGGACATCGAGTATCAGACGCGTTAGAGGTACGGGTAGCGGCGCGGGCGACGTGGATGGTGGGGGCGCGCGACAAGGTCGAGGATTGCCTATCGACGAATCGATGACGGTCACCGATAACGCGATCGATTACGTGTATTGGGACGATGCGAATGAATTAGTCGATAGACTTAGATTGCTCATAGCATCGCGCGCAGCAGGTCACACAGGTCACGATAACGAAATCGCATCCATCCTGGAGGAACTTCGTGAGGACGGACGCATCTTAAATTGAACGATTCGGTGATCGTCGTGTCAGTAGTGTTCGCGCACACGCATAGTTATGTCGGTGAACAAGTTTGGTACCTCGTTACGTGACAATAACAATAATAACAACAACAGCGACGAAGTGAGAATGACAATGACGAGAGTATTATCCTCGGTGGACGAACGCTTTACCCAAAAAATTGAAACGGCTATCGCGACCGCGCGACTCGACGCCGAATATCAACGATCTCAACTCGAGACGCGAGTACAACGAACAACGTTGGATATCGTTAACGCGCAATTGTCACGACTAGAGGATGATTTAAATAACGCGATGGAACGACGCTTCGATCATTTAAAGGATAGACTCGAAGAGTTCACGACGTCGACAACGACACCGATTGCGATAACGACCACGGATCTGTACAAACGAAAGGAGCCGCGAAAAGCGAACGAGGGTCTACGACGACGACGATGATCACTGACGGTGACAATAGTTGCTACGGCTCCGAAACGTCTAATAACGAACGATCGCGAAATACGTGCACCGATTGCGTTTTACGAACGCTCGAGGAACTAATACTAATTCTAACGTCTTTGGAACGTCGCGACCATCCCCACCCACCTACAAAGCATGAACAAGGAGCGTGTACAATTAGTGAACGAATTACATGCACCCGCGAGACGAAATTTCCCACGGCGTAGCGTCGTGATTCGCGGCTATGATGATTTGTGGCAGGCCGATTTGGTTGAGATGCGTCCGTACGCGAAGCAAAATCGAGGATATCACTACGTACTAACGATCATCGACGCGTTCAGTAAATATGCGTGGGCCGTACCCGTGAAAACGAAAAGTGGACGTGACGTGACCGCTGCGTTCACGACCGTATTGCGGCAGAGCGATAGATGCCCCCGAAATTTACAAACCGATATGGGTAAGGAGTTTTACAACGCGGAGTTTCAACGATGCTTGAAGACACGCGGGATCAACCACTACTCCACGTACAGCGTGATGAAAGCGTCGATCGTCGAACGTTTCAATCGCACGCTGAAAAACCTCATGTGGAAACAATTCTCCTTGAACGCGTCCTATCGCTGGGTCAACCTGTTACCTGCGCTCGTGCGCATCTACAATCATCGTAAGCATAGAACGATCAACGCCCGACCCGTTGACGTGACCCCCGCGACGCGTTTATCGTTCGCTGCGAATGAACCCCTTTCACCCTCCGCATCGGAAGGAGTTAGACGACGCGTGAAATTCAAAGTTGGTGACAAGGTACGCGTGAGCAAATTCAAGACCCTCTTCGAGAAGGGGTACACTCCGAACTGGTCGACCGAGGTGTTTGAAATCATAACCGTACAGCGAACGTGTCCGGTGACGTACATTCTACGCGATTCCGCGGGAGAGCCGATCTCGGGTGGATTTTACGAGTACGAACTACATTCGGTCGCGAATCCGGACGTTTATCTGGTCGAGAAGATTATTCGTCGCAAAGGAAACCAGGTGTACGTTAAGTGGCTTGGATTCGATTCGTCTAAGAACTCGTGGATACGCGATAAGGATATTCTCTAAATCATTAGCGTGCTGGATGTTACTGGAATAAATAAATGTATGAATAAATACATATAAATATACATTGTACGTTTATTCACATTCTCCTAATTCTCATTCTACTTCGATATAGATATATACATAGAATTAATGTTAATAAAGAAAGAAAAAGAATATTACATATTATACATATTATACATATTATACATATATTACATATTATACATATATTACATATTATACATATATTACATATTATACATATATATTACATATTCGTAAAATGATATAACCAAAGTACATGCGAACATACAACATGCGAACATACTATGCAACGAGATTCTCGTGGGGCTCGTTGGCCTCAAGCTCGGGGATTTGATAATGCCCCCACGGAAGGGTGCCGACTCGATCGGTTAAAATATACCGCTTGTCGTCGAACGGACTGAGAGCGTTCTTTTCCCCACTCACGGAATACACCTCGTGTTGGCTAGAGCGGATATTGTTCTGTCGAATCACTTTCTCAGTCAGATCGCGAAGACAATGAATGTAATCTTCGAATTGAATATCGTTCGCGACCACGTGTCTCCGCACACCCTTCACTTTTTTGCACTCATTCGAAGACCCCACTGCCGCGTTAAATGTTCTAGTGGCGTACATCTTGGCCCTCAATCCGACGAACTCGGTCATTAAGGTGCCATTATTCTCATCTTTCATAAGTCCTGGCACCTTTTTGTTTACGCGCGGCATACCATACGGATTGTCCACCGCGTAATCACTCGTGTCGAATCGGCTAACGTCACCCTTCATCGTTGCATACATATCATCACATTCCACGCTATACATTAAACTGTCGGTGTCGGTATACAAAACCTTACATTTATCACCGAACTTCGCACGCATATACGCGTAATGGAATTCATACAGGCATTCTTTTGATACGTCCAGTACACTCATTCCCACGTATATAGGTTTATCGAACTTCACTTTTAATTTTCGCATTTCGATGGCGACTAATTGTTCGGAAAAGATCGTGCGACTATGAAAGTTCGGCTTCGCGATCAGCGCTTCCGCACCGTAACGACCGTCCCACCGCGTCACCAGTCGCACGTCTACGCGATTCCGCACATTCTCCATCGTTTTACCGTACACTGCATTGTTCATTAATTTATATAGAGTCTTTTGGAATTCACTGGTTGCCCGCGTCCTCAAATCAGTGTTCAATCGAATGTAGTCGCGCAACCAATGCGATTGATCGAATCGCAACACTCGATGAATTCGCGTCACGCGTAAACCATGTCGCACGCACTGTTTCAGGTAGCGATAGTGGATGACGTATCGCTCCTTATCGTCGAGCGTGGCAAGCAGCTTGGTCTGTTTACCGTGGGGCGCGTGCTCGCGTACCGGGCAGAATGGAAGGTCGGCGTGGGCGTCGTGAATATCCTTGGGATATTCGATGTCGACCTCCAACAGGTATCCCTCGGTTTCCTTGTCTTCGGGTCCCTCACCGTCGGGTAGGGATGATACGTCGAGCGCGGCCATTGCCTCATCGTCCAACCATTGAAACCCTCCTTTCGGCATAGCCTGAGACATCGCCCAACCGTACAAGTTGTTGACGTCGAAGTACATCAGGTACGTTGACGTCTTCGACTCGTCGTACATCTCTGCAGGCAGGTACTTATTGTTGGCGTGCGCGTACCTGTGCGAGCACTGGCTCAGACCGCCACGTATACCACGCTCCACGAACAGTAACATGTCCACGTCCGTCAAAAGCTCTAATCGCACACCGGTGTATTTGAGCATCGCGTCCCACGTAAAACTTGGGAGTGTGAAATAATGCGCGGGATCCAAATCGTAACTCGCGATACAGTCTGTGCGGAAACTCTCGAATACGTCGGCGAGTAACAGCACATCCGTTTTCAAATACAAATCACTGTACTCGCCCAATGTCTGTACGCGAAAAGTGTTCCACACGTTCACGGCGTGCGCGTAATCAGACTCCGACGCGACACTATCGTTCAACCGATTGAAGAATGCTTCGCGGGACGGTAAACGCGTATCGTTGAGTTTAATGTACGACGTCACGTAGTCGTATGGGAAGACGCCCTTCCTGGTCAGGAGACTAAACTGAGTGTCAGACAGGGATTGAAACTCGCGCCGTAGAATCGCGAGTCGTTCTTTGCCGAGATCCGAAGCGAGTTTCTCCAGACTAGCGGCTAAGAACTTCAGCGAATCGACGAATCGAAACTTCAACCCCCTCTGCCAATCGTTGCTCTCGGCGTCGATTCCCTTGACATGTTTTGTGAATGATATGTACCGTTCCTTCGTTACCGGTAGCAGGTCGATCTGTCCCTCGAACGCGGACGCCAACTCCTTAATTATGAAATGCGCGTCGTATCCGGACAGATTATGGAAAACTACCGGTATCGTGTACGATCGTTGGAATTGTAAGTTACACGATACGTGAGCCGCGCCTCGATACTCGCCCGTCGAGTGACAATGGTCGCGCACTTTTTTGTCCGTATCCATGAAAAGTTGCCCGCACACGTGACACACGCTCGCGTCGTTAAAACTTCGCCACTGTTGATTCGTCAATGGAATCATCGGTTTCGCGTTCCGCAACCATGAGTACGCAGTGTCAGCAAAGTCTCGGAGTTCTTGCACGAACCATTTCACGCACTCGGTTTCGTGACGACGCGCGCGATAACGGCACAGGGACGCATCGGTGGCACAATGAATGTAATAACCCACGCTGTACGCCCTGTGGTGCTGGTACGTGTACGTACGACTCCGCGTCGCAGGCTCGACCTCCTCCAGCATGCATTCGAAGTCCGCGTAAATGATGAATGGCGCTCGCTCCTTATTTTTGAAGTTCTTGAACTGCAGCCATTTATCTTTCGCGGACGGCAATTCGATGGCACACTCGTTCATGCGTTGACAGTCCACGTTATGCTTGGTCAATCGCTCGGACGAATGGAAGAAGCTGAGGCATCTACAACGATAATAGCATTAATAATACGAATAAATACATCGATAGAAATATTTCATATTTAAATTTCATATTTAACTCACCTATCGCAAACGAATACTTGGCCATTGTGGTTGCTCAGTTGCTTCGATACCAGCCTCGACATGCTTCGAATGCACGCGAAATGGTATCGTTGAGGCTCATTGGGATCCTGCACCAGTAGCAGGTTCGCGTGCCTCTCACGTTTATCGTCGGTCAGTCGCAGAGGCATGCAGCTTTTGTCGGTCCAGGTGTACACATTCACCGAAATGTCATTAATCCTCTCGAACTTCGTTAGTTGATTTAACGTCACGGGAAGAGTTATATCGTCTGTACACAGTACCGTTGAGTAGTGATAGTACGACGCGACCCTATCCGCATGCGTAGCAACAGGGAACAAACTGGCGACGACGGCCCACAAGAAACACGCATTGTCTCTGTTCCTTACGTTCACCACTGCCTTTTTCAGAACGACGGCGCGCGGAAGCGGCACTTCGCAGCCGGCGCGAAGAGGGTTGTGCTTATTAATGTTTATTATAAGATTTAGCACAGCCCTCAGGGTCCATCCACTATCACGATCTTGGAACTCCTCGATCGCCACTAACGTGGGAGCAACCACGCAACTTGAATACCACTCGCGCACGCTCGATGTCCTGAACAGTACACGATTTCGCGTCCCGAAACTTTTCATGTCTGTATTCTCGTTTAACATAAAGTCCGCGTTCAGGATCGTATTCACGGACACACCAGAATGTTCCCTGATAGCGTCTATCACGCGTGATAGCACCATTCGTCGGGCCCCCTCCAAAAATTGACGCGGATCGATGTAACCCACGTTGATTACAACACCAGTCGAAATACGATTCCGAAACGCGGTTTCCACATCCTCCCATACGACTTTAGGTGTCGTCAATCGACCCGAAACACCGAGCCCTACTCGCGAAAACCGTGCCCGCACGATCGTACGTAATGTTTTCGTACGCGCGATTAACGATGCCAGACGCTGCTTCGATGCCATAGACACTCCTTCGCCGCCCTGATATTCGACGATGAGTTGCAAGCAGGCGTCGCACCGATCCGTCCAGTCCCTGAATTCCGCAATGGTGCGTAAAAGCGCTGCCATTTGGGATAGAACCTTGAACGTGTTCATGAATACCTCCATGTTTACTTCTTCTGCTTCAATATTCAATTAAAAGGCACGTACGATCAGGCACGAGTGGTTGATGCGACTCTTCCACGTGATGCGGTTCTGATCCGGATATCGAAACTCAGGGGAAGAATGAGGTGTAACAATTGTTGTCGCGAAGATCTTTACCGAACGACTGCGCGACTCTGATTGAATATACTAACCACCTACCCTAGCCGAGATTCATTAGTCATTATCGCTCCAAATTCTTTTCTTCGCACTCTCTCTAGTACTCTTTCTCCCTTGCTCACCCTCAACGCCTCAATCATGTGACGTGATGTCACGCTTGCTCGATGTCTTACCACATGTATCGAATTCACGCGCCCGTGATAAGGGTGTTTACACCCGTCACGGTGGTCTCGATCTTCAAAATACGCTGGGCGATGCTCGAATAATTATCGCTCTATACTTCCGTATGCGTATCGGTGTCGAATTACAGCATCCGCGGTACATTCTTTCGCGCCTTATCTTTCGCGCCTGCGCACCGATCTCCGCACGTGTTCGGAGATTGCGCGGCGGCGGACGCCATTTTGAAAATTTTGAAAATTTTGAAAATCCCCCTCCTGTGACGTCGTCCCCCTCACCTACGAGCGCGGTACCCCCCGCCCCGTCTCACCCCCTCGCCCATCTCGCGGAAGAGCGCGGTACCCCCCACCCCGCCTCACCCCCTCGCCCATCTCGCGGAAGAGCGCGGTACCCCCCGCCCCGCCTCACCCCCTCGCCCATCTCGCGGAAGAGTGCGGTACCCCCCCGCCCCGCCTCACCCCCTCGCCCACACTTGGTCCAGAACTCCCTTGTATTACCTACTATCGTGCCTTCCCTTCCAGATTTGGAGATGTTATTAGTATTGTTGGAATATTTCGTACGGTATTAATTGGAACAGTTACTGTTCGTTTATTTGTTCGTCTTCTTCCTCCATCGAGTCCCTCTTGGTTTGTTTTTCCTTTGCTGACCTTTTTTCCTCGATTTCTAACGTCGGTTTGCAGGGCGTTGACTTTCTTGATGGTTTTGCTTCTTCTGTTTTGGGGACTCCTATTTTCATTATTTTTTGACGCTGAGGAGGGTTCCCACTCCGGATTGCGCCAGACGTTTCCGGATGGCCCTGTTCGTTTCCCTGATTCATTCTTGAGTATGGGACTAGTTCTCCTGATTCAATCTTGGCCTTGAACTTGAAACAATCCTTGATCAAATGTCCTGGTTTCTTGCAAAAGTTACAGGATATTTCTAGTTGATTGGGTGGCGATGTTGCTGCTCCGCTATTTTGCGGTTGATTATTCTGCCACTCGTTATTTCGCGTAGGATTGTTTTGCCATTTCGGTACGGCACCTTCATTTTTAGGAGGTCCGGAATTCGATTTATTTTGGGGTGCTGTTGGATTCGCTCTTTGATCGCGAGACACGGGTTGCTGACGAGTATATGAACTTGCTCTCATTCTTTCGTCTTCTATTTTAACCTCTTTATCAACTTTTACGGCTAGAGCATAGATTTCATCGAGCTCTAGTCCTTGATTTTCCTGTCTTAAGCGTAAAGATATTTCACGAGGTAATCCTTTAATAAAAGCTTCCAATGTGTCCGCATTGATATTTTCTTGGAGCGTATCGGTTATTTCCCCATAATTTCGTTTTTCTCCGTCCATTATAGCCAAACGCAAATCTTGAACGCGAGTTATGTAGTCGAGAATATTTTCTCCTTGTTTTTTAAATGTATTTCCTAATTCGCCTTTATATTGATTCACATTTTTACACGGCGCGAAGTACTGCTTCAATTTATTTCCGAATTCGTCTAAGGTAATTAGATCGGAATCGCCTATTGCAATTAAAGCATGTCCGCGTAGTTTATTCATTAGTAGTTTTGTTAATTGCATCTCTTGCTGAGGAGCTAACATTGATTTTGCCGTTCGCATGCTTTTAAAAATTGAAAAACAGATGGTCGACAGCCATCAAATAAAGGAACTGCTTCTAACGCAAGTTTGATTGGAATTTTTCCGCCCGTCGGATCCTGTTTAGACTTAATGTCGCGAATTTCTAATTCACGCGGTACTGGACGTTTTTCAACCGGATTTGGAGTAACTACTTCAGATTTTATACTGTGAACGTCATCGGTGCGTTCCTTCTCTAATTTTTTTACTCTTGCAGTTACTGACTCTAAATGTTCGAATTTTTCATCCCACAACGTTAATATTGAAAGGAGTTGAGTTAAGGTTTCGGCAGGAGTCAATTCACTCTTTGTTTCTAAAGCTGTCTTTGCCTGTCGGATTATTTCCGTTTGCCTTCGCAATTCTTCCTCTTCGTCTCTTTCACCGTGATCCGACATGGTTCCTTTTTAACTTGTTTGATTTTACTGATTTGATTTCTCAACTATGCGGATTATCCCACCGCTGCCACCAATAAAACTCCTATGTTACGTCCCTACTTTTTATTCGGGCTGCGTTTTTTTTAAAGGAATTTATATTTACGATCCGCTTTCGAGCGAATCCTGGGATTCTATGCTCTGGGATAGTTGAGACCTTGGTATGGATGCATTAACGCGATATTTTAAACTGGTTACCTTTTAATTAATAATCGGTATGAGTCGCCAGGGAATGGGAAGCTTGCTGACTCCGTCAATTTCCGACGCAGCGTTGGGTTTTGGGAGAACCCAGGGTCCTGCGTCGATGAATCGTTGATGGAAAACGACCTTGGGTTTTACGTAGACTCCCAACAAAGATTCTGGCGCAGCTGGGGCACACTGATAATTTTGTAATAGTCTACGTAGTTGCACTTTTCGGCCGGCTCTGTTGCTCTTGGGCATCTGATGGTTAAATTAATCTTTGAATTTGATTCTAATGGAACCCGCTCTGTACTTGACTCCAGAGGACACTGGTGGGCATGGTTATGCGCGCCAATGACTCCGAAAATCAGCTTGAACGTATTTATTTAAATTATTAATGATTTGAAAAATCTATTAGTAGTTTTTGACCGCGTAAACAGATTGACCTCTAGTATTTAGTGGCATAGTGGGCAGGTTACTGCTCGCCAATGACACTTTCAACGTAAGAGAATCTGTTTTCCTTTATGTTCAATTTTTCGGTGGTACATTAATAAAACTTCAAACGCCCAAAATATCAGAAACCGACTAATAAAACACTTGAACACTGAATTTGATTTTAATACTTTTATTTTAGTATAAAATAAAACTTCACTTACAATAGTCACTTGTTTTAGCTTTTTACACTTTGAATATTTGAATGTTTGTTTTATCAGAGTTTTTATGGTAACTATAATAATGATTGATTAATTGAACATTAACATAATAATCATCGCTCCGCGGGTGGTCTGATCCCTTTTTATAGGGCAATCGGTCACTCCTTCTCCAGGTTTGTCACATGACAATTTAGACGGTGGGAGATGAAATCTTCCAATCATCTGCCGTGGGATTCACCTGAAGAATTCTTTCCAGAGGGCTATCCGAGAGTTTTGTTTACTGCAGAATTTGAGCTATTGCGCGCCTATTTCGGTGTCTTCTGACTTACTTAAGACGTATTTCTGCCGTTATACGAAACTCTCAGCAGCGTCGATAGTTAGATTCTTAGTTTAATTCATTTTTTTGATGCTTACGCTATTGGGTTTTCGATGTGCTCTGTACGAGTGCTTTCGTACAGCCCACATACTAGGGATTGAAGTTAATGTACATCGGTTCCGTAGTGGAGCTCGATTTACTGGATATTAAGGGAGGGCAAATTTGTGGCGATGATCAGGAGCACAGCTTCGTGAAGGTGTCAACTCCGCTGGCGGAAGGGGCCTCTGACCCATCAGCTGGCGTCTACTGGTCCCCTTCGTGTGCGCGGTTGGCTGGCTGGTGTGCAGCCAGTCAGTGTGTGGCTACCTCCTTCGTGCTGGTTCTCCTGCTCACTATTGCCGTTGATGATTCTTGACTTGGTTTTCTTATCGCGAGTTTCGATTATAATGCCTTTTCGGCTATGTCTTATATTTATAACTTATTAGAGATGGTTATAAAATACTAAAGTACGAAATAGTAAGTTTGAATGATTTAAAGGATTAAATAATAGTAGACTCCACGTCGCGGGACGTGACAATCACCGTTAGTGATTTTGCGTCAACAGTTAATGAGAGAGACTCGAAATGTCCCTAAATCCAATGTGCGGGTTAGTAAATTCCCTGCCGTATGGAGGCTTTGGCGCGAAACCTTGTAATTTGAAATAATACAAGTTGCTATAATTCGTTCTTCGGCTGTTACAGCATTTGTGGATGATTATTCGTTGACATCAACGTTACTTAACAAATACGGGAAAACTATCGATCTAAGCAGTGGCGTACGCAGGGAAAAAGTGAGAAACAAGGGAAAAGGAACGGAGTTGTATCAAGCGCATGAAAGTATCAACGAGTCACGCGTCGTCTGTCTCGAACCCCCCTCCTCCCGGCCCCTCAACCGAAAAAATAAAATCCTGAGTACTCCACTGAATCGAAGAACTTGAAATTTGAAACCAAAATTTTATATATAAAATAAAGTGAAAATATACTTATTACTTATTTAATATTCATGTATCGCTCCATTGCAATGTACTGAATGTATTTTAAAGACAATAAAGTGGAAAAACTCTGCAAAATCGTATTATTATTGTAAAGATTCTCTAGAACATTCCTATCCAAATTCCAAACCTATTCGCCCACAAACCAGATTTTGAAATGCGCTACTTTAACGCTGCGTCTTTCAAAAACGTCTCTTAATGGAGAAATTTAGGATACCTCCTTTCGCTTCATGTTCTCCTGATACATTGGCTAAAATCTGACAAAATTTTCTGAATGCTCCTCAATTGAGCTTCGTAACAGGAGAACATGACGTCGAAAGAGGTGGCACTAAGTTAGCGCCTTCGGAGAGTGAATCGAAGATTCAGAACTGATCAACGCAGAGGCAGACTTTGGGATTTAATTGGGAAATGAGAAGTTATAGGGTACTGTTCTAAATTAAAAGATGCGGTTTTTCTCTACATGTGGTTTATTAAAATACTCTGAATAATGTACAGTGATATATAATAATTCCATTCTAATTACTTATGTTTAATTTCCACTTAAAAATCACATATTGTAAATGCTGCACTCGTCCAGTACGTTTTCGTTACACCAGTTGACATTCACCGACGCTTCCAAAGAATTGATTACCTATATAACAGACGAAAGCCTCGAATTAATGAACCAGTCTTCGTAATATAATTGCGAGTTGAACACTAAATACACTTAGATAGTTCTTACTACTTTAAAGCGAACTTATTCAATATTATATTTATTTGCAAAATACACACCATTTTATTCTTATCCCGGGGTTGCAAATACGCATGCGCGCAGGGGTTGCATTATCGGGTGCGTTCCAATTCACGCATTATGCGCATAGACCGCAGCGCAGACGCTGCGCGCATGAATAGCGTTCCGTTTCCAGCAGCGCATGAACCGCAGTAACGAATCGGAACGGGTTTCGATGCGTCTGATGCTCGTGAGGTAACGCGGGAATGTTCAAACTTACTTACAAATAGCTATGCAGTTGGATGGATTACGGTTAATTTAATTCGAGACTTCTGGACGGTGGACGAAGCACGCTTCCTAACTACATCGGTTACTTCGTCCTAAGGATCGGGGACCGCCTCCTAACGAAATTTGATGGCTTTATTGGTTCCTGGATTTTCTCAACCCGAGTTTTTCTATTGTTCTTGAACAGCGATAATTATTGAAAGCGAAGACCATACCATATTTTATGAGTTTTGCAGGACGGGAAGTCCTTTGCAGGGAAGAGGTACAGGAGGAAGAAGTGGAAGATGATCAACAGGAATTAAAGAAGGCTTACAGAGATACGAAGGGGATAGAAGAAGTAATAGAAAAGGATAATGAAGAAGAGATACTGGATATTAGCTGGGAAGAGGAAGAAGAAGAGGATACGGGAGAGGAAAATGATAGATGGAAAGGGATAATAGATTGGGAAATAGGAAAAATTTGGAAGGAAAAGAAAGGTGATAAAGATAGTCTATCATTGATAAGAGAGATTAAAGAAAAGATGGTGGTAAATAAAGAAGATATGGTAGAAATATACACGGATGGGTCCAAAATACCAGGCTCCAAGTCTAATGGGGTTGGTATAGTTATAAAAAAAACAGATACAAATATGGATATGTGGCAGACTAGAGGAATCAGCATAAGCAGAATGGCGACAATATACACAACGGAAGCCATAGGAATAGAGAAGGCTATCGAAATAGCTAATAGAGAAATGGAAAATAAAGACGTTATAATTTTTACGGATACTCTGAGTGTTATACTAGGAATGATAAACATAGAAGAAAAAGATAAAGATAACACAGATGATTATGATAAAAGAATATGGAGAATTAAGGCTATATTAGAAAGAAACAAGCGGAATAAAAGAGAAGGCAGGGATAATAATGATAGAAGAATAGGAAAATTACAGATAGCCTGGATTCCAGCTCACAATGGAATAGAGGGTAACGAAAGAGCGGATGCTAATGCTAAGGAACTAACAGGGAAAGAACAGGATAAAGATATAAAAATACCATGGAAGGATATTAAAGTTGAACTGGAAGAAGAATTATGGAAGAAATCAAGGGAAGATATGGAAGGAGTTAAAGAGACGAAAGGGGTGAAGTACTTCACAAGAAGTGAAAATAATATAGGAAGTAGAAAACCATGGTTTATAAATATGAAAGGGATGAAAAGGAAAGAGATCAATGTCATGAACAGAATTAGAGCTAACCACTATAATTTAGCTGAATCCCTTTATAGAAAGGGAATGGTGGAGAGACCTGATTGTGAATGTGGGAGAGGGGTAGAAGACATAAATCACGTCTTCTGGGACTGTGATAAATACATTGGAGAGAGAGAAAGACTGATGATGGAGCTGGAGAAATTGGGGATCCAGGAGGGAGATGACATAGCAGATGCGGTTAGAGGAGACAGAAGAGCTGCAGCAAAGAAAATAACAGAGTACCTGAGTATAATTAAGAGAGATATATAGTATAAAATAAGTATGATGACTGATGACTGTATGTAAGGAATAATGAGGAAGAGAGAGAAAAAGAGGGGAGGGTGTATGATGTATGAATGTGATGGATGGAGAATGGAGGAGGAAAGCGGTAAGGTGTGAGTGAGAATTGGAGTGGTTGAGTGGGAGAGAATAACGAAAGAAAATAGATGACTAGAGTTCGTTGGGCTGTATAAGAAAAGATTCTTGAAATGCCACTTTAAGTGTAGATATTTATTGTACAAGGTACATTGTATGTTGTACACTAGGCGGCAAAATCGGCTTCCCTCCGGAAATTTGGCAACGTTGCATGTCACTAGGCATAACTCAGTAATTCTAGTGACATGCAACGTTGCCAAATTTCCGAAGGGAAGCCGATTTTGGCCCTTAGTGTATCTATACTGAGGAAATAATAAACCTAACCTAACCTAACACTCAGCTCAAACGATTGTGGCCGTTCGAGATTCGATTGCATTCGAGGTTACCAGAGCTGTTTTTTATACATCGCTAACATTCTACAGTATTTCAGGAATATGGTGAGGGCACTGCCAAGTACGGAAGCGCCTACGCGCCACCTTCCTGCACAAGCGTGTAGTGTTGTTTCTGAGGGCACGACCGACCCACTCACCGATCGGTGAGTGGCAAATTTCGGCTCTGTGCCACCCATCCACCGAGTGGTGTGTGGCAAGCAGCGCCGTAGCCGGCGAGTTGAGGTTATGTGTCATGCGATTCTGATTGGTTGATTGCGGTAGGACTAAAATATTCGTTGGCTCTGAGGGAATCGACCAAAGATTGGGCGACTCTGATTGGTCGATTCCCTTAGAGCCAACGAATATTTTAGTCCTACCGCAATCAACCAATCAGAATCGCATGACACATAACCTCAACTCGCCGGCTACGGCGCTGCTTGCCACACACCACTCGGTGGATGGGTGGCACAGAGCCGAAATTTGCCACTCACCGATCGGTGAGTGGGTCGGTCGTGCCCTCAGAAACAACACTACACGCTTGTGCAGGAAGGTGGCGCGTAGGCGCTTCCGTAGCCAAGCCACAGGTTCCCGTCTAGAACACTACTAATTCACGTTGAAACACCACTGTAGCGGTATCTGCCTATGATCGTCATAATTATATAAATCTGCGCGATCGGCTATATTCGCGATGCTGTAGCGTAAATAACACCAAGAATAAATGTCACATGACTTTTATTGGAATGAACCTCAAAAAAAATCATAATAATTTTGGCACTATAAACGATAAAGTTCTAATGTCCAAAGTAAATAAATGAACGGATTTATAATGGAATACACAAATAAATAAAGCGGGATGGTAAGGTAGTAAAGAAAAAAATGGAAACGAATGTTATATAGATATTTCGTAGAGATGGCAGGGGTTAGGAAAGCAGAATACTGAGATGAATAAAGCCTTGTGGTATTTTATTCGTAGCAGTCTTCATACATTAAAATCTAAGACGCTCATTATTAGTGGAAATGTGTAGAGCAAAGAAATACGCATTTATTTCAAAATCTACTATCCATTATTTTATGTTAACATCGGGAAAATAAACATAACCGAAGTAATGTAAATTAAATTTTGTGACAGGACTGCGCGAACGTGTCTCATTAATAATCATCCGTTTACTTCACGCTATATCTGCCACAGTGGTGTTTCAACATGAATTAGAACTGTTCTAAATAGACGGGACCCTGTATCATGACTTGTATTACGCGTACGACCAGAAAAGTCGGTCTTTCTTTCCCTGTAATTTCTCCTACATTTGAGAGGGTGAAAAAATACATTCTGTTACTGGTTTCAAGTGTGCTTTATTTTAACATACATTCGGCGACCCAACATATCGCGAGATCGCGACCGCGATAATTATCGATTCGAATATTGGTGACCCCGACGTGATCGCAAAAACGCAATTGCAACGTGATCGCGAAACGTGATTGCTATCGCGCATTTCACGTTTTTTTTTTTAACTCTAAAGCAACCGTGTGACCATTGTTCGCGTAAAACGTAATCCCCATCGTGATATTAAAAACTTGTTTTTCACGAGGGTGCACGATGCCGTTGACCCACTCTCCCCACGCGCTCAACACGCCGACCAACGAGGGAGATGATGGTTCAGAGCTATTGCTTTTGAATCCTCCGAGCCAGGGGGCATCGGGACTGACCCCGCAAACCAGCGGCCACGTGCAAACGCCGCAGCACAGCGGCCACGTGCAATTCCCGCAGCTCAGCGGCCACGTGCCATTACCGCAGCAAAGCGGCAAGCCGGGTGTTTTGCAGCAGGGCTCCCAAGTAGAGGCGGTTCAGCAGTGCACAGTCCCACGTTTCTGGACGGAAAGTCCCGAGCTCTGTTTTTCCAGGTCGAATCGATCTTCCAGACCCACCAGGTTCGTTCAGATGACCGGAGATACCACCTCGTTGTCGGCGCACTCGACGCTGAAGCGTTGCAAGACGTTGCTGACATCCTCAGGAATCCGCCCACCCGGGATAAGTACAATTTCCTGAAAGCCCACATCATGAATCGTCTGGCTGAAACTAAAGATCGCCAGCTGCAGCGGGCTTTGAATGAGCTCGAGTTAGGAGACAAGAAACCTTCGCAGCTCCTGCGACGAATGCGTTCGTTGGTTGGTAACAGTGCCTCTGAGGATGTCCTACGGATCAAGTGGCTCGACTTGCTACCGGTGAACACCCAACGTCTCCTGAAGATTTTCAGGGCCACCAGGCTCGACGAGTTAGCGAGGGCAGCGGACGAGCTCATGGAGGGGCCCCAAGTCTCGGGTTCATCCGTCATGGCCACTTCGATTGCCGCTCAAGAGGCGACTCCTCTTCGCCCAGCCCCAGAGGTCTTACGGGTTGAGCAGTCTTTTCCCAGCAGTGACCTGTCCGACATAAGGAAGTCCTTAGAGCAGATCATTACCCTCAACCGAGAGCTGGTTACATTGACCAAGGGGTTACACAACAAATTTCCAAAAGGAGGGTCAAAGAACAACTCTCGCGCCCGCTCGCGTGGTCGGTCGCCCTCTCCAGCGGAGGGAGGCCTATGCTATTACCACAAGAAGTACGGCACGGAAGCATTCCGCTGTCTTCTTCCATGCAGCCTTGGCACAGTAGTAGTAATACTAGGACAGTTCTAAACCAGGTCCTCTGAGGGGAGCGCGGGGGCGGGGGGAAGTGAGGGCGCGCGGGGTAGCGCGGCGGAGGGAAACATGGGCGCGGGGCCTGCGGGGGGAGGAAGACCGGTTGCGCGCGCACGTGCCGCGGAGTGGGGGAAGCCGCGATGATGGAGGGGATCAGTCCGGGCCGAGCGGCCGTGGAGACCTCTCCAGACCGGACCCACCGTCGGAAATTTTTTCAGAGGAGGAATGACCCCCAAAAATCTCTTTTAAACCCCAACCCGCCCCACAAATTTTTTCAGAAGGACAGGATGACCCCCCCCCCCAAATATTTTCCCCCAACACAGAGAAATAATAATTTATTAGACAATGTACTTGGAGGAGGGAAAGAGGTAGAGCATTACTTTAAAGCTAAAATTCTAGGGAGGGAAAGAGACAGCGTTACTTGGTGGTACAATCGCGTGCATTCTAAAGATAATTTTTAAAGCGTCGCTGCGTCTCGCGCGATCTCGCGTAACTTGAATCCCCCCCGAAGCAGCTGTGCAGGGTGATGTCATTTGACAGCGCGAAGAACGAAATAGAATTATGCAACGTTAGCAAATCTTAAAATTAGGTGGCGAGGAGGAAGACTGGTGAATAAAATCGAGACAGAATATATGTTTAAATATATATTGTTACAAAATGAATATATAAAAATAGAATAAAAAAGGAATATAAAAAAGAATATAAATATAAATACAAAAATAGAAATATAAAAGAAAAATAGAATATAAAAAATATAAAATTTAATATAAAATAGAATATATAAATATAATAAATATAAAAAAAATATAAATATAAAAGAAACGAAAAAAGACGAAAAAAGACGAATAAAAATATAAATATAAAATATAAAAACTATACTAAAAAGGGTGCGGTGGCGATGATGGGGGCGATGATGGGGGCGATGATGGGGGCGACTGAGGTGATGAGAATGATGATGACGATGATGATGATGATGATGGAGGTGCTGGTGACAGTGGCCGTGGCACCCAATATGGGGCCCGCCGCGGCGTCCGCCGCGACACCCTCATGTCAACCACTGGGCCGATGACCGGCCCCGACCGCTGCATGTACACCCCGAGGGGTGCAACCTGGAGCGCTACATACTCCAGGTTCGCCAGCCAATCGCGCAAATCTTGGAGTGGCATACCCTAGAACACAGACACAAACGATGATATAACACTGACACATTAAACATATTAAACATAGAACACAAAAAAAAAAACAATGCACTACATACTTGTGGAGGTGGCGATGGCGACAATGGCGGCGAGGGCGGTGATGACGGTGAGGGTGGCGGCGACGCCGGCGGCGAATCCCAATCCGCCGACCACTGGGGCGACAGCGGTGGTGAACGCTAGAATATAAAAACCCACGATATAACCAATTGACACAACCGCCTGATTTTAATGTAACACAATTTCAACAGTTGAACGCGATAAATGTTAAAAAATATTGTTATGTACATACCTCGGGGTCACACTCCGGAGCGATTCGCGTTAATCCCATTTTGTTCAAAATTTCACTTTAAAAAAAAAAAAACAGATAATGTGACTGCACGTCTTGTCGCTGTGACAGTTTGATGAGCATCTGGTCTCGATGCATCTCCAGGTCCTCGCATGCAAAAACCCTCCTATCACGAAATCGAGAAGTGCATAGCTTTGCAAAAGTAAGATGTCTTTGTTCTTCACCATCGTCATCACAGGTCACATGCATTTACGCTGACCATACTCTCCTTCTATGCATCTTCTCCGAATTATCCACTGGCTATCCTCTCCTTCTTCACATTCGTCTTCTTTCCTTTCTTCTTTGACACATGATTCAACTAGACCATATCACTTTGATCGAGTATCGAACGTGTATCAAACGTCTATCATACCACTTTCAACGTCTAACATACCACTCTGAACGTGTATCAAACGCCAAACGTACCACTTTCAACGTCTAACATACCACTCTGAACGTGTATCAAACACCAAACGTACCACTTTCAACGTCTAACATACCACTCTAAACGTGTATCAAACGTCTATCACACCACTTTCAACGTCTATCACACCACTTTCAACGTCTATCATACCACGTTCAATGTCTAACGTATCCCTCTGAACGTGTATTGAACGGGTATCGAAGGGGGTATCGAACGGTTTCTACATAATAATTACAACTATCGTCTTAATCTAGCGTACATGCAGGAGGTTGGGGGAATGTGAAGAAAAAAAACATTTATGTATTAAAATTGATTATATTTTATTTAAGCATTTCTCTCTGGCGTTTAGACCACCAGTTGAATATTTTAAATACATTTTGCATGGCACAGTGCTTTGCGTGTCTGCCACAACGCAGAGTATTAACGACATTTAGCTTATTTAGGGATTTGATATCCTCGTATTCAATGTCCAGCGTCTCGATGATCACGGCCGCCCTCGTATTTTCATCGAGGAACTCCGCAAGCCAGTCGCGTTTCTGCAGCCCTTTAACGTATACTATATGGGATGTGTCATCTTCTTCGTCGATCGCATCAGCTACAGCTTTCGTAATTAGCCGTTTAGCCATACTGTACGGAACGTCACCATCGTCCCACCGTAGTCCGTGATGTTTTGCCACCAACCACCGAATGCTTGATTTGTCGGATTTCATAAGAAGAAATTGTGGCATAGGACTCCCAAAAATATAGTGCGAGAGAATTGTCCCCTTGCGTAGGACAGCTACTTCCTTCGCGACAAATCTTCCATCGACGATGAATCCTTGCAGGTCAACGAATGTTGGTACAGCCATTATCGGTACAATTTAGAGGTCCACTCGCTTTCAAGACAGGCGAGAGAATGCAGTTTTTCTCGTAAAGCATCTCAATTTTCACGATTACATTTTGTGCAAATTTGACACATGAGAGGGCGGGCAAGTAGCAATTTAATTCATTTTGCGCACCACGTTAGTCAGTGGATTGTACTCAACCACCCGATCGTGCAAAATCAGACAGTAGGCTGTAGTATTTGCCGGCACATTCTCTTTACACTCGAATTCTATGCGCACATCCACGGTACCATTCTTGATCGACTCATTTTGTCGCGAGCAATCGATCACCACGATGGGTCCAAATTGTAAAAATTCAGCCACAGTGAATAATGCCTCGTTGCAACTATGCCCATAATATGATTTACCGAATTGTGTATACATGTGATACAAGATGGCATGCTTATTCTTGTCAAAGTCCAAGTTCATGTCATCGTATGGGTAAAATTCCGAGTTGAGAAAAACTTTTACATTGGTCAATTTACAGTTATTGAACTTAGTAACGTCTTCGCTCATCACATTCCTTCGACCAGTCTGTAGAGCAAGGATCACGCATCGCGGCTTTTCCAGCTGTGCAGATGCCTTCACGGCCCACGAATGCTTGGTCGTGCTTTGTAACAGAGGATACTCGTACAGATCCCACGATTGAAAACAAATGCTTAGGTTTTGTCCACTTTCCAAAGTACGTAGCAACGATAGCTTATTAATGTCGTTCAGCGTCACATGAGGCATCCGCCATTGTAGTTTAAGTAATTCAATTTCTGGTTCCAACATCGGTGATCCTATCAGAGCATTGTTGTCGTTGCGCGATCGTATTAAAATCAATTCGTGACGCGCATTAATAATCATGTGTTTGTAGTCCTCGCAAAACCCCAGCAAATATTTGAGTGGGATGCAAAAATTGAAATGATTTTTCACTATTAGCCCATCGCGTCGTTTCAAGCCCCATCCGGCATTCTCCATATTTTTGTCTTCGTCAGATGTCAGCGATACATAGTTTTTAAGCGTGCTAGTTATTCCAACGTTTCTGTTGCGATCAATCTCCACGCCGTTCAGCTCGTATCGAATCTCATCGAATAAGAACGCCATACAATTATTTCCCAACATCACCGTTAACGCATCATTTGCCTTATTTATCTTCAATTTCCCTTCCACATAGAGGAAACTTTCGCACGGTAATGTGTATAAATCCTGCTGCTGTATCGGTATTCTTATTTCATCGCTGTATCCAAACGTCGTGTTAACGTATGGGTTGTATGTGTGGGTCTCAAGCTTGACGATGCGTTCATCAAACGTCGGCTTCCCTCCAATGCTTAGAATATCATCCATTTGTTCCCCCCAACTTAAATGCGCACAATGAATCCCAAAGATTTCAAAAATGCAATGTTCGCAGCACTAAGCCTCTTCTTTTTAGCGTGATCAGAGCTGTTGCAGTTGTTGGTGTTGTAAACAATTTCACTTGGAAGAAACAGGTTTCTGGAGTCGTTCAATACAAGCATTTCTTTCGCACCACCCGTATTATCGTCGTCGTCTTCGCACGTGCAGTCTGATTGTAATCTCTTCACCTCGAAAATCGAGCAACCGTCCGTCTTGATCCACAACGCGTATCGTCAGATCCGTAACGACCCGTGCGGTGATTGGAAGGTAAATGATCTGTGCGGGCGTTTCCGATATCTTATATCCTGGTGGAACTCTCGGAGAAAATTCATGTATCGTATGTACACGCCTCCCATTGTTGTACGCACCAGCGGTCACGCTACATTCTATGCGAATAATGTTCACGTTCATGATATTAATTGGATCGTCCGATTGGTGCCATCGTTCTGGTGCTAATACCCGATTCGTTGAGAATCCCAGTAGCGATCCAATGTTGTTGGGCTTTGTAAAGTCTACGGTGAACCGACAGTACAGCTCGCTTTTCATGGTATTGTTATTGGGACGCAACACTATAGGATACGCATCGTTGTCACCGTCATCGTTGCTGTCATCGGTACCACCAAGATTTTTAGGATACCGCTCGAGTAATCGCTGCTTCAAGTACTTGGCAATGGCATCTAGTTCGTAGGAGCCGTGGGGAATCGTAATGTATTCATGAGTGGTGTCAACACTGTTGTTTACGATGAAGTAGAATTTATCGTTGCTCGAGTCGATGTTCGGTATTGTGTGATATGTTTCAAAGGTTGTTAGACCAAGCTCGTAATCATCATCGCTCAAATCTATGGGTGGAAAGTAGCTCACCGCGAGAGTGCTACTCTTGCCGGTTAGAGTGAATGTTAACGACATATTCTGCTCGAACTGTTCGACTAGTACTGAATCAGAGTGGTGAGAAATCAATCCTTAAATTTGACGCCGATCGTTTGTAGAAAGCGTAGACATAGTTGTCCACAATTGCTCTGATCGTACTTCTGATAAGACGTTCGATTGTATTCAATTTTCACATCATCCTTATCCAGATATTTTACCAATTCCATAGGTGGTCGAAGATTCCCAAAGCTGTCGAAATATATAGCTCGACACCCTCTCTTCGCATATGCCACCCAATGAGTCCCCGACCCCTCGACATCGTCCAAGTTTACGATACCACTCTCGTTTCGACGTACTCCTCCAGCTGGTAACGCGTTACGCATAAAAACACCTCTAAAGAATGGAATATGCATACGTTTTGCCAACTCCTCCAATTGCATATCGGTAGTTACGCCCGCAGGCATTTTTATTTTCTTTTCGACGTTTTTTTTTTTCGTTTGGATATTCCTTGTCCGCGCTTGTATGGCGCGAGATAAAGTCCGCGTCCTTCCATGGAGCGATTATGGCGTTGTATTTCCTGCAGCTGACGTTGCGCCGCCTTATTATCGTTCACCGCCTTGGCAATGCCCGCCGCTCCACCAGCCAATGATCCGAGAACACCCAACAGCGGGAGAAGTGGTAATATACCACCGCGTTTTGCCACCGGAAGAATCCGCTTTTGTGATGCTCTCTTTGGAGTCCTTTTGCGGTTTTTTGTTTTCATCCCCATTCCGATCTTCGTCTTGGCCTTCATAGCGGCCCAAACAACCGTAGCGGCACCTCTTTCACCCAGAGTCGAGTCTCGCGCAACGATTCGTTTTCGCGCTTTGTCAGCGAGAACGTTATCTGCCGCGTGCCTTTCGCCGAGGTCGTTGCTACGCGAATATGCAATATCGTGTTCGCGACACGCTGCGTCCAACGGATTGATACCTCGATCCCCTCTAGCCAATCGTTTTGTCAGATGAGTTCCTGGACCGCAAAACTGGTATCCTGGGATGTGTAATTCGATGGGTAGCGCGTTTATCGCCCGATTTAACAAACCACAACCTTTCTTTACTCTCGTCGGTGACATTCGCTACAGTTTTTAATCAATGGTGCTGGACCGTCGATATGCGTTCGCTGCCAAGAGCGATTATAATGTTCCAAGCACCGGCGATACTGCTGAACCTCAGAATCGACTTTTATATGCTCGGGGAGTCTGTCCCACAACTGATCAATATGCCTATCAAACTCTCGCAGTAGAATAATTTTTGGTATATATTTCAACTGCTCAGAGGTTAGGTCTCGAATATCGTAATTATCCGACAGGATCAGTAGCATTTTGAATACTGAGCTGTGGTGTTTCGGCGCGGACCTATAAATAGGGCGCATCACCGCCTCGACGTATCAAAATCATTTTTCACGGTTCGCGGGGAGGATGCGATTCGTGCGACAACCTGTAACGATACGCGTGACAAATTTTGACAATAAATCGCGAGTGATGTCTTCGAAAACAAAACGCAGACATGGTAGCATGCTACCAAACACTATCCGCTGCGTCATTTGTGGTCCATCAAATTGTGGAAAGACCAACGTGTTGGTCAGCTTGTTGGAAAGTCCTCACGGTGTCCGCTTCGAGAACGTGTACGTGTATTCCAAGTCGTTGCAACAGCCGAAATATCAGTACTTGGAGAATTTATTGACGCCGATAGATGAAATTGGCTACTTTACATATTCGAATAACAGTGACGTCATCCCACCGAGCGAATCGCTTCCGAATTCAATTTTTATCTTTGATGACGTGGCATGTGACAAGCAAGATACGATACGAGAGTACTTTGCAATGGGGCGCCACTCTAACGTTGACTGCTTCTATCTCTGTCAGACGTATGCAAAGATTCCCAAACATCTTATACGCGACAATGCCAATCTTTTGATTCTGTTTAAGCAGGATGGTACCAACTTGAAACATGTGTACAACGATCATGTAAACACTGATATGCCTTACGAGGATTTCTGCGCTTTGTGTCATAATTGTTGGCAACGGGAGTATGGTTTCGTGGTGATAGACAAGGATAGCGCAATGTCCAATGGACGTTATAGAAAGGGATTTAACGAGTTTGCCGTACCGTGAGATGGTCAATTGTCGTCAACACGTCGGTGGGAAAGCAACGTCTACGGTACAGCGATGATCGATATCGATAGTCTGGAGATTAAGGATCGCGAGAGAATAGTGAAGGAAATTGCAAAAACCAGCGAAGCCATTCGCCGGAAACATCAGGCTTTGAAGACTGGCAAGATGGAGGAAGATATCGCGTTGGAGAAATACTTTAAACCTGTCATCGAACCACTAAAACATATTGCGGAAAATACCGCAGCGGCAGAAGCTGACGCATCGCCGCTGATGAGCACAGATGTTGAAGGGAATGAAACATTAACGCCTAAAACAAAAATCCATCCGAAACAGAACATATCACGCAACAGAAAGAGGAAACAACACATGTCGGCGGAATATTCACCCATAACCTCAACACCAGTTCAAGCGAAGCGAAACCGGCAGAATGTCGGATCAAACGATTCTCTGGCTCCTCTCACACCAATAAGTACATTACCCAATGTACAATCGTTCTCAGCCATTGATGACGTTTTCGAAACTAGTCCCAATGAGTCGTTTGTAACATCTATTAGGCAGCAATTCCAAACATCCGAGGGACAAGAAACGTTTCGCAGTCATTTCGGCCCGCTGGGGCAAAAATACATGAGCGCAATCCTAAGTGGTGATAGGGATACAACAATGGACTATGTGTATGGTGTATACTTTAGCAATAGTGGAACGATGCTTGGGGATAAGGCTTTCGATATAGACAAGGATGATAATATAATCATAGATGGTGTAAAATACAGAGGAACACCCGGTCTTTACGAACTGATTTTCAAGAGAATTCCCGATGATGCAGTATACACCGATGCCGATAAACAAAAATACAAAAGTATACTGCTGACGACGAATGCCCACAGACGCGACCATGCCGCTCACAATCCTATATTAGGCAACAAGGGACACAAGTACAAATATGTAATTGCACCGCTACTCCCTCGCGCATCGGCTAGTAGGGCTGGGAAAGGTCTAACGGTACCGCGAGCCATGGTGGTAAACGATAACAAGATTGATTATGTGCACTGGGACGATCCCAACGAGCTGGTGGATCGAATGCGTTTGCTTGAAGCGTCGCGTCAGGCGGGTAACAACTCTCACGATCCTGAAATTCTATCGATTATCGAGGAACTCCGCGAGGTAGGCCTCATTATAAATTAAACCGCGCGCCGATGATGTGCGCTGTATGCATCGAGATGTCGATCAACAAATTTGGGGTGTCGCTCGAGAAGAGTGGAGCAGCTACAATGGACTATTACAAATGGAGCGGTTTGCTTCGAAATTACATGCGAGATAACACCCTTTGCGTGGCTGGTGTCGACTTTGATGCGAAATCACGCAAGATACGACGCGTAGCTCAGCCGGTGGCTGACACCGATGCCGCCAATAAACTATACGTGGAAAAGAGCATTAAACTTTTGAGAGAGCAGCAGGAAGAATTAGAGAGGAAGCTGGTCATGTTTCAAAGGGATATGCTGACGTTGCAAAACAGCGTTCAAAAGATATCACAGGCGTTGAATTCTATCCCACGGCAGCACTGTGAAGGTGAATCATGCGAGACGGTTGAACTTGTCCAGAATTTCCTCAGACCGATGGGAAGGACATAATACATGTACACGATAATTATCGCATCATTCATGTCCAATACACCTCTGCGATCAAACATGCAGCCATTATCTAAATCCAAGAGTAAAGAAGAAAACCATGGCTACAAGAAGCTACAACTCGTTGAGGAATTGCATGCTCCAGCTCGAAGACATTTCCCGCGGAGACGCGTCATATTGCACGGATACGACGATCTGTGGCAAGCTGACATTGTAGAAATGCGTCCATACTCGCGATTCAACCAGGGTCACCACTACATACTCACCGTCATCGATGTGTTGAGCAAGTATGCATGGGCGTTACCGCTCAAAACTAAAAGTGGTGCCGAGGTGACTAAAGCGTTCACAAAAATATTTAGAGATCGATATCCAAAAAATTTGCAAACTGATCAAGGAAAAGAATTTTACAACGCTGATGTGCAGAAACTCTTGACAAAGCACGACATTAATCATTATTCGACGTATTCGGTGATGAAGGCCTCTGTCGTAGAACGTTTCAATCGAACTTTGAAGAACAATATGTGGAAATTGTTTACGCTCAATGGAACCTATAGATGGACCGATGCGCTACCGCGTCTACTTGCAGAGTATAACGCACGAAAACATAGAACCATCAGAATGCGTCCTTGCGATGTTAGCCCTGTGATCGCTGACAGGTTGCTAGCCACTGTATACAGCAACATAAAGATCGCTGCTCCAGCGAGATTCAAGTTGGGCGAGTTTGTTCGCGTGAGCAAATTTAAAACCATCTTCGATAAAGGCTATACGCCGAATTGGACAACTGAGGTGTTCAAAATAGCTAAAGTACAGGCAACTAATCCTGCAACCTATCTGCTCATCGATTCCCGTGGAAAACCCGTTGCTGGAGGATTCTATGAACACGAACTGCAACGCGTCGCCGATCCTGATGTGCATTTAGTGGAAAAAGTGTTGCGTAGAAAGGGGGATAAGGTATATGTCAAGTGGTTGGGGTTTGATAAATCACACAATTCATGGATAAATAAAAATAATGTATTGTAAAAATAATAATACATGGTTCAATAAATACAATGATACATATATGTAAATGTGTAAACAATTTTTACTTTAACACATTAATCCCACTATTTATAATCCATTTAATATATACAATGATATACATATGCAATAATTCCACTATTTATAAGAATAATTTACATATATTTGTGAAGAATATTATACAATAAATACAATTTCTATTTTACATCGATTTTTTTTTACAATGGAATTTTATAATGATATTTTACAATGGGATATTATAATGTCCCCAGGGTAGAGTGTCGGTCGAATCGGGTACGATATGCCGCTTGTCATCGTATGGGCTTAGAGCGATTTTGGATTCCGAAATGGTGTACACTTTATGATATTTAGACCGTATACATGATTGTCTGCGAACCATTTCGATCTCCCTATGCAAACACTGCGCGTAGTCGTCGAAAGTTATCGTCCTGGCTACAACGTTGGTCTTGACACCTTTCGCCTTTTTCATATCTTTTTTGCCGTCTACGCGAAGTGCATACATTTTCGCTCTAAGACCTATGAATTCAGTCATTATCGCACCGTTATTTTCATCCTTCATCAGCCCTGGAACCTTCTTATTTACACGCGGCATATTATATGCATTGTCAGTAGGATAATCGCTTGTGTCGAATCTACCGATATTGTGTTTCATGGTCTCGTAGATATCGTCGCATCGAATATGGTAAATGAGACTGTCTGTGTCTGTGTATAGAATTTTACAATTTTCCCCATGCTCGGGCGACATGTACTCGTGATGAAATTCATACAAACAAATTTTTGATATGTCCAGAATGCACATACCCACGTATATCGGTTTGTTGAATTTCACCTCGAGTTTTCGCAATTCAACAGCTATTAAATTTTCCGAAAAAACACTTCTGCTGTGGAAATTCGGTTTCGCGATCATTGCCTCCGCGCCATATCGCCCTTCCCAATGTGTTAACAGTTTTACATCCACATGATTTCGTACATTTTCCATAGTTTTGCCAAATACCGCGTTGTTCATCAATTTGTACAAATTTTTTTCAAAGTCGTTTGTCGCGCTTGTTCTGAACCGTGTATTGAGTTCGATGTAATCGCGGAGCCAAGGAGATTGAACGAATTGAAGCACGCGGTGTATCTTTGTAATACGAAGACCGTGACGGGTACACTGCTGCAGGTTGCGGTAATGGATAACGTAACGCTGCTTATCATATACCGTCGCGAGTAACTTGTCCTGTCTGCTGCCAGGTGGTTTGGCACGCGTCGGGCAGAACGGTAGATCGGCATGAGCGTTGTGCAGACGTTGTGGATATTCCAGATCTACCTCGAGAATGTACCCCATGAGCGAATCGACTTCGATTGATGATACATCAAAATTTACAGCATCTTCGACCCATTGAAATTTAGCGTATGGTAGGGATTGGCACATTGCCCACCCATACAAATTATTCACATCAAAGTACATCAAGTACGATGACTCTTCCGATGCTTCGTAAGATGACATGTACTTGTTATTGGCATGTGCGTATCTCCCGGAACATTGACTTAAACCCCCACGTATACCGCGTTCGATAAACATGACCATATCGACGTCGGTGAGCAATTCGAATGTGATTTTGGTATGTTTTAGCATGGCATCCCATGTGAAACCTGGTAGAGTATAATAATGCGCCGAATCTAATCCATAACTTTTGATACAACTTTCGCGAAAATTTTCAAAAATATCAGCCAATAACAAGACATCAGTTTTCAAATACAAGTCGCTGTATTCGCCCAAGGTTCTAATCCCAAAACGCTGCCAGACAGTTTCGGCGTGTGCGTAATCGCTCTCGGATACAGTTTCACCCGTTAACGAACTGTAGAATAACTCGCGCGGCGGTAAGCATGGGTCCTGCAGCTTGTTCACGCAATCAAGGTATTCGTACGGAAAGACACCTTTTCGCGTCAATAAATTGAAATCTTCGGTGGATAATGTTTCAAATTTGGATCGTAAAATCTTTAATTGATCTATGCTAAGAAAAGATGCTAATTTGTCGAGACTAGTATTGAGAAATTTGTACGAGTCGATGAATCGTAATTTAATATTATTTCGCGAGTCTGATTCAGCCGTATCTTCGACATTTTTTGTGAAGGAAATATACTTTTCTTTGGTTATGGGCAATACATCAACGTGACCTTCGAAAGCGGTAGCTATTTCCTCGATAATGAAATGTGAGTCATAGCCTGATAAATTGTGGAAAACTATGGGGATGTAAAACGCGTTTTTATAATTTAAATTGCACTCCGAATGTGCTGGGCCTCTAAACCGTCCAGAGAGATGGCAATGATCGCGAACTCGTATATCATCAGCCTTGAATGGCTCTTCGCAAATATGACAGTCTGTTGCATCGTGAAATGTCGTCAACTGTTCGCTGGTTAAATCAAGCATGGGAACATTACTGTTCAAGATGGGTTTGGCGAAGTTTGCAAATTTTTTCAGTTCGTATACGAACCATGAAACACAATCCGCGTCGCGGCGACATCGATACGTCGATAGCGGTGTATCATACGAGCAATGCATATAATAGGCTATACTATGAACTTTATGGTGCTGATACATGTGTAATTTGCTATCACCAATTCGGGGGCTGTCCTCTGTTTTCTCGATGATGCATTCGAGATCTGCATACACCACGAAGGGAAGCCGCTCCTTCCTGTACTGGTTCTCGAAACTGATGAAATTTTTACCTTCGCTGGGCAGCACGATGGCGCAATCATTCATCTTGCCGCAGTCCACTGCGTGTACCTCTAGCTTCTCGACAGATCTGAAATAGTGCATACATCTGCAAAAAAAAAAAAAACAAATTTTTTTATTTAATTTATTTTCGCGAGACATTTCATCATTTCGCAAGTTTTCTATACATACCGGTCACAGATGAATTTTTTTCCATCGTGCCTGCTCAGCTGTGCGCTCACCAGCCGGGATAAGTTCTTAATCAGTACAAAGTGCCCTACATCACCATGCTCTTGATTCGGTGTGTAGAGCAGGTTGACATGCTGATCCCTCTTGTTGCTGGTGAGACGCAGCGGAAACACCTTCGATCCATTCTCCGCCTCGAAGGTGTACACGTTGATGGAGATGCTATTGAGCTGTTCAAATTTTCCAATTTGTCCCAGAGACATTGGGAACTCAACGCCTTGCAGATTTAGCGTGGAAGCATAGTGCAAGTATGAACTTGGGCGATCGGTATGCTGTTCAGCAGGATGGAGAGCGGCGACCACTGCCCACGCGAAACACGCATTGTCCGGGGATTGTACACTGATCGTGGCTTTCTTCAATATCAATTCCCGCGGCAACTTGATGTGACACCCTGCGCGCAGCGGATTGTACTTGTTGACATTGACGGTGATGTTGAGGATTCGCGTCAATGCCCATCCGCTGTCGCGTTCCTGGAACTCTTCCAGCGATGCCAGGGTGGGTTCGATAACGCATCGTTGGTACCACTCCTGCAGATCAGATGTGCGGAAGAGTTCACAGTTTCGGGTGTTGATGCTTTTACAAGCATGCTTGTCACCAGCCACAAATTCACCGTTGAACACAGTGTTCACTTTCAGGTTTTGATGTTTCCTCAAAGCACCCCGCACATGCTCCAGCACGATGGTCCCTGCATCTTGGAGGAAGTTGCGCGGCTCGATGTAGTTTGAATTTAGCACGGCACCAGTTAATACGCGGCTATCGAACGCAGCGTCTATTTCGCGCCATAAAAGTCTCGTACTCGAATGTCCGGCACCTTCACGCACGAAACGTCCGCGCAACGAATGTCTCAGTCCTTCGAGATGCGCGATTCGAGCAACCAATGATTGTCGAACACCAATCGATAATCGCGGGCGTTTTATGCGACTCTGTTCTTCCAACGATTCAATGCACTCGTTGCACCGTTCTTCCCACGCGAGGTACTCTTCCCGGGAAATCAATCGTGCAGATTGATCCAACAATTGACTGGTTACTTGCGCGAATTCTTCCATGATCATAAATGGAACGTAAATGTACTGCGTCTTTTTTTATGCAACACGTTGCAACGATTTGAGACCATGTGCAGTTTAGAGCACATATTTATATCCTCATCATGATTTGGTATCTCTGTCTAACTCTTTTGGCGTACTCCATCCCTCAAATTGCATTAGTTTCTGCTAATACAGCATAATTCATTCTTTTTTGGCGTACCTCCTCCCTCAAATGCATTAGTTTCTGTTGACACAGCATAATTCTTTTTTTTTTTTGGCGTACCTCCTCCCTCAAATGCATTAGTTTCTGTTGACACAGCATAATTCTTTCTATGATTCATACATATGACGAATTAGCGCGCAAGATCATCCGGCATAGTTTCTGCTGATTCCGCATAATTCTAAGATTCGATGTTCCGAAAAGCAGTACCGGTGTTGCGAATTATTACGTTCCAATCATGCAAGATGATGTATCGTCTTGTAAGAAGAACACATCTAACATGTAAGATTTTAATTTTTTCATACCATATCATCGTTATTTATTTATATGTTTTCCTGATAAACAGTAATTTTCATGATCGGACTCTTAGATCGCATCACACATCACGTATCATGGTTAGAAGATATGCGCTAACGCCTGCATCATATAAATATCTGGAAATTGGCATCAGCGTACAATCTATACCACTGGTGGAAATTGTTCTTGGCGACAATCGTGGGAATCAATTGTTGTTACATCTTCCAACATTGAAAACGCTAATGGAAAAACGCACAGACATCGAAAAACATGCACAATTAATTGGATCAGCACCGCTATGGATTGACGAATTGTTGGTAGAATTTTGTATAATGTATAATTCGCGAATTGTGAAGATGTCGATACATAATAAGTCTTTATATTTCAAATTAGAAACTATGAAGTTTTTATTTAATCTCGAGCGTTGTATCGACCATGTGTATTCACAGCTTTCCGATTATACACATCTTGTCCATGCGAAATTTTCAAATTTTGTCACCGTGTTACAACGACATGATGTTGCTGGTGAAACTTTAGATTCGTGTCACATCGCTAAAACTATATGTGACAGCGAATATTTCGATGGTGAATCTCTTATCGATTGCGAACTGTTGGCATGTGCCATGAATGATATTGTTGACGCTGCTCGCAGCAAATATTAAATTGTACAATTAGTACATTATTTGTAACAATATATATCATAAACATATATAATGTCTCAATTTTATTTATCCGTCTTCCTTCTCTCCTCTCTTTCCATGATTCATGCGTATAACGAATTAACACACAAAATCAGCCGATACAGTTTCGACCGATACAGCATAATTATATGTATGCGCGACTGCATCAATATGTAAGAGATGTGCGGATGAAATTTGAAACTTTTGTTAACTTGCTATAGCAAAAAAAAAAAAAAAAAAAGAAGATGTTACCTGTGAAACATTCGTTGCGCATCATGCTGCTAAAATCATACGCGATAGCGAATATTATGTAGATTGCAAACTGGTGGCAGGCGCCATCAATGATATTCTAGCTGATGCTCGTAGGAAAAAAAATGTTAAAATTATATTCTTTTTAATTTTAAATAAATTTTTTAAACACATATTATTTGCCCATTTTATTTATTCATCTTTCTCCTCGCCACCTAATTTTAAGATTTGGCGTTTATTTCGTTCGAGCTGAATGATGAGTGTAAAGAAGAAGGGAAAGAAGACATGTGTGAATAGTCATTGAAAATGAAGGTGGAGAACAAAGGTATCTTACTTTTTGCAAAGCTATGCACTTCTCGATTTCAAGTTATGAGTTTAGATGCACGAGCTTGGAGATACAGCGAGACCAGTTGCTCATCAAGCTTGACAGCTGACAGTCTGTTTTTTTTCAAGTGAAACATTTTGTGAAAAAAAAAAAAATGGGAATAACACGGATTGCACCGGAGTGCGACCCTGAGGTATGTACTTTAAAATATTTTTAACATTTATTGCGTTTAACTTTTTTAAATCGTGTGAAATCAATGTCAATGTCAATGTTGTATCACGGGTTTCTATCTTCTAGGACTCGCCACCCCCGTCACCACCTGGTTGGCAGTCGTCACCCTCACCATCACCGCCGTCTTCGTCGCCTCCGCAGCCTCGAATTGTATGTAAATGCTTTTGTACATTTTACTATGTTTAATGTGTCAATGATATATCGGCGTTTGTGTATGTGTTACAGAATTATGAACTGTTGGCGGCGCAAATAATGATATTGGAGCAGTTCCTGACTGGGATTATACCTGACAATGCATCCCGGGTGGTACAACCCCTAGATTTGCGGATGCGGCCGCGGTCGGAACTGGTGGTTGGTTCGACGATGGCTGCACGATTACGGCAACCCCGGGTGCCATACAGGCAGATTGGGCCCCTGCAGCGGTCGCGGTCCTCATCACCTGAATGGATAGATGTGAGCAGGCCGCAGCCGTTGCCGTCGTCATCACACCCAGGCTGGGTGATGGCGCCTCCGGGGCCCCCATCGCAATCGACATCATCCTCGCCATCATCATCATCTGTCGATACGGTACCCTGGTGGCCGCCATCGACGCCGTCACAGCCATCGTCACCATCGCAACCATATTCACCATCGCAGTCGCCATCATCGCCATCATCGCCTGCATCGCCTGCAGCGCCCCTGTCGCCCCCATCACCCCCGTTACCACCTTCCCCCTTTTTAGAATAGTTTTTATTTTATTGTTTTATATATTTTTTCTTTTTTTATATTTACTATTATAATTATTATCGTTTTATTCTATATATTTTGTAACAATATATATTTTTAAACATATATTATTTGTCAATTTCATTTACCCGTCTTCCTCCTCGCAACCTAATTTTAAGATTCAGCATTTCTGCTGACGCCGCATAATTATGTATCATTCACTCCTTCTTCGTGCCGCGATAATGACATCACCCTGCACGGCTGCTCCAGGGGGATTCAAGTTACGCGAGATCGCGCGAGACGCAGCGATGCTTTAAAAATTATCTTTAGAATGCACGCGATTGTACCACCAAGTAACGCTGTCTCTTTCCCTCCCTAGAATTTTAGCTTTAAAGTAATGCTCTACCTCTTTCCCTCCTCCAAGTACATTGTCTAATAAATTATTATTTCTCTGTGTTGGGGGAAAATATTTGGGGGGGGTCATCCTGTCCCTCTGAAAAAATTTATTGGGCGGGTTGGGGTTTAAAAGAGATTTTTGGGGGTCATTCCTCCTCTGAAAAAATTTCCGACGGTGGGTCCGGTCTGGAGAGGTCTCCACGGCCGCTCGGCCCGGACTGATCCCCTCCATCATCGCGGCTTCCCCCACTCCGCGGCACGTGCGCGCGCAACCGGTCTTCCTCCCCCCGCAGGCCCCGCGCCCATGTTTCCCTCCGCCGCGCTCCCCCGCGCGCCCTCACTTCCCCCCGCCCTCGCGCTCCCCTCAGAGGACCTGGTTTAGAACTGTCCTAGTATTACTACTCACAGTTAGTGCGCCAGCAGAGAACACTCCAAAAAACTAGTCTCCTCGTCGGCAGCTAAGGCAAGCGTCGACGCAAATAATAATGCAGTGCCCTCCCGGGAATGTCGACTACACCTATTTGACAGAAATACTAGCCTAAAATACCTGATTGACTCAGGGTCTACGTTATCGTTAGTACCCAAGCGTTACTGTTCCGGCAGACTCTCACCTACGGATTTCGATCTGAGTGCAGCAATTGGGTCCACTATAAAGACGTACGGGCAGAAGGTCCTCTCGCTCAACCTCGCGCTTCGCCGAGAATTCAAATGGGTCTTCATCATCGCGGATGTCCGCCAAGCTATTATAGGCGCGGATTTCCTCTCGCACTATGGTCTTCTGATCGACTTAAAGGGCCGGTGCTTGGCAGACCCCCTCACCAGAATTGCTGCGCAAGGCATCCTGCATCCTGCTGCTGTTCATACGGTCTCAGCTGCGTCACGTGCGATCCAGCTCGAGGGTCCTGACGGCACCAGATACGCAGAGCTCCTTCGGACATACGAGGACCTTACTCAACCGAAGACAATGGTACTTCCAGATACTGTCAGTCCGGTCGCTCACCACATTGTCACGACTGGCCCACCAGCATTTGCACGCCCACAACGTCTGACTGGCGACAAGCTAGTAGGGGCAAAGCGACACATCGAGCTCCTGTTGTACCATGGTGTCATCCGGCCCTCTGGCAGCTCTTGGTCGAGCCCGTTGCACCTCGTGAAGAAGCAGAAGAAGAAGAAGGTGATTGAGAAGGACAAGAATCAGAAGATTATATGGGATTGGCGTGTAACCGGTGACTACCGCGGCGTTAACGCCCTTACCGAGCCGGACCGCTACCCAATACCTTGCCCGGAGGATCTCCTCCAGAGTCTTCACGAAGCTGAGGTCTTTTCCACCATCGACCTTGAGCGCGCATACCACCAGATTCCAATGGCGCCCGAGGATGTCTGCAAGACAGCCTTGACAACGCCTTTTGGGCTTTTCGAATTCTTGGGTATGCCTCCTGGACTCAGGAACAGTGGCCAGACCCTGCAACGCCATATGGATAACATCCTCAGGGGTTTAAGCTTCGTCAGGTGCTACATTGATGACCTCATAGTTGTCTCTAAGTCTCACGAGGAACATGCACATCTTGCGGCAACATAACCTGACCATCAACCGCGAGAAGTGCCACTTCGGCAAGGACGAGGTCACCTACCTAGGATACGTGGTGAATAGGTACGGCTATCGACCTCCTGTGGACAAGATGGAAGCCATTTCTACATATCCGAAGCCTCACACTGTCTCCGATCTACGTCGTTTCATCGGCATGCTGAATTATTACCGCTGTTGTATACCACATGCTGCCGAGATGCAGGCGCCCTTGTGCGTCTATCTGAAGGATGCCAAGAAGAAAGACAAGCGGAAGATTCTGTGGACTCCCCTGACCGAGGAGTGTTTCCAGGCCTGCAGAGATAGCATCGTGGCGGCCGCTCGGACTGCGTTCCTCTCACCGTCAGCACAGCTGTCCCTAACCACCGATGCCTCCGACGTCGCACTAAGCGCGGATCTCGAGCAGAGGGTGGACGGCAGCTGGGTGCCACTTGGTTTTTTCTCGCGAAAGCTAACCAGCACAGAAACACGCTACAGTACATATGATCGTGAGTTACTGGCAGTTTTCGCAGCAATTAAATATTTCAAGCACATACTTGAGGGCCGCCCATTCATCGTTCGGACGGACCACCGTCCATTGGTGTATGCCTTTGCTCAGCGGCTAGACAAAGCCTCTCTCAGGCAGCAGCGACACTTGGACTTCATCTCCCAGTATACTACGGAGATCGTACACTTGTTGCGTGGCCAGGGCAGTCTTCTGGATTTCTCCTGGGGAATTTGGCGGGGATCGTCGCCCGTGGAACGCTAAAGCGTTCAGCTCCTTGGACGCGGATTATTTAAGAGGTAGGTAAAATGAAACTAAGAACTAGAACTGAATAAACGATTGGAAACACAAAAGGTTGTATATTAAATGAAGAAAATAAACGAATTGAACACAATATAAATTCCGAGAACTGTTATTATACGTCTCAACTGTTAGGCTCTTCAGGATCAAGTGAAGTTTTCCTGGGTCCTTTGCGTTTTTCTTTTTGTTAATAACAAGATGTCTTAGTTACTAAGAGCCAATCGCAAATTTACTAATTAATTAGCTTAATTCCTATTCGTCGATCCGGTTCCTTCCGGTCTTCGACTTTTATAAAACCAAGCGTTTAACTACATTGCGCTGGAATTACACACCTAGGAGAAGGGAGAGACGAGAAGTTCATTTATTCAAACATTCGTTTCCAAGAGGGTATCGATTAGTTTATAATCCTGAAGGCCCTTCATTAAGGGATCTCTAACTATTTTCAAACACCTCGGACTTGTGCGAACTTCACTTCGTCTCCCTTTCCTATTACAGTCATGTGATCCGATTCAAACTTCGCGCTTCTGAAGTTTATACTAAACGCCGTTAGACGGGAGTCGCAACACTTCCCTCCTTATACAAAAGGTGTTTTCCAATGGAAACAGCTTTTCCAAAGATATGTTTATCAATTTTGATTTTAATTCCTAATTTAAGCTATAAATAAACTTCTTATAGTGAAGCTTTCCTGCACCTCCTCTCCTCGCCTCCCCCACGGTATCCGAGCTACTCGGTCCACCCGGGTTCCCGCGAAGAATGCGATTCGAGAGACGTTACAGAATGTTCACTGTGTTACAATTTGCTACAATTTTGTCTCCAAAACACGACGTCTCCAGATTTATTCTGGGTAATACATGAAATTTTAATGATAAACTAACGTGGCATCGAGTTCACAAACAAATGGAATAAAGTGATCTTAACTTATACCAAGGTGGTGTAACACATTAAAACAATAAAGAAATACAACGCTACTATGATAAAGGTGAGTATCTTTAAGGAATCTAATCTTACACATGTTAATTTTAATTTCTTCACATGAACTATTTTGATTTTATTAACTCTTATGCCTATTTCTGCATTCAAATTATCAAACATTCTAACAATTTTGTTAAGTGCTAACCAGCTAGAATCGAGTTTAGATGTTTTGGTTCTCTGAACAAATATACATCATCTCTTACACAAAATTTATAAGATCTGTCCCTTCTACCATAATACAATTTGCATTTCTACTTTGCCTTTTTCAGATTTGTCGCTGCCACAGCCTGGGTTGCGTTTATCTTTAAAAATAAGTCATCCAAATGATCAACAAACGTTCATAGAATTTGTTTAACAACTTCCGAAGAATATAGCCTTTACGCCAAGTACAAAGTCACGTGGAAGAATTTACAAATACCTAATGACCACCGATGGAGAATTCATAAAATTCTTTATGGAAGAATTGGAGCTTAGATGTAAGTGGAGCTATAACTTCATGGGCGTAAGTTGTAATTGCATATTCTAAGCTATTTAGTTCCTGTTTTAGAAGACATTCCACAAAATCCCAACTAACATGCTCGATATTATTATATTCAGAGATGCTGACTACTTGGACATCCAAGGTATTTGAAGGAAATTACCGAAGATTTAAGATGGTCCTGGCTTACTGATTGTGCTGGACGTGACTTTACAAGAGATGAAGGTAAGAAATTTTATGTTGACAAAAACCATTGTTCCTATAACATTGATGTTATATTATTCAATTTGTTCCGAGTGAAAATTCGTTATAAATTAACAAATCTTTAGTGGCTTGACATGACTTCATACTTGAGGGAGAGGAGGAAAAAGAAAACGAATAAAATTATCCTTGCACATATGGAGGTAATCCCTAGAGTAAATAATATTAAGGGGAAAAGGGTGATGGGTGATTGGCGTTAATGAGGTTGTCTTTGTCATTAAGACTCTATTACTATTTTGTTCAATTAGGTCACCATTTCCTGAGGCCACATCAACGGAGGATCGTGTCCCATCATCTGCGCGCTTGGTCACAAACAAAGTCCGGCATATTTCAGCCTCTAAATTTGGCTCGTCAGCCCCTAACCAGACACAAGCCGCGGGCCGCAGGTCGTGGACCTGGACGGGGTGCTTAAAGCCTATCCGATGTTCCAGGTGGAACGAGTCTGCGCCCTGAGGTACGTGGGCAGCCCCTAGCACGTTCTGTGACGGAATGCCTTCAAGGTCGGCCTTTCTGATGTCTAACAGACAGACTGGCTGGAGCACATCCACACGACCCCGGGAACGATCCTCCTAACATTACATTCTTAATCTCTTTCTAGGTATTTCTACCACAAAGAAAAATGAAATTTTCCTGGCATAAAGTAAGCGTCACCGTCATTTGAACTGTCATTCAAAAAGCTCAATCTAAATGAAGACCTCAGGTGGACCGTTAATATTTGCTTCATGGACAAGGAAGATGGTAACTATTACCTTCCATTATTTTCCATATTCTATTACAGTCTGTATTCTCTACTTTTCAGAATCTGCAAGTGGCAAATCGTTGGCGCCTACGACAACCCTTTGCAGACGCTTAGAAGAAGAGATGTCTGTACAGTCCGTCTTAGTACAGTTAGATGTGTGATTTATGGTTTTTAAGTCTGTTCAAAATACTTCACATCTGTGAGGAAAGATTTTGAAGATGAAGGGGCCTTGAATAATTAACCAATTCCAACACTGACTCTATCTTTCTGACAATGGTAATAGCCGTTTCGGGATCAGGTAAATCTTTGCTGTCTTTCCATCTATTCAAATAGAATCGCGCGGTTTCATTCTAAAGGCCTTTAATAAAACTGATTGTTGTCGAGTTCCTTCATAAATCGTTAACACCAACTACTTATTCTGAATTATAAGCGTCCCTGGCGGTCTCTAACACACTATTTAACATGTCATTGACTCGCGCTCCGAAAACCTCTATCGTTTCATTTTTACCCTAGTGTAAATTCATTAATTCAGCATTCAAACTATGGACATTAAAGGACTGTGCGAAAATCCCCTTTTTCAGGCTTTACCTTGACGTTAATTAAGTTGCATTGTTTAATAAATTCGATTAACGAGTCGGACTCTCCATCAAACCTTGGAACTGAATCCCTCACCAATTTTAACGAGAGATAAGATTTAGGAATAAAATTTACTAATTCCGACGATTTTAGTGCAGGAACTACACTTGAGCATGGCGACTCACTACTTAGTTCGGGCAAATTAATGACAGTTGTACTCAGTAGTGTCGGCAAAAGATTTAGCTCGCGTAATTATGACTCATCCCCGGGAATTTCTAAATTAGCAGCAACAACCGTGGCTGGGCAGGGCAAAGGATCCTCTGACTCGGGCGGATTAACAATAGGGTTACTGATTTGTGTCGGCAAAATACTTAATGTTCGAGATCATGAGAACGTAATAGGGCGCTCTATTTGAATCGTTTCAGCAAATATACATCCTCAACTTCGAAAACCCCGTAAGCAACATGATCGCGGTCGTCGTCCCTTACGTTTTAATGAATTCTTATTTCTACGCAATATTTCGTAGTGTAGATACGGAACTCTATCTTATCAACTAATAACTAACACAACGCAACGATAAATTACAGCATCCTAATTTAACAATTGAACCATAAATTGGGCATTTTGATTAAACTCCAATCTCTCACGCCATTGCAGATGAGTGTTCTATGTCGCCCCGCTGTCCTGGTTGATCTCAGCGAAGGTTCTCTGGTTGAGTGCATGTGGCTTCAGGTAAAACTGGTACGGTCGTCCGAAGTCACTTCCCTCTGGCATTCACCCATGTTCCGGGGGAAACCGTCCAAAAACCCAGGAAAGAGGGACTGCACGAATTGGCCGATGGTTGTCTTCGAATCCTACGTCCACAAGCCGGCGAATTTGAAGTATCCCACCGCTGTCACCAATTTGTTGCGTGGCCAGGGCAGTCTTCTGGATTTCTCCTGGGGAATTTGGCGGGGATCGTCGCCCGTGGAACGCTAAAGCGTTCAGCTCCTTGGACGCGGATTATTTAAGAGGTAGGTAAAATGAAACTAAGAACTAGAACTGAATAAACGATTGGAAACACAAAAGGTTGTATATTAAATGAAGAAAATAAACGAATTGAACACAATATAAATTCCGAGAACTGTTATTATACGTCTCAACTGTTAGGCTCTTCAGGATCAAGTGAAGTTTTCCTGGGTCCTTTGCGTTTTTCTTTTTGTTAATAACAAGATGTCTTAGTTACTAAGAGCCAATCGCAAATTTACTAATTAATTAGCTTAATTCCTATTCGTCGATCCGGTTCCTTCCGGTCTTCGACTTTTATAAAACCAAGCGTTTAACTACATTGCGCTGGAATTACACACCTAGGAGAAGGGAGAGACGAGAAGTTCATTTATTCAAACATTCGTTTCCAAGAGGGTATCGATTAGTTTATAATCCTGAAGGCCCTTCATTAAGGGATCTCTAACTATTTTCAAACACCTCGGACTTGTGCGAACTTCACTTCGTCTCCCTTTCCTATTACAGTCATGTGATCCGATTCAAACTTCGCGCTTCTGAAGTTTATACTAAACGCCGTTAGACGGGAGTCGCAACACACTCAGCTCAAACGATTGTGGCCGTTCGAGATTCGATTGCATTCGAGGTTACCAGGGCTGCTTTTTTTACATCGCTAACATTCTACAGTATTTCATGAACATGGTGAGGGCACTGCCAAGCCACAGGGTCCCGTCTAGAACAGTTCTAATTCATGTTGAAACACCACTGTGGCAGATATAGCGTGAAGTAAACGGATGATTATTAATGAGACACGTTCGCGCAGTCCTGTCACAAAATTTAATTTACATTACTTCGGTTATGTTTATTTTCCCGATGTTAACATAAAATAATGTATAGTAGATTTTGAAATAAATGCGTATTTCTTTGCTCTACACATTTCCACTAATAATGAGCGTCTTAGATTTTATTATATGAAGACTGCTACGAATAAAATACCACAAGGCTTTATTCATCTCAGTATTCTGCTTTCCTAACCCCTGCCATCTCTACGAAATATCTATATAACATTCGTTTCCATTTTTTTCTTTACTACCCTACCATCCCGCTTTATTTATTTGTGTATTCCATTATAAATCCGTTCATTTATTTACTTTGGACATTAGAACTTTATCGTTTATAGTGCCAAAATTATTATGATTTTTTTTGAGGTTCATTCCAATAAAAGTCATGTGACATTTATTCTTGGTGTTATTTACGCTACAGTATCGCGAATATAGCCGATCGCGCAGATTTATATAATTATGACGATCATAGGCAGATACCGCAGTGCCCTCACCATATTCCTGAAATACTGTAGAATGTTAGCGATGTATAAAAAACAGCTCTGGTAACCTCGAATGCAATCGAATCTCGAACGGCCACAATCGTTTGAGCTGAGTGTACATGTAAAGGGCGAGGATAACCTTGTCGCGGACGCGCTGTCCCGCGTGTGTGTAGTGGATATGCCCACCGTTCTGGATGCGGTTACCATACAAGCTGCCCAGGAACAGGATGCTGAGATGCAAGCAGCACGCAAAGATACGTCCCTCTCTCTGCAGTCCCTGTCCATTGGCGCGGAGACCCTTTGGTGTGATATCACGGATGGTGTCGTGCGACCGTACCTTCCCCGGAGCCTCCGTAGGCGGGCTTTCGATGTAGTCCATGGTTTGGCCCACCCCAGTGGCCGAGTTACGTCCCGCAGGCTGAGGGAAAAGTTTGTCTGGCCAAAAATCAGACAGGATGCGCTCCGCTGGGCGCGCGAGTGTGTCCCATGCCAGCGTGCTAAAATACACAGGCACAACAAGGTCATCCCGAATAACATTGAGGTCCCGGACAGCCGCTTTAATCACGTTCATTTGGACATAATTACCATGCCGCTGGTTGGAGACTTGCGCTACTGCCTCACGGTCATTGATCGTTTTTCGAGATGGCCGATTGCTGCCCCACTCAAGGACATCCAGGCGAGCACCGTGGCTGCTGCTTTCTACGAGCACTGGATCTGCACCAACGGCACGCCGCTCACGATCACTACGGACCAGAGGACCCAGTTCGAGTCCGCTCTTTTTTTTCACCGCCCTGGCGCAGAGAATTGGAGCACGAAGGATCCACACGACGCCTTACCACCCCCAGGCCAACGGGATGGTCGAGAGGTTGCATCGGACACTTAAGGCCGCGCTGATGTGTAGTCCGCTCATCCCCTGGCCTCAGCTTCTGCCGACCGTCCTTCTAGGATTGCGCACGGCATACAAGGAGGACCTTAGAGCTTCCCCCGGGGAAATGCTGTATGGTACAGCCCTCCGCGTTCCGGGGGAGTTTTTTGTGACAAGGGACGCACCAGCAATCCCGCAGGGTTTCGCCGAGAAGCTCACCCAGCACATGCAGAGCGTGCGGCCGGTGCCCACGAGTCACCACTCCCAAAACCACGCCTTTGTTTTTAAGGGCCTTTTGACATATTCCCACGTCTTCAGGCGCGTCGATGCGGTGCGGCGTCCTCTCGAGCCGCCTTATACTGGCCCATACGAGGTGGTCAAGCGGGTCAACGACCGGGTTTTCGTCATCAGGGTTGGTGCGGAGGAAAAGTCCGTGTCCGTGGACTCTTTAAAGCCGGCCCACATTGCCCAAGATGGCACCGTGGCTCAGCTGCCATGTCAGCACTAGTCGCCATTATCAGGGAGGCAATCGCCGCCGTCAATCGAACCACCACCGCCATCTTCTCAACCGTTGGTTCAACCTAAGTCGCCTACTGAAAAAAGGGTCACTTTCTCGATCCCTTCTCCTCCCTCGAAGGCCTCTGGGGGGGGGGGGAGTGGATGTGGCGGTCACGCCACAGCGTCACCAGGGTGCACCACCGGTGCCCCAGCAGTAGGCGCGCTCTAGCGAGAGACGAAAGCAGCATCTGAGGCCTCGCGAAGTCTACGGCGCGGAAGCGCGATCTTCAATTGTCTCATCGTGACAATCGTCACTTGTATTACGCGTACGAACAGAAAAGTCGCTCTTTCTTTCCCTGTAATTTCTCCTACATTTGAGAGGGTGAAAACATACATTCTGTTACTGGTTTCAAGTGTGCTTTATTTTAACATACATTCGGCGACCCAACATATCGCGAGATCGCGAGCGCGATAATTATCGATCCGAATAAATCTAATCTTACACATTGTGACGAAACGTCACGAAGCGAGCGAAGCCGAAGCGCAACGGCCCACGGTGCCCCCCTCCCCAACGCGATCCGCGCTCGGTACACTTAGTACACCACGCGCCACTAGATCGCGTTCGCTTCTCGCAAGTGGAATTCACCGCGCATTAGGATATAAGACCCGCGGCGACCGAAGACAATCATCCGAGTGGGGATTAAGGAGCCCCCTCACCACACCAATCGAATGACTGGAAATTGCCCAGATTCGTATTGTGTGGACGCTAACAGCGTGACTCCGCCGTAACCAAAACCGCTTCGGTGGAGTGGCTGCATGTTGCCCAGGCTCCCTGAACCTGTTCCGTACCTCCGTACCGCCAACAGAAAGCGACTGGACGTTGCCCGGGCTCTCTCTGAAGGCGCCTCCGACCTTCCCGTACCTAAATCGAGGGGACTGGACGTTGCCCGGACCTCGACCGACCGTACCTCCGACCCGCCGACAGAGAAGCGACTGGACGTTGCCCGGCTCTCTGAAAGCATCTCTCCTAACCTCGTCGTAACGTAGTCAACAGGCAAACGGACACGTTCCGAGCCTCAACCGACGGCGACTCTTCGGCATCAAGCCCGCGATACTTTCCGGCCAATAGCCGCGTACTCGTAGTTAATAGGATAATCAAATAATCACCTAGGAATAAGGATTGTACATATTAAATAAACACAGTTAAACTAATCAAGGCTCGAATCGCTTTGAACCCTGCGACTCGGCTGAGTTATTCGATGAGTTCCAGACCCTGCGTGACGCCCACGCAGAGTGGGCGTCACAACATGTTAATTTTAATTTCTTCACATGAACTATTTTGATTTTATTAACTCTTATGCCTATTTCTGCATTCAAATTATCAAACATTCTAACAATTTTGTAAAGTGCTAACCAGCTAGAATCGAGTTTAGGTGTTTTTGGTTCTCTGAACAAATATACATCATCTCTTACAGAAAATTTATAAGATCTGTCCCTTCTACCATAATACAATTTGCATTTCTACTTTGCCTTTTTCAGATTTGTCGCTGCCACAGCCTGGGTTGCGTTTATTTTTAAAAATAAGTCATCCAAATGATCAACAAACGTTCATGGAATTTGTTTAACTACTTCCAGGGAATATAGCCTTTACGCCAAATACAAATTCACGTGGAAGAATTTACGAATACCTAATGACCACCGATGGTGAATTCATAAAATTCTTTATGGAAGAATTGGAGCTTAGATGTGAGTCGAGCTATAACTTCATTGGCGTGAGCCATAATTGCATATTCTAAGATATTTAGTTCCTGTTTTAGAAGACATTCCACAAAATCCCAACTAACATGCTCGATATTATTATATTCAGAGATGCTGACTACTTGGGTCTCCAAGGTATGTTTAAGGTGTTTGAAGGAAATTCCCGAAGATTTAAGATGGTCCTGGCTTACTGATTCTGCTGGACGTGACTTTACAAAAGATGAAGGTAAGAAAGTTTATGTTGACAAAAAACCATTGTTCCTATGACATTGATGTTATATTATTTAATCTGTTTCGAGTGAAAATTCATTATAAATTAACAAATCTTTAGTGGCTTGACATGACTTCATAGTTGAGGGAAAATGAATAAAATTATCCTTGCACATATGGAGGTAATCCTTAGAGTAAATAATGTTAAGGGAAGAGGTCACTGAAATTTTGAAATCCGAAAATATTTGAGACATGCGGAATTCCTCTTAAGTGAAGGAAGTAGGTTTGAAGTAAAGCCCTTATGCCAGTCGGGACATAGTTTTAATCACTGGTTTTCATAGAATTTACATTACGTTACAAAAATCAATCATAACTTCAAAAACCTTCTTGCGCAAAGTGTGTGATGCCACAGCCTCCAGGTTTTACAGCGAAGAAGGATCCATAGTAAAGTAAAAAATTGTGTATCGAGAAGTTTCTACGTCTCATACTTTTTAAGCTAAAAATGATTGAATTTATTAAATGTCAAAAATGCAACAGTTTTGCGCAAGGAACATTAAATATATTAAAAAAGTAAGTTTTGAGATAATTGCATTTTAAATCTAAAGAGTAAATTCCAGACCACTTCCCTTTTTGTATAGTCTAAAATCCACCTGGTTGATACACATCCTCATCAATCTTGCGTCTCTTTATGTTTTGTTTCTTCTTAAAGCGCTTTCTAGTACTGGATTGCTGTTATGTACTGCAGGTTTCTCTTCTGTTGTCTCTGTCTCTTGCTATACTTATAGCTGTTTTAGAACAACTTGCCCAGCTGTTTGCTTCCTCACTGTCAATGAGCGTACATAACCCATATCAAATTCTGAAACAGCACATGCCACAGCTACTTCAAGTCTTGCCTCCGATACAAATGTTGTCTTCGGGCAGAATCTGCACACTTTTGCATGGAGAGATTAATTTGCATTTTGAGTGCCTCCCTTACAGCACCTTGCCATCAAATTTTCATTTGACAGTGTTTCGTGTCAGGGTTTCACTTTGGTTGCTTGCCCTTAGGACATCTGGCATGGTTAGGATTGCTGTCTACAGAGCTACAGTGATCTAAAGTAGCCATCACAACATCTTCCATGGCCTTTACATTCGGCATATTTTTTACAATAGCATTTCTGTAACACTAGAAGTAAATTTTGCAACCCGACAGAAAATATCAAATTGATAAAATATACATATATTTTCTGCAATCACTTTATAACCTATAATAATAGCACGCTTCACTCTACTCTTACTTTTGCGATATCTTCGGCTAATGAGGTCCATTTCACTCGTTTTATACCAGCTAATTTCACTGCACCATAAAATCTCACGTCTAGCGCCCGGAGAGACTGACCTCTGTCGGCAGCCACGGACCTTTTGGGCCCGCTTAGAGATTTACCTACTGTACACTAGGCGGCAAAATCGGCTTCCCTCCGGAAATTTGGCAACGTTGCATGTCGGGTCCCCCTGTGTCGAAGAACCACTGAGTTATGCCTAGTGACAATGGTGACAATTTCACAAATTATTATTTAGTATGCTAAAATGAGTTTTGCTTGATAAAACATTACACGTAAGAGGATGATGGGCTCGATTCCTCATCTATTTGGCAAAGAAGTAGCATGTATCGTAGGTAGAAAGTTTTTAGACTGCCAGGCCGAAGTCTAGGTAGACGCACGAAATCCCTATATCGGTGTTCCAGCAAGGGAAGGCGAGGGAAGGCGTTTTGGCCGCCGCGACCCCGAGATAGCCGCCGCCCGCATAAGACCCTCTCACTTGCACATAAAGCCCTGTCCTTGTTTAGCACCAACCCTGTCTACCGCATGCTCTCCGTCACTCCCGTGCAGCGAATTGCCGCTAAGAGGCTAGTTATTTCTTACGAAGAAGCCATATCGATGGTCCTCACCAGTGGGTGGAAACTGAATAGGAAACTTCCGGGATAGCGTTTAGGTAGGAAGGGAAAATCTCTTATACCCCAGAGGGTGCTAGTGTCGCGGTATAGTTGTGTTTGTATCTGTACATACACGATTGGCTGAGACTTATACAGTCTTATAAGTGAAACAAGTAAGACGTGAGTGAAACGCTAAGTATTAGGTATTTACTTGTGTTTATTGTTTCATTTAAAATAAATGTGCAGAAGAATGGAGCAATTGCAAAGACGGTGACAGGTAGGAAAGTTTTATCTACGGTTCGAGTTACAGTTAAGACACTTGTTTCTTTGAATTTTCGTGATGTTTTTAGGTTATAAACTCTACTATCAAAATCTTTCAATTTACTATAAAAATTATTAAAAATGATTTCCTAAATTTAAAACTTTTATTTTTGGAATGCACTCGTTAAATGCTATTAACAGACACAAAAATAAATTTTGTTAGATGGAACGAGAGGACGGAGAGGACCAACAGTACATTGGCGATGCGCAGTGCCAAGTTGTACTTCAAACAGCAGCATAAAGAGACACAGCTTCCCTAAGAACGTGGCAAGGAGTGAACAATAATTACTTAGCACTATAGTATTTAAGCAAACTGTTAAATTCAATATAAGGAACATTTTTCAAAGAAAAATCTGAGCCACTCACTATTCCTTACCTCTACTTGTATTTTTTACATTTAAGTATCTTATACAAAATGTAGGGTAAGAGATACATTTGTTGGCATTATCAATTATTGTTGGCAAAATAATCTCCAATTATGCCAATAATAACTGAAAAGATGGGGAAGGTTTAGATAAGAAACTTCACGTGAATGTGAAATATTTAATTAAATTCAATTACTGCAAATTTAATTAAATATTTCCCCCAACACCTGAATTTCATATTTAAATCTTCTTAACGAGCCAACAAATGTATTTCTTATTCTACATATTACAATACGCAGATTCTGAGTATATTTAATTTTCCCGGCATGAGTCGCCATATTGAATTTTAGTTCAAAAGAATCTCTAATAACGTAGAGGGCGCGCAAATACTAAACCGAAAGTTTTGCTGGAGTTTCCACCCCCTGGTCCTCACTATCGATAGGTTATTTTCACTATGGATAGTTATCGGTATTGATAATCGTGGGTTGATATCCGTGCAATTCTAATCGCTTTGCTTAAGAACTGCTGCTAAAGCTGATAAAGCATTAAACTTAGCATAATAATAATCAAAAACATCGAAACCATCGAAGTTTTCCTAATGGATTTCGATGTTTTTGATTATTATTATGCTAAGTTTAATGCTTTATCAGCTTTAGCAGCAGTTCTTAAGCAAAGCGATTAGAATTGCACGGATATCAACCCACGATTATCAATACCGATAACTATCCATAGTGAAAATAACCTATCGATAGTGAGGACCATCGATATGGCTTCTTCGTAAGAAATAACTAGCCTCTTAGCGGCAATTCGCTGCACGGGAGTGACGGAGAGCATGCGGTAGACAGGGATGGTGCTAAACAAGGACAGGGCTTTATGTGCAAGTGAGAGGGTCTTATGCGGGCGGCGGCTATCTCGGGGTCGCGGCGGCCAAAACGCCTTCCCTCGCCTTCCCTTGCTGGAACACCGATATAGGGATTTCGTGCGTCTACCTAGACTTCGGCCTGGCAGTCTAAAAACTTTCTACCTACGATACATGCTACTTCTTTGCCAAATAGATGAGGAATCGAGCCCATCATCCTCTTACGTGTAATGTTTTATCAAGCAAAATTCATTTTAGCATACTAAATAATAATTTGTGAAATTGTCACCATTGTCACTAGGCATAACTCAGGGTGCGTTCCAATTCACGCATTATGCGCATAGACCGCAGCGCAGACGCTGCGCGCATGAATAGCGTTCCGTTTCCAGCAGCGCATGAACCGCAGTAACGAAACGGAACGGGTTTCGATGCGTCTGATGCTCGTGAGGTAACGCGGGAATGTTCAAAACTTACTTACAAATAGCTATGCAGTTGGATGGATTACGGTTAATTTAACCTCACAAAATTACCTTTTTCAAAAAAAGGTACAAAAAGAGCGCCAAGTATATAATCCCATCAAAAAGAATCCCATTTAAAAACATTGTCGTAAATTAATAGCTTTACAAAACTAATGATATACACCAATTGCGCCAATTATCGCAATGACTATTTATACAAACAAAAAAATGTATCAAATAATAGTAAACAGATATATTTTTATACAAATAAATATTTTAATACGAATAAATATTTTATTCAAAATAGTTGGCGCTGCTCTCTGAAAAAAATTTTAAGTGTCTTGGTTAATAAATAATCAAGGCCAGACTTATTGATTCAGACATATTTATTCAGTTTAGCAACACCAATTCCGAGAGCAGCGCCAACTATTTTGAATAAAATATTTATTCGTATTAAAATATTTATTTGTACACTCAGCTCAAACGATTGTGGCCGTTCGAGATTCGATTGCATTCGAGGTTACCAGGGCTGTTTTTTTTACATCGCTAACATTCTATAGTATTTCATGAATATGGTGAGGGCACTGCCAAGCCACAGAGTCCCGTCTAAAACAGTTCTAATTCATGTTGAAACACCACTGTGGCAGATATAGCGTGAAGTAAACGGATTATTATTAATATGAGACACGTTCGCGCAGTCCTGTCACAAAATTTAATTTACATTGCTTGGGTTATGTTTATTTTCCCCGCTGTTAACATAAAATAATGGATAGTAGATTTTGAAATAAATGCGTATTTCTCTGCTCTACACATTTCCACTAATAATGAGCGTCTTAGATTTTAATGTATGAAGACTGCTACGAATAAAATACCACAAGGCTTTATTCATCTCAGTATTCTGCTTTCCTAACCCTTGCCATCTCTACGAAATACCTATATAACATTCGTTTCCATTTCTTTCTTTACTACCCTACCATCCCGCTTTATTTATTTGTGTCTTCCATTATAAATCCGTTTATTTATTTACTTTGGACATTAGAACTTTATCGTTTATAGTGCCAAAATTATTATGATTTTTTTTTGAGGTTCATTCCAATAAAAGTCATGTGACATTTATTCTTGGTGTTATTTACGCTACAGCATCGCGAACATAGCCGATCGCGCAGATTTATATAATTATGAGGATCATAGGCAGATACCGCTACAGTGGTGTTTCAACATGAATTAGAACTGTTCGAGACGGGACCCTGTGGCTTGGCAGTGCCCTCGGCATGTTCATGAAATACTATAGAATGTTAGCGATGTAAAAAAAACAGCCCTGGTAACCTCGAATGCAATCGAATCTCGAACGGCCACAATCGTTTGAGCTGAGTGTATAAAAATATATCTGTTTACTATTATTTGATACATTTTTTTGTTTGTATAAATAGTCATTGCGATAATTGGCGCAATTGGTGTATATCATTAGTTTTGTAAAGCTATTAATTTACGACAATGTTTTTAAATGGGATCCTTTTTGATGGGATTATATACTTGGCGCTCTTTTTGTACCTTTTTTTGAAAAAGGTAATTTTGTGAGGATTTCACACATTTTGTAGTGTTTATCGATGACTGGATAATTTTTTCACCCCGTCGAGGTTATTTTTTTTAATTAACAATATATTATATTGTCGTCCAAACTACGCACACCTGCAAAGCTACAAGACAATTGGATTGGTGGAATTGGTTTAAATTTGAGTTTTCAAATATGAAGCAAACATACAAGAAGCACACAGAGGATCGAAGCTGAATAAAAGTTTAATTAAAGTTTAATTAATATTATACTATATTACAATAAATTTTTTTTCTAACGTAGATCACACTGCATCATCTTGTGCTTCAGTTATCTGTAAATAAATATATAAAATCCACATTTTAGTTACAATATAACTTAGAAGTTTTAGAAGAAGTGTGGAATTTTCCTATAGTAAGCGTGGAGACTACATAATGTGTCCGAAGGAGGTGAGAGCGTATGGCAGAAACTCTTGTTGAAGGAAATTTAAATGCTAATGGTAATTTATCAAAAATGAACGAAGAGCTCCAATATATTTAACGCACAATTTATTGGTGTTGGAATAAAATTAATTTAATATGTTCATTAGTGAATTTAAATATTGGTAATGTGAAACTAATAAAATTAATAATTAGCGTGGGAACTACGGTGGATTTTAAAATAAAGTTTTAGAAATATCTTTCACAAGAGATAGAAAAGTATCAAGGGAGATGCGTTTTCAGCGCACTTTCTTCAATCAATAATGTAACTTTCTCTACATTGCAAGCAGTAAGCTATAATTTTCTTAATTCTTAATGCTACGCTAATTTGACAAAGTTCGTCGATTTACCTTATTTGACAAATTTCTTTCAAGCTTCTCTGTCTATCTATCCTTCTTCGGACAACCTCCAAGGCTGTACATCCCCTTCATTTCTATCGAAGCTTGTGCGTCCCCTTCATTTTTACCCAAGCCTGTGCATTCCTTTCGTTTCTATATAAGCCCGTGCGTCCCCTTCATTCATTTCTATAAGCTTTATACATAAAAACTCTAATGTAAAAATAGTTTGCTGGTATAAAAACAATATATTATTTTGTCGAAACTTCTGGGAAAGAAGATGCTTTACTGTCAAACCTCCTCCGGACAACTTCCAAGTCTGTGCGTTCCCTCCGTTTCTATATGCTCTACGTAAATAGTCTATTGAAAAATTTTGGCGACTTACCTTGTTAATTGAGACAATAATTCAGTGTCCTCTGTGGTGTAAAAACTCCTGTCACTTAAAAATTTTTAACTAGTTTCCTTATTTCACACTTGACAGGTTATAATTGTTTGACACTAGCTACTTAGGTTACGTTTACCTCGACAGTTCTGCTCTCTGCTAGCTGTCACGTGACAACGATTTGTTACGCGATTGGCCGAAAGTGCCGAAACCTTCAGCGAATCAGCGACGTGGATATTGGAGACATTTCCTCTCCCTTTCATGTTCCCCTCTTGCCTAGAAGCGTAGGACGATGACTATGAAAGATCTTAACATGAAATTCGGCAAATTGCTACTTTACATCAAAATATCTCAGCTCCTAAGGCACGTAGGAACAAAACGAAGACACTTTTCTTATGTAAATCAAACCCAATCTATCCATTAAGACCATTCAAAGTCTAATCGGATCAGCCGTTATTGAGATTCGATAATCTCAGGGTACTTGACAGCGCGGCGTGCCGTAATAGATACACTCTGTGTCTCGCGCTGCGCATATATCTATATATATACTTGGCGCGAGACACTACCGTGTCTCTTGATTCGAGACTTCTGGACGGTGGTCGAAGCACGCTTCCTAACTACATCGGTTACTTCGTCCTAAGGATCGGGGACCGCCTCCTAACGAAATTTGATGGCTTTATTGGTTCCTGGATTTTCTCAACCCGAGTTTTTCTATTCTTCTTGAACAGCGATAATTATTGAAAGCGAAGACCATACCATATTTTATGAGTTTTGCAGGACGAACTGCTGCTTACCCAGCGTAATTTGGTAAGCAGATGTGTAATGGAAAAATGAAGTTATTTATTATCCGCGTCCGGGGTAAATTCAAGGTTTTGAAGGCTATTGAATAGAACCGCAGGCTCTCGTACGTCTTTTGGATTAGAGTATAGCTGTAAAGTTAGCATTATAAGAGCACATTCGAAAAACTTAGCAGTAGAAGCCTTTAAGAAATAACAATGTGCGCTACGTATTTGCTTCCTTCCTCATCTTTCGTTTCGACCCTGCCTGAAACCTTCAAGGGATGTGTTGTTCGCTTCGAAATTGAGTCCGTTGTGTTGGTTGCAATTCATACAGCGAGTGCAGAGATGGCAGTACCAATTTCGTAGAATTCCCTAGAATCCTCCAACTTCTAGCGCATAATGCGTGCAGCAAGTGCAGAAAATAAAGGGTGCGTTCCAATTCACGCATACTGCACATGAAATTGGTGGCATCGTATTGGTGGCATCTTACGATTCCCTAGAATTTCTCTCACTTGCCACCAATACGATGCCACTTCCGGTGCAGCGAGCGGTGCAGCAATCGCAGAATTTCAAAGGAGAAGCAGTCACTGCACCGCTCGCTGCACCGGAAGTGGCATCGTATTGGTGGCAAGTGAGAGAAATTCTAGGGAATCGTAGATGCCACCAATACGATGCCACCAATTTCATGCGCAGTATGCGTGAATTGGAACACAGCCAAAAGCATGGGCAGTCAATGCGCATATTACGCGCATGCGTATTTGTCGCTTTACGTGTGCTTCTGTATATCGAATTCGAATACTGCAAACAAGGGAAAGTAGGGTACTTCCGGCTATATTAGAAAGAAACGCTATAAAATTTGAGCAACTTACACATTTGCTAGTTTGTTTATATGAATTGATAGTTTGAAGTGTCTAATTTTTATTAGTATGACCGAGAAAGCATAAATTTACGTTGTAAAAAAGTTGGAAGCAATATAAAAAAAATGTTCATTTGATTATTTTTTTGTTTTAAAATGAATTACCACATGAATCACAAATGTATTCTTCAGGGGTATTCCATCCTGAACATTTTTCATGTGCTCATGGACCACATGCTCGATTCAAAATTTACTTTTTTCGTCCTCAGTTTCCTTTTACCTCTATTTTGGGTTTTTATGTGGAAGCGTGTAAAGAAATATTCCTGGCTTCATTCTGCCTTATTCGTAATTGTTTTATGTCAGTTGCATTTAAGCCAGAAAAAAGTAATGGTAAAAGCTGGGTACCATTACCCTTCAATTTGGTGCAGTCTTACCTCACAACACATGTTGAAATAGTTGAAGCAATACACTGCATTGAATTTTCATATCACCAAACGCCAAATGTGAGTTTGAAAGTATGTATAAACATTTCTCCATTTAATGAGAATAATATAAATAATTTATATTTATTCCAGGTATTAATTTGCCTTACTTAAGAGGGTAGACACAGGTGATGCAGCGCGCTGTATACCGACACAATCTGGCCCAAAACATGGGTTTGGAAAATTACGTTGTTTGTCCTTATATGAGCAGATTTTGGGCTGGGCGAGATCTCATTCGGAAGATGAAGGTTCAGTGCAGCGCGCTCTGGTCATGGTTCGACGAGATTGTGTTGATATGTAATAATATGAGTGTCCAAAGTAGAGAAAAAATCGACAAAGTACACTCGCAGAGTCCAAGTATTTGTATGTCACTAAAAAAGTTTTGTGACTCAAACGATGACCAGAGCGGGCTGCATTGAACCTTCCTCTTTCGAATGAGACCTCGCCCAGCCCAAAATTTGCTCATATAAGGACAAACAACGTCAGCGCGCAAACCCATGTTTCGAGCCAGATTGTGTCTGTATGCAGCGCGCTGCATTACCCGTGTCACGTGGCGTGTCTACCCCCTTAAATATTTTTTTCAAAAATATGTAAAATACTTACTTATTAATATATCGTTAATTAATTACAGCTAATAATAATAATACATTGCTTCCTGCAACTTTCCGAGAAGTATTATTTTGGCCTGATGAAAAGGGAGAAAATTCCAGCCGTCGCGACTTCTGATACATGGAGAGAATATCAGAAGCGAAAAATGGAGATGAAAAAAGAAAAAGAGGAACAAATAGAAGAAAGAAAGAAAGAAAATGGGACTTGAAAAAGTAAAAATTAAGAAAGAAAAAGATGAAGAGAAAATTAAAGTAAAAAAACTGAACGATTTGGTATTGGTAATTTGAAAATTATTTTCGTTACAGATTTTGTTATATTTTGTATTTTTGTAAATAAAAGACATTTTAAAACTTTAAATACTTTTGTTTATATCTGTTATCCAAAATATAATTATTAGACATTTCAATTGGAAGCTGAATCGCACGTAGATATGTAAGCAGAAAATAGACAATTTTCGCTGAGCAGAAATAGACATTTTATACTTCATATTAAATTGTTTTTAAAAATACTTCTTGTTTATTGTTGCATAAATAAATAATAAAAATCGATTTTTACAATAGCAAAACTCTTACATGATTAGAAATAGGGACATTGACCTTATACCCGATTCCTTAAAGATACCGTTGCGGCGTAACAATGATATTTTGGAATGAAGTTAAGTTATAAAATATTCACAAATGTAGCGTAAAAGAACGAGATATCCAATAAACATTTATTGTCATGTAGCATCATATCTATAGGTTATATTTTCTGTCCTTTTGAGGAGGGGACCACATAATTTTGACGCGCGTTACGAAGAGTAGCCCGTTTTATTTTTTTCTTACGGATAACTGCATGTAAAAAAAATGAAACGTGCTACTTTTCGTAACGCGCGTCGATTTGGTGTATGTTTTTCAAAGCGTACGTAAAGAGACAAATACGCATGCGCGCATCAACTGCACGCTTCATGCGCTAGAGGTGGGAGAATTCTAGGGAATCCTATGCGCCACCAACGCAACCAATGCACGCATAGACTGAAACGGAACGGTTTTCTCTGCAGTCTATGCGCATACTGCGTGAATTGGAACGCACCCTCAGTGGTTCTTCGACACAGGGGGACCCGACATGCAACGTTGCCAAATTTCCGGAGGGAAGCCGATTTTGCCGCCTAGTGTACATACACTGTTGCGTGATTACGCGAACGTAGTCACAGAAATGTATATAATCGATAGGTAAATCAGGAGGGAAGTTTGAAAGTAGATATTTGCGTATGATTAAGAAGTATTATAAAGGATGTGCAATGCGGGTGGCATTCGTGGGAAAGATCTTGGGCAGAGCTCGAGGGCAGGAAGAGGATACCTATTAACGAACCCCGAAACGAATCGCGAGTTTCTTCTAAGTCACGTAATCTCTTGAGAAGACCTTGTCCTTTGTTAGACTTTAGGAGTGTTGATTGACTCCAGAAGAGTTGGCGACGCTAAGGAAGTCATAAATTCTCTTCAAGAGTAGCCTACTCGACCCTCGTAGCCGAGCCAACTTTCTCTTCCCACGTGTGCACCCCGCTGCGTAACGGAAAAGCGCGCTTCCACCGAGTTTCCACCACCACCCGAAGACTGAGGGAAAGATGGACGTCGATTCGCGGGGGCGGACGGACATCCGCGGGACAGCCTACCCTTTGAATCCGGCTCATCCCTCATCCTGATTGGCCAGAGGACTGGGAGGACGCCCAGGGATGGAAAGGGCACCACGTTCGAAGAGGGAAGGAGCAACGACGGAGGACTCTGAGAAGGCAGAACTATTTTGACGCTTGAATGTACAAGACCTGTTCTCACTCAAAAAGCAATCGCTTAAATTTACTAAGAATATATTTCTAAGTTTTACCAGTACAAAGTTTCATTTATTTATAATACCCGCGCACTCAAACGAGCAGAGCGGTTCAGCGCTCCACGGGCACCAACCCGCGTTCTGTTACTAAAATCATCGCGGAAATACGCAACAAAATTGGTGACAGCGGTGGGATTTTTCTAAATAATCGCGTTAATTTCACAAACATTTCGTGTGATAAACTTTGCCGGCTCGTGAGTGTTTGATATATACAGTCTACATTTCTAGAACTGTGATTTTCGTAGACTTGTGAACTGACATTGTTAAGCAGCAATCTATAATTGTGCAACCAACGTGAAAGTGCAACCTCTCCCCCTAAGGTTTTTGCACGGTTTCCCTAAGGGCAAGGGTGGATGCCGGAGACGGGTGGTTTCAGCGGCCGTGCTCGCTAACCCTGAAATCACAAGCACCTGTTGGTATTCGGATACATACATTGCTGACAATTACGAGGTATATCAATACTTCTGACGGACGAGAGGAAGAATCTATCCGAGAAGCCAAGGAGCCAACGCATATCGGTGGATCAGGAGAATCATCTTCCAGCGAAAGGACCGGTGAGGGACCACCTGAGAATTGGCACACCTACACATCGACTGAGGATTAGTGAATCTTAGTGTATTTCTGGGATATTAGCTGACTTTTATATATCACCTTATTCGTAAGTTTTATTGTAAGAGTTTATAATTATAAGAAACTATATCTTACGTGATAACGATAAATTAGATTTTTCAAAATGCCGCCGTATAAGACGGGATTTGTAAAGGCTAGACGTAATGGAAGGGCTGACTTGAGTGGTAGTAGCGCGTCCGAATTAGGAAACTTAATGATAGAGTTACCCGCACCGAAGTCTTCTTCAACTGCGTTACACTCGAATGAATTGAGTGTAATACCTTTGCGAATTCCTATTCGTAGATATAACTACTCACTCCTCGGTGATGAATCAATTCCATCAGAGAGTTCAAGTGCTGCGAAAATTACGGAATTACCTTCTGATTCCTCAGAGACTATATTTATGTCGTTGACTTTCGCCGCTTCTTTGATTCCCCGTTTTGATGGAAAGTCCTGTTCCATAACTAAGTTTATTAGTCAGTGTAGACGTGCGGATTCATTAATTGAACCCGGAAATAGGACCAACTTACTTGCTTTGATCCGCAATAAAATTGAAGGTGATGCAGATCAGCTCATATCTGATAGCAACGAATTGACCACGTTGGACGAATTGGTCGACTTGTTAAAATCTTCTTTTTCCCAGTCTTTTGATATTAATCGCGTTCAGGACGAGTTCTGAGAATCTGCGTCAAAAGGATAGTGAGAGCATTGATAGTTTTGGGGCTAGGGTGAAGGAGATTTTAAATAGGGGTACGGAAGCAGCTAATGAGGAATCTGATGTGGTGGAGTCTAGAGGCGTTAGAAATTTATTGAATAGTGCAGCTATATTGGGTTTTAAGAGAGGGCTCTATAATTATAATGTTAGAACATTAATGATAAGGGAGAAGGCGGATAGTTTAGGGACGGCTATACATGCCGCGACTGGGATAGAGAGGGAGTTAGAGCTTCAGACCCAGACCCCTTTTTCGGAAACCGTAGTTAGTAGTACTAAAGTATGTGCAGTCAATGTGGATGATCGCAAGTGTTATGGCTGTAACCAGCCAGGTCACTTGCGTAGATATTGTCCTAAAAATGGAAATACCTTGTTTCAATTACCACCTCGTCAAGACATCAGGTGTAATCATTGTAAGAAGACAGGACACACGGAAGACCGGTGCTTTAGGAAAAATACACCTCGTAAGTCTAACATACCGCAATCTTCAATGACCACAGCTTCCAGGAATTCGCAAAATTTAAACTCGCAGGGGGTCCCACAAGCAAGCGCAGTGTGGAACCAACCCCTGATTGCGCGCGTCGAAACCATCGAACCCTCTATCAATTTGACGCAATAGGTATTAACCGATCGCCTGTGATCCAGTTAGAGGAAAGTCTGTTTTGCAACGGATCTGCTAGCTTCCTCGTTGATGTTACGAGCCGGGGCTGCGGCAACGCGAGAGGCCGGCGAGAAGGGTATTTCCCAAGGAATATGGTTTATGAGTTTGTTAGTTAGGTGCGTGGACGAACCTGATGCGAAATCAGGGAGCCTCTAGGAATGGAGTCACACGCGGACGAACCTGATTAGAAATCAGGGAGCCGCAGGAGGGTGAAACGTCGTGAACGAACCCGATGCGAAATCGGGGAGTCACTAGGATAAAGTTCACAGACGAACCCGGTGCGAAACCAGGGAGCTGTTAGGAGGTTGGTTTATTCACAGACGAACCTGGTGCGAAACCAGGGAGCTGTTAGGAAGTTGGTAGATTTACAGACGAACCTGATGCGAAATCAGGGAGCTGTAGGATACGGACGAACCTGATGCTAAATCAGGGAGCCGTAGGAGGGTGAGGTTTCGTGGACGAACCCGATGCAAAATCGGGGAGCCACTGGGTTGGTGAAGATTCCTTATTTTGGATGAAAGGTTGCGAACGAACCTGATGCAAGACCAGGGAGTCGCGGGAAATGTTAGTAATGCCTCGTAACTCTTAATTAATATTTGATACAACTCGAGCGGTAAAGTTGTATCAGTGGGTGAGTGCTACTAATATTATAAGGATCACTGGGTAAAAGATGGGTTTAACGAATCTACTCGATTTACACGTGAACACCATTCGTATATTCAATAATCAGTTATTGTACAAATGTAAGTGTCGCGATTAAATAATTAAATAAAGTGTGTAAGTTACCACTAGTTGCACGGTGTTGACGCACTGGCGATGCGGGGCGTAAGAGTGGTTATTTCGAAGTGCCAAATAGAATATAAACCGGACTCGCGGATTCTATGAGGTTAACTATGATTCTGACGGAGACTTTAGCTCGATCTAACTGAATATAACCAACTCTGTACGAGCGTGACACGACGTTACTCTACGCGTGACTGTACTGCTTTTAACCAACGAGGGTTGAAACCAAAGGGTTTATATAGTCCCAAAATGAGTGGGGATTCATTAGAAATCTCCATATAAGGAAATCCTTTGGGGTCGTCGTCGTGTCACTCCCGTTCCCATGGTCGTATTCCAGATGGTCGAGATCATGACCCCCTTAGTGATATGTGATAAACAAAAAGGCTCTTAGGGCGTTTTCCCTTCGCAGACGCGAGCTCGAAAATTGTTGAGAGCGGCGTATGGGAAAATTCCACATACGTAACATTGACACAGGTTCTCATCTAAATCTGATCAAACAGGAGGGTTTAGTCTCGAATTTAGCAGTTAACACTAACATGGTTCATCATCTTACCGGAATTTGTCCAGGAATGATTCGTACTCATGATGAGGTCATTATCACCGTTCGTGATATTCCGATTAACTTCCAAGTTGTGAGTAATGATTTTCCTATTAAACAGGCAGGAATTCTGGGAATTTCATTCCTCGAGAAACAGGAGGTAACTCTTACATTCAGGGATAAGTTACCTAATAGTTTGCAATTTGGAAAAAGGAAATCTTCTCCTTGCATTTTTTCATCTTTTGATTTGGCTCCACGCACTAAGACTTTAATTTCCGTCCCTGTTAAGAATAATAACACATCAGGTTATATGCAGAAAATAGATGTTGGACCGGGCATTTACGTAGGTGAGGTTTTAGCAAGCCAGAAAAATGGATTCGCAAAGATTTATGCTATCAATACCACAACTGAGAAGGTTACTCTTACCATACCTTCTGTGGAATTGGAAGAATTTGATATCAAAACCCCTGCTCCCCGTTCATATCGACCGGGAGATTCTAACCTCAATCATTCAAGTGCACATGCACAAAGGTTTGTTCAATTGATTGAGGCCCTGGATTTGGAAAGCCTTAGTGAGGCGGAACGAGTCAGTATCTTGGAAATAGTTAATGAGTTCCCTTATCAATTTTATCTTCCGACAGATAAGTTAGGTTCTTCTAATACTGCTCAGCACACCATAGTAACTACTGACGAAGTACCGATAAACACCAAGCAATATAGGTTTCCTCCGGTTCATAAAAATGAAATTAAGGAACAGGTACATACCCTACTCAAAGATGATATAATTCAGCCCTCAGCATCACCATATAATTCTCCCATTTGGATCGTTCCCAAAAAACCCGACTCTTCTGGAAAACTCCGTTGGCGCATGGTTATAGATTATCGGAAGTTAAACGAAAAAACTGTTGGAGACGCTTATCCCCTTCCTAATATTACCGATATATTAGATCAATTGGGGGGAGCGAAATACTTTAGCACTTTGGACTTGGCTTCCGGTTTTCATCAAATTTTAGTTGACCCTGTTTCTAAACCTAAAACAGCTTTTTCAACTCCCAATGGTCATTATGAATTTAACAGGATGCCATTCGGCCTTAAAACTGCACCTGCCACCTTTCAACGAGTCATGGACTTGGTATTATCCGGCTTGCAAGGAAGCGAACTTTTCGTGTATATGGACGACATAGTCGTCTATGCTGATTCTCTCGAGGAGCATGCGCGAAAGCTAAAAATTCTTTTGGCGCGTTTACAGAATTCCGGATTGACCCTTCAACCAAGCAAATGCCATTTTTTTCAGCGAGAAATAATATATTTAGGACATATATTAACTAGTAAGGGAGTAAAACCGGATCCCGGAAAGATTAAAGCGGTAAAACAGTTTCCTGTGCCAAAAACTAAGAAAAATATTAAACAGTTCTTGGGTCTCATAGGATATTATAGGAGATTTATTCAAGACATGGCTAAGATTGCGAAACCATTAACAACACTTCTGAAGAAAAATAGTCCTTTTTGTTGGAGTGACAAGGTTCAGGCTGCTTTTGAAAAGCTAAGGGACATCATTTGTTCAGAGCCATTATTGCAGTTCCCAAATTTTTCGCAACCATTTCTGGTTACCACCGATGCCTCCGATTACGCCGTAGAAGCTGTTCTAAGTCAGGGTCCTATTGGGAAAGATCTTCCAATAGCGTATGCTTCCAGGACTTTGAACAGTGCCGAGACCAATTATTCCACTATAGAGAAGGAACTATTAGCTGTTTTGTTTGCTGTGCAACACTTTCGGCCTTACTTGTATGGACATCAGTTCACCTTAGTTACTGACCATCGTCCATTAGTTTGGTTAAATAATGCAAAAGATCCCACTTCTAAAATTATGAGATGGAGAATTAAATTAAACGAGTATGATTACAACATCGTGTACAAGCCTGGTCGAGTGAACTCCAATGCAGATGCACTGTCGCGCAACCCAATTATACCTAGTCATGCTTCCGATTCCCAATTGAATCCTTCACTGACAAATGAGATTCATGATTCCTGTTCGAGGCGTCTGGAAGAGGTACTTGTCTGCGCAGACGAGTCATCAAGTGCAGATTCCGAAGTGGACAGGAAAAATGACGCATTTCATGAGTACAATAATGAAGTAATGGTTCTGTTTTCCTGGCGCGCGGGAAGGCAGAGGCTAGGCAGAATGAGGTCATAGCTAAATTATTGAGAAATTTTAATGTTAGCGAAGATAATACAGATTATGAGGGAACGCTCCAGCTGGACACTATGGATCAGCTTCCATTCGGACATTTGTTGGACGGTGAGACCGAACCCCCGGCAGCCGCTTCAGATTTCGTTGGAAGTGGTCCATGTTCAGTAAAGGTGTCTGCGCTCTGTCCGGCCCCTGAGGAGACATCGCAGGGCCTGCGGTATCTTGAATCGTGGCAGAGACGTGGGGAGTCTGTTAGTTTCCCGGCTTATGCTGTGGTAGAGGCTGTTATGCCGGATATTTTCTCGACTGATGTCGTGGCAGAGGCTGTTGGGCCTGGTAAAATTGCGACCAAGACCGCGCGGAGGACCCTCAGTAGAATGACCTCAATAGAATCTAACAGAAATGAATCAGAACTTGACGATAGTGATTGTGATAATATACAAAAAGGAAATAGAATATTGGTTACTGATATTTTACATGGACAGACGACAGACCTCTCTCAATTTCCTACTATCCTTAACACCAAAGATTACCTTTTCATGCGCAGAGATAACATCATTCACTTTCTACCTCTTGATTGTAGCATAGATTCTCAAGTAAGCAAGGATTTGCTAATAAGAAATAGGTTCTCCATTGACCAAATAAGGAAATATCGTCTCAATCCTGGAGAAGCTATGACTTTTCCCGGGGATAAATATTCCATTTTCCATCTATTCGTTAAATCTACTTCTCAGGAAAATCCAGACTGTACCCATATTGTCTCTTCGTTGAAATCTCTCAAACAGCTCATGAGTTCCTTGAGTATTAAGACTATCAGTATATCCAGAAATCATAACCATCTTGAACCCATTGAGTGGGAATTCATAGAGGATATCCTACGGCAGATTTTTAATGATCCCCAGTATATTATTACTGTATGTACCGGTGAGATTGAAACTCCACCTAAACCAAGACGATCTGAAATTATTAAAGAATATCATGAATCTGTAATAGGAGGTCATAAAGGCATGGCTAAGTTATATAGTCGTATTCGGGAACATTTTTATTGGCCAGGGTTGGGAAAAGAAATTAAAGAATTCGTACGTACCTGTCCAATTTGTCAGAGGAACAAAATTCACTCAGCAAAGACTCGACAGCCAATGCGAATTACTGATACTCCAAAAATAGCTTTCGAAAAGGTGCAGATGGACATAGTTGGTCAATTACCAATAACCAAAAAGGGCCATCGATACCTCTTAACACTTCAAGATAATTTAACTAAATATTCGGATGCTATTCCTTTATCTAATATTGATTCTGTATCCGTAGCAGTCGGCCTCACCGAACAGTTTATTAGCAGGTTCGGTTGTCCTAGAGTCATTCATACGGATCAGGGTAGTAATTTTGTCAGCAAAGTAATGAAGAGTTTTTGTAGAATCTTCAAAATCCGTAGAATTACCTCCACTGCATTTCATCCGCAATCATTAGGGTCTTTAGAGCGTGCCCACCGTGTTTTCGTTGACTATTTAAAACATTATTGCACAAAAACAGATTGGGATGATTGGATTAGATTCGGGATATTTTCTTATAACACCTCAGTTCATGAAGCCACTGGTTTCACTCCCCATGAGCTTGTTTTCGGTGTGAAGGCTATTATTCCCACTGAGTTTGCGAAGCAAGAAGTTCCACGAACTTTCATAGAATATCTAGATCAACTTTTCATGAAACTCACTACCACTCAGGCTACAGCTGCAGTTAACCTTGAGAAAGCAAAAGAAAAGAGTAAGCAGTATTATGATAAGAATGTTAATCCTCGTCAATTCTCTGTAAACGATCATGTATACTTACTTAAGGAACCCAAAACATCCAAAGAGATAAATAATAGAGAAATATACCGAAAAACGAAGGTTTTGGTTTTCAGCTCTTTCGCAAGGTTTTAGAAAAATAGGTTTTTCTGGTAGAAAGGCAACACTGAATGTCAAACCACGTTGGCTGTGTTCCAATTCACGCACACTGCGCATGAAATTGGTGGCATCGTATTGGTGGCATCGTACGATTCCCTAGAATTTCTCTCACTTGCCACCAATACGATGCCACTTCCGGTGCAGCGAGCGGTGCAGTGACTGCTTCTCCTTTGAAATTCTGCGATTGCTGCACCGCTCGCTGCACCGGAAGTGGCATCGTATTGGTGGCAAGTGAGAGAAATTCTAGGGAATCGTACGATGCCACCAATACGATGCCACCAATTTCATGCGCAGTATGCGTGAATTGGAACACAGCCGTTGTGTACGGTTGAACAAGGGTTCAGACTTGCCAAAAATGCAAAAAAAAATTCTTAAAAATGGTCGAAATCGCGATTTTTTTCAGTGACCTCTTCCCTTAATAAGAAAAGATCGATGAATGAATGGCATTAATGAAGTCGTCTTTGTCATGAAGACTGTAGTGTTATTCTGTTCGTTTAGGTCAATGTTTCCTGAGGTCATTTTAACGGAGGATCGTGTCCACTGATATATATACAATGGATTGGAGATGCTTGAAGCGATTTGAAGGTGCTTTTGGCATGATGCGCCACCATCGTTCGACCGTTGTACTTACTTCCCTTCGCTCCGCGATCACCCGCGGTGCTCCATACTTTGCCCCACTTTGCCACGCCAACCGACGTCAACTGCCGCTGACGCGAGTATTTCCTTTAATACATCGGGCAAACAGTGGCGGCGCTGGCATCTAAACTCACCCTTCAATTCGCTTCAACCGCTGTACAGCGGGCTTATGGGAATCTCGTATCCATAGTATATATATCAGTGATCGTGTCCCATCATGTGCGCGCTTGGTCACAAATAAAGTCCGCCATATTTCAGCCTCTAAATTTGGCTCGCCAGCCCCTAATCAGACACAAGCCGCGGGCCGCAGGTCGTGGACCTGGACAGGGTGCTTAAAGCCTATCCGATGTTCCAGGTGGAACGAGCCTGCGCCCTGAGATACGTGGGCAGCCCCTAGCGGCTTCTGTGGCGGGGTGCATTCAAGGTCGGCCTTTCCGATGTCCAACAGACAGCCGGGTCGGAGCACCTCCTCACGACCACCCGAGAGCGATCCTCCAACCACTACATTCTTAATCTCTTTCTAGGTATTTCTATGATAAAGAAAAATGATCTTTTCCTGGCATAAAGTAAGCGTTACTGTCAGTTGAACTGTTATCAGAGTGCTCAATCTCAATGAAGACCTCAGGTGGACCATTAAAATTTGTTTCATGGGCAAGGAAGATGGTAACTATTACCTTTCCATTATTTTCCAAATTCTATTACAGTCTGTATTCTCTACTTTTCAGAATCTGCAAGTGGCAAATCGTTGGCGCCTACGACAACCCTTTGCAGACACTTAGAAGAAGAGATGTCTGTACAGTCCGTCTTAGTACAGTTAGATGTGCGATTTATGGTTTTTAAGTCTGTTCAAAATACTTTAATCTGTGAGGAAAGATTTTGAAGATGAAGGGGCCTTGAATAATTAACCAATTCCAACACTGACTCTATTTTTCTGACAATGGTAATAGCCGTTTCGAGATCAGGTAAATTTTTGCTGCCTTTCCGTCTATTCAAATAGAATCGCGCAGTTTTATTCCAAAGGCCTTTAATAAAACTGATTGTTGCCGAGTTCCTTCATAAATCGTTAACACCAGCTACTTGTTCCGAATTATAAGCGTCCCTGGCGGTCTCTAACACACTATTTAACATTTCATTGACTCGCGCTCCGAAAACCTCAACCGTTTCATTTTTACCTTAGTGTAAATTCATTAATTCAGCATTCAAACTATGGACATTAAATGACTGTGCGAAAATCCCATTTTTTCAGGCTTTACCTTGACGTTAATTAAGTTGCATTGTTTAATAAATTCGATTAACCAGTCGGACTCTCCATCAAACCTTGGAACTGAATCCCTCACCAATTTTAACGAGAGATAAGGTTCAGGAATAAAATTTACTAATTCTGACGATTTTAGTGCAGGAACTACACTTGAGCATGGCGACCCACTACTTAGTTCGGGCAAATTAATGACAGTTGTACTCAGTAGTGTCGGCAAAAGATTTAGTTCGCGTAATTGTGACTCATCCCCGGGAATTTCTAAATTAGCAGCAACAACCGTGGCTAGGCAGGGCAAAGGATCCTCTGACTCGGGCGGATTAACAATAGGGTTACTGATTTGTGTCGGCAAAATACTTAATGTTCGAGATCATGAGAACGTAATAGGGCGCTCTATTTGAATCGTTTCAGCAAATATACATCCTCAACTTCGAAACCCCGTAAGCAAAATGACCGCAGTCGTCGTCTAGATAAATTACAGCATCCTAATTTAACAATTGAACCATAAATTGGGCATTTTGATTAAACTTCAATCTCTCACGCAATTGCAGATGAGTGTTCTATGTCGCCCCGTTGTCCTGGTTGATCTCAGCGAAGGTTCTCTGGTTGAGTGCATGTGGCTTCAGGAAAAACTGGTACGGTCGTCCGAAGTCACTTCCCTCTGGCATTCAACCATTTCAACCATGGGGAAACCGTCCAAAAACCCAGGAAAGAGGGACTGCACGAATTGGCCGATGGCTGGCTTCGAATCCTGTGTCCACAAGCCGGCGAATTTGAAGTATCCCACCGCTGTCACCAATTTGTTGCGTGGCCAGGGCAGTCTTCTGAATTCTTCTTGGGGAATTTGGCGGGGGTCGTCGCCCGTGGAACGCTAAAGCGTTCAACTCTTTGGACGCGGATTATTTAAGTGTTAAGTATAATAAAACTAAGAACTAGAACTGAATAAAACGATTGGAACACAATAAAGTTGTATATTTAATGAAGAGAATAAACGATTTGTACACAATATAAATTCTGAGAACTCTTATTACGCGTCTAATCTGTTAGGCTCTTCAGGATCAAGTGACGCTTTCCAGAATCCTTCGGGTTTTCCTTTTTGTTAATAACAAGATGTCTTAGTTACTAAGAGCCAATCGCAAATTTACTAATTAATTAGCTTAATTCCTATTTGCCGATCTGATTCCTTCCGGTCATCGACTTTTATAAAACCAAGCGTTTGACTACATTGCGGTGGAATTACACACATAGGAGAAGGGAGAGACGAGAAGTTCATTTATTCAAACATCCGTTTCCAACAGGGTATCGATTAGTTTATAATCCTGAAGTCCCCTCATTAAGGAATCTTTAACTATTTTCAAACACCTCGGACTTGTGCGAACTTCACTTTGTCTCCCTTTCCTATTACAGTCGTGTGATCCGATTCGAATTTCGCGCTTCTGAAGTTTATACTACACGCAGCTAGACGGGAGTCGCAACGCTTCCCTCCTTATATGTACACTAGGCGGCAAAATTGGCTTCCCTCCGGAAATTTGGCAACGTTGCATGTCGGGTCCCCCTGTGTCGAAGAACCACTGAGTTATGCCTAGTGACAATGGTGACAATTTCACAAATTATTATTTAGTATGCTAAAATGAATTTTGCTTGATAAAACATTACACGTAAGAGGATGATGGGCTCGATTCCTCATCTATTTGGCAAAGAAGTAGCATGTATCGTAGGTAGAAAGTTTTTAGACTGCCAGGCCGAAGTCTAGGTAGACGCACGAAATCCCTATATCGGTGTTCCAGCAAGGGAAGGCGAGGGAAGGCGTTTTGGCCGCCGCGACCCCGAGATAGCCGCCGCCCGCATAAGACCCTCTCACTTGCACATAAAGCCCTGTCCTTGTTTAGCACCATCCCTGTCTACCGCATGCTCTCCGTCACTCCCGTGCAGCGAATTGCCGCTAAGAGGCTAGTTATTTCTTACGAAGAAGCCATATCGATGGTCCTCACTATCGATAGGTTATTTTCACTATGGATAGTTATCGGTATTGAAAATCTTGGGTTGATATCCGTGCAATTCTAATCGCTTTGTTTAAGAACTGCTGCTAAAGCTGATAAAGCATTAAACTTAGCATAATAATAATCAAAAACATCGAAATCCATTAGGAAAACATCGATGGTTTCGATATCCATAGTGAAAATAACCTATCGATAGTGAGGACCATCGATGGGTGCGTTCCAATTCACGCATTATGCGCATAGACTGCAGAGAAAACCGTTCCGTTTCAGTCTATGCGTGCATTGGTTGCGTTGGTGGCGCATAGGATTCCCTAGAATTCTCCCACCTCTAGCGCATGAAGCGTGCAGTTGATGCGCGCATGCGTATTTGTCTCTTTACGTACGCTTTGAAAAACATACACCAAATCGACGCGCGTTACGAAAAGTAGCACGTTTCATTTTTTCTACATGCAGTTATCCGTAAGAAAAAAATGAAACGAGCTACTCTTCGTAACGCGCGTCAAATTTATGTGGTCCCCTCCTCAAAAGGACAGAAAATATAACCTATAGATATGCTACATGACAATAAATGTTTATTGGATATTTCGTTCTTTTACGCTACATTTGTGAATATTTTATAACTTTACTTCATTCCAAAATATCATTGTTACGCCGCAACGGTATCTTTAAGGAATCGGGTATAAGGTCAATGTGCCTATTTCTAATCATGTAAGAGTTTTGCTATTGTAAAAATCGATTTTTATTATTTATTTATGCAACAATAAACAAGAAGTATTTTTAAAAACAATTTAATATGAAGTATAAAATGTCTATTTCTGCTCAGCGAAAATTGTCTATTTTCTGCTTACATATCTACGTGCGATTCAGCTTCCAATTGAAATGTGTTAGCTACCGACACACGCGCGAAAGTTAAACTTTTCCTCTTGGGGTTGTAAGGCCCAAGAGACTCCGTGGTACGCGGTGTTGGTGGCTTTATCACTCGCCAAATTAATATTGAATGATTGTTTTATTCTTTGACGACAAGAGAACTTGCTGATCCGTATGATTACCATGCAAGCTTACGAATGTTTATCGATGATCTCAATCACGAATGCTTGATTGGACCAATCGAACTAGCCCGTATGACGACTAGAATAGACGTATAGTTAGATTGTAAGTCTTAGTCACGAATGTTTAACTAAATCAGTAAAAATCGACTGTTGGATTATAAGTGTTTTTAAGACGGATGAATGTATTCGCTCGAGAGATGATTGAATTCTGACGCGTCTCGCCCTTCGACGTAGAAGGTAAACGAGACATCAGACTTTCGGGAGGTGTCAAATTGCTGATTGGCTGATTTTCTTCCAAGAGGAGGAACCTTCCTTCCGCGATTTCGGTGGTGGAGGAGGAAGACTTCTCCTTCTTGGTGACGTAGCAGTGGAAAAACCAGACATCTGGCTAACAAACCTAGCTAGGGTGTTCGGCCGGAGCGTTTAGCCAGGGTCGCGGTTTATGACCGTATTGTTCAGTGAGTCAGCGGTGGACGACGGTATGTACCGGTCCGAGGTAACCGTGTACCCTCGCCGACAGAGTAATTTAACGGATTATCTCAGGACGAGAGTAATAGAGAATATCAGAAAAAAAGGGCAAGATGTCGATTGCCTCTTGGTCATCTGGCAGGCAAATGGTTCCCAATGAATGCTTCGAGAACAAGTAATTGCCTACCGTGAAAGACGTTGGATTTTCGCCTCGCCCTGAGCCCGCTTTTGTTCTTTAGGACGAAACAAATGTCTAATAATTATATTTTGGATAACAGATATAAACAAAAGTATTTAAAGTTTTAAAATGTCTTTTATTTACAAAAATACAAAATATAACAAAATCTGTAACGAAAATAATTTTCAAATTACCAATACCAAATCTTTCAGTATTTTTACTTTAATTTTCTCTTCATCTTTTTCTTTCTTAATTTTTACTTTTTCAAGTCCCATTTTCTTTCTTTCTTTCTTCTATTTGTTCCTCTTTTTCTTTTTTCATCTCCATTTTTCGCTTCTGATATTCTCTCCATGTATCAGAAGTCGCGACGGCTGGAATTTTCTCCCTTTTCATCAGGCCAAAATAATACTTCTCGGAAAGTTGCAGGAAGCAATGTATTATTATTATTAGCTGTAATTAATTAACGATATATTAATAAGTAAGTATTTTACATATTTTTGAAAAAAATATTTAAGGGGGTAGACACGCCACGTGACACGGGTAATGCAGCGCGCTGCATACAGACACAATCTGGCTCGAAACATGGGTTTGCGCGCTGACGTTGTTTGTCCTTATATGAGCAAATTTTGGGCTGGGCGAGGTCTCATTCGAAAGAGGAAGGTTCAATGCAGCCCGCTCTGGTCATCGTTTGAGTCACAAAACTTTTTTAGTGACATACAAATACTTGGACTCTGCGAGTGTACTTTGTCGATTTTTTCTCTACTTTGGACACTCATATTATTACATATCAACACAATCTCGTCGAACCATGACCAGAGCGCGCTGCACTGAACCTTCATCTTCCGAATGAGATCTCGCCCAGCCCAAAATCTGCTCATATAAGGACAAACAACGTAATTTTCCAAACCCATGTTTTGGGCCAGATTGTGTCGGTATACAGCGCGCTGCATCACCTGTGTCTACCCTCTTAAGTAAGGCAAATTAATACCTGGAATAAATATAAATTATTTATATTATTCTCATTAAATGGAGAAATGTTTATACATACTTTCAAACTCACATTTGGCGTTTGGTGATATGAAAATTCAATGCAGTGTATTGCTTCAACTATTTCAACATGTGTTGTGAGGTAAGACTGCACCAAATTGAAGGGTAATGGTACCCAGCTTTTACCATTACTTTTTTCTGGCTTAAATGCAACTGACATAAAACAATTACGAATAAGGCAGAATGAAGCCAGGAATATTTCTTTACACGCTTCCACATAAAAACCCAAAATAGAGGTAAAAGGAAACTGAGGACGAAAAAAGTAAATTTTGAATCGAGCATGTGGTCCATGAGCACATGAAAAATGTTCAGGATGGAATACCCCTGAAGAATACATTTGTGATTCATGTGGTAATTCATTTTAAAACAAAAAAATAATCAAATGAACATTTTTTTTATATTGCTTCCAACTTTTTTACAACGTAAATTTATGCTTTCTCGGTCATACTAATAAAAATTAGACACTTCAAACTATCAATTCATATAAACAAACTAGCAAATGTGTAAGTTGCTCAAATTTTATAGCGTTTCTTTCTAATATAGCCGGAAGTACCCTACTTTCCCTTGTTTGCAGTATTCGAATTCGATATACAGAAGCACACGTAAAGCGACAAATACGCATGCGCGTAATATGCGCATTGACTGCCCATGCTTTTGGCTGTGTTCCAATTCACGCATACTGCGCATGAAATTGGTGGCATCGTATTGGTGGCATCTACGATTCCCTAGAATTTCTCTCACTTGCCACCAATACGATGCCACTTCCGGTGCAGCGAGCGGTGCAGTGACTGCTTCTCCTTTGAAATTCTGCGATTGCTGCACCGCTCGCTGCACCGGAAGTGGCATCGTATTGGTGGCAAGTGAGAGAAATTCTAGGGAATCGTAAGATGCCACCAATACGATGCCACCAATTTCATGTGCAGTATGCGTGAATTGGAACGCACCCTTTATTTTCTGCACTTGCTGCACGCATTATGCGCTAGAAGTTGGAGGATTCTAGGGAATTCTACGAAATTGGTACTGCCATCTCTGCACTCGCTGTATGAATTGCAACCAACACAACGGACTCAATTTCGAAGCGAACAACACATCCCTTGAAGGTTTCAGGCAGGGTCGAAACGAAAGATGAGGAAGGAAGCAAATACGTAGCGCACATTGTTATTTCTTAAAGGCTTCTACTGCTAAGTTTTTCGAATGTGCTCTTATAATGCTAACTTTACAGCTATACTCTAATCCAAAAGACGTACGAGAGCCTGCGGTTCTATTCAATAGCCTTCAAAACCTTGAATTTACCCCGGACGCGGATAATAAATAACTTCATTTTTCCATTACACATCTGCTTACCAAATTACGCTGGGTAAGCAGCAGTTCGTCCTGCAAAACTCATAAAATATGGTATGGTCTTCGCTTTCAATAATTATCGCTGTTGTTACGAGCCGGGGCTGCGGCAACGCGAGAGGCCGGCGAGAAGGGTATTTCCCAAGGAATATGGTTTATGAGTTTGTTAGTTAGGTGCGCGGACGAACCTGATGCGAAATCAGGGAGCCACTAGGATTATTGACGGCGAGGACGAACCTGATGCGAAATCAGGGAGCCTCTAGGAATGGAGTCACACGCGGACGAACCTGATTCGAAATCAGGGAGCCGCAGGAGGGTGAAACGTCGTGAACGAACTCGATGCGAAATCGGGGAGTCACTAGGATAAAGTTCACAGACGAACCTGGTGCGAAACCAGGGAGCTGTTAGGAGGTTGGATTATTCACAGACGAACCTGGTGCGAAACCAGGGAGCTGTTAGGAAGTTGGTAAATTTACAGACGAACCTAATGCGAAATCAGGGAGCTGTAGGATACGGACGAACCTGATGCGAAATCAGGGAGCCGTAGGAGGGTGAGGTTTCGTGGACGAACCCGATGCGAAATCGGGGAGCCACTGGGTTGGTGAAGATTCCTTATTTTGGATGAAAGGTTGCGAACGAACCTGATGCGAGATCAGGGAGTCGCGGGAAATGTTAGTAATGCCTCGTAACTCTTAATTAATATTTGATACAACTCGAGCGGTAAAGTTGTATCAGTGGGTGAGTGCTACTAATATTATAAGGATCACTGGGTAAGAGATGGGTTTAACGAATCTACTCGATTTACACGTGAACACCATTCGTATATTCAATAATCAGTTATTGTACAAATGTAAGTGTCGCGATTAAATAATTAAATAAAGTGTGTAAGTTACCACTAGTTGCACGGTGTTGACGCACTGGCGATGCGGGGCGTAAGAGTGGCTATTTCGAAGTGCCAAATAGAATATAAACCGGACTCGCGGATTCTATGAGGTTAACTATGATTCTGAAGGAGACTTTAGCTCGATCTAACTGAATATAACCAACTCTGTACGAGCGTGACACGACGTTACTCTACGCGTGACTGTACTGCTTTTAACCGACGAGGGTTTTTTTTTTTTTTTATATTATTGTCTCCTCAGTGCGGGAGAGTGGAGGAAGTATTTTCCTCCTCTTCCGATGGGCCGTCCCTCTAGGCTGGAGCCTAGTTACCGGCCGTCCGGGAGTAAGTTGGTGTTACCGACAGTGGGTCAAGGAGCCTGGGCAAAACTGTACTTTTGCGGAAAACTTTCAAAAAACCGCGTTACCTGAAAAAGCTGAAAAATAAATTTGCATGGTGATAGAATAATACTTGGAGCACGAAGGCTTGTATGATTTGTAGACAGAAAGCTGATCCATGGACCACGTGCTGTGTAGACAGAAGGGTTTAAGGTCGAAATTGGAGAACAAGCTCAAGCGGATTTTAAAAGCCACTGGATAGCATCGATATAGGTTGTCGGTCGGCAAGGAGGACGAGTTTAATCCAATCATCCTAGAGAAATGTCCGTATCCAAGAAAAGCTTAAGCATGCGGTATATGAAGTATAGAAGTGCTGGAACAGCAAAGCCATTAGTATGAGGTATTCCAACGGCTCTCTTAACGTTTAATTCATGCGCGATTGTCTGTGTGATGCGAATCGTTTGCTGAATAGTGGAGTGTCCTGTGCGGAAGCCGAACTGACAGTCGGACATAATGTCGTTAGAAAGCAAGTAATCTGATAGAACGGCGTTAATGCATCTTTCATAAAGCTTACCAAACACGGACAGGAGGCTAATCGGCCTGTAACTAGAGGGCAACCCTCGGGGAGCTCCAGGTTTAAGTATTGGTACCACTCTGGAAATTTTCCAGGCATCCGGAAAATATCCAAAGGAGGCAGCTGCAGAGAATATGTAGTATATCTGGCACACAATCTTGCGAGACGCGTACTTGATCATAGGAACCGAGACTCTATCACTACCCGGCGCTTTTTTGGTTGACATTTTTTTGATAAACTGAAAAATTTGATCGGGGGTGACTGAGAGAGACGGTGGTGCACCAGAGTTAATTGGTTCCATGGAGTTGATAAAGTCAGAGACCATCTTTTCGTTCTCAGAAGAGAGCTTGGCTGCTTCCGAGTGAATTTTCGCGAAGGTGGACGCAAGGAGTTCCGCTTTCTCTGCGTCAACGGTAATGGGAATTTGACCATTATGAAGAGGTGGAAGATTCCTAGTCGCCTCTGTACTGGTCATTTTACGGTAAGTGCCCCAGAACACAGGGTCGGGTTTTTTGAAGGCTCTCAGTATCCTGTCCCATTCCAGTATTCGAAGAAACGAAATTCTTTTTCGGATGGTTGCCGTGATGTCGCGAATTTCGTCCGCTACCACCCACGAGCCAATTTGTTGGCCTCTTCTCCTTAGCGCCCGCCGATGCCGGACGAGTGACTGGATAGTGGAATCCGAGAGGAGATGTGCGTTTTTGTTTATGTGAGAGAAGTTCGGTAGAGCGGCTCGCTTACGGCATAGGTGTAAGAACGACGTCAATTTGCTGATGCAGGTATCAATGTCACTAGTAGAGGTGAACATTCTCTTAATGTTGAATTTGGAGGATTGGTCCTGATAAACACTCCAGTCCGTATCGGATACAAGGGAGGTAGGAACACCAGTGGGTCTGTCCGTCAAAATGACCGGTCGGTGGGTAGTGTTGAAATGATCCGTCACGGTGCATTTAAAGTCAGCGTGGAAATCGGAGATGAAGAAATCAATGATTGATGGTCTACCGCGTCCCATTTGGTGAGTGAAGTCCTCCGGATGTATGATCCTGTATGGGTGTTTGCACACATGATTGTACAGGATTTTGCCTGCTTTGTTGTTTATAAAATTTTTCCAAAGTCTGTGTTTGGCGTTCCAGTCACCCCCGATTAAGAAAGGGGATCCCAGACGGATGAGGGAATCAAACAATCCCGAATCTTTGATTGAGTCCGGAGGCGCATACACTACTCCAATAATAATTTTTGGAGTGGAAAGCTTGATGAAGCACGCGTCGTGCTCCACAGTGTACCCAGGAGTAAATGCAACGAAATTTATGGAGGAATGTACACAGATGGCCACCCCCCCACTTTTGACCAGGCGGTCAGCGCGGACCACAGTGTAGCCCGGCAGTGAGAAACCAACCTGTTGGGTAAGCCAAGTTTCTGTTATAAGTATAATACCCGGCTGAAGCTCGGCCGCCGCCAGGATCAACTCATTTCGCTTGAGTTTAAGCGACGATGAATTCCATAACATTATTTTGGGTAAGGGCATTTCTCTAATCCAGGCAGCTAAGTGTAGTGCAAAAAACTTGTAGTTTTTCGGCAATCGTGCGGCAGGGCTTCAATTTCCCGATTAAAGTTCTTGTTAGTGAGAGCATTTGGTTAATGTCAATGATGGTGTTTAATTCTTTGATAGCTCCTATCAGCTCGATCATGGAGTTAACACCGTTATTCTGGTGTTTAGAACTCATCGGATGAGTGAGAGCCTCGCTGTCTCCGAGGGGAGGAGGGAAGGCGTGGGGTCTTGACGCTCCCACGGCTACCGCTTCGGCGTAGGAATGGATAGGGGGGGATAAGGAGTGATGGGGACGGGGGGTGTGAGGAGGAGCCGAACCAAAAAATGTGATTGGAGAAGGGTTTGTTTGAGTCTTTAACGCAATCCCGTTTCTGCTTTTTGCATTTTTGTTTCTCTTTTCTAGATACTTCAAGAGGGCAGGACATTGACCATAATTTGCAGTATGATTATCACTACAGTTTACGCACTTAGGAGAGGACTCCTTCGTTTTTTGGCAGTCTGCGGTACGATGCAATCCTGCACATTTTACGCATTTGGGCGGAAGGCCACAATTTGAGGCCGAGTGCCCATAGGCTTGACAGTTAAAGCATTGTGTGTAGTTTTTCTTGGAATAAAATTTTTCCCAGTATACACGCGTACTGAATATGATATTAGTCTTAGACACTTCAGAAGGAGAAGTCCCCGGGGGAAAGTTTATTTTATAAAAATGGAAAACAGTTTGTTTGTTATTTCCTTTTCCCGCGAGCGGGATGCAGGCCGTAGGGCACAATCCTTTTGATTTTAGCTCCTGGAGTATTTCTTCAGGGGTAGTTTCAGGTAGACCCTTCAGTACCATGGCTAGGTTTTTCTCTGAGTTAATTGAAAAGGTGAAATACGGGATATTACCGTGGGTAAGAGCTGCTTTAAATTTTTTAAAAACGTCGACCCCGTCGAACTGAAGGCGGACTTTATTGCCTAAATACTTAATTTGAAAGGTTTTGCCAAATCTGTAACGAGATCTTTCTCAAATTTGGCGATATTTTGAGCAAAGTTTGAAATATATAACGGCGGCGGTTTTGCCAAACGTACTGGGACACTTTTTTCTTGTTGTATTGAAGAATTTGGATTGTTTGAGTGTGAAGTACTAACGCTCCGATGAGCTGTGTTTACTTCCGGCGAGGTTTTTTTGGGCGGGCAGCCAGAGGTTGAAAGAGAGTCAATTGTTGGTTTGAAGGCAGCTAGAGCCGAGAAACGGTTATAAACAGGAATATTAGCGTTTGTTTCGAGCTCCATTTCAATTTTTTTTCCCTCCTCTGGGAAATGTATTAGTGGAAGAGACACATTTATCGGCGTACGGGTATCGGTCACCGTGGGGGTGACGTTGTTTTTATCTATGTTATTTGCAAGATTTTTATTTTCTCTTTTCGAGTCCCTTTTGGTTTTCTTTTTCCCTAAATGTCTTTCGACATTGGTCCTTTCAGTAGCCCTCTCCGGGTTTAAAATTAAATCCGTATTTTCAGAGGAATTTGAGCCCAGGGAGTGATCAAGGGCGGACCCGGCTCGTCTTTTTGCCGAGGAGGAGTTTGAGGCACTATTTGGTTCTGAAAAAATGGAATTACTTACCATTTTTTTGGAGCTGAGGACTTCTAGGGAGGTCCCATCATCAAAATAGTGGTCCGAGGGGACCCTGGGTAGCGCCCAGTTTGTGGCGGTCGGTTCGGATTCTTCCAGGTCTCCAGAAGAATGGATTATTTCAATAGTAGATTTATTGAAATAAGTACACTGCACTTTCAATTCACTATCTCGCGGGATGGCATACGGAGAAATAACTAATAATGCGCGATTGTGAAAGGAAAAATAAAGAAAAATAAAGAAAGGTATACGGTCACTAAGTCGCGAAATCGCGACGAGGTAGAATTTCTCTGGTGATAGGGTAAAGGACCCAATTACTGACACCTAACCAATTACTGTCACCTTAAGTTATTTTACTTAAAATAACGAATAAATGAACGTTGTAAAGTCATACACAAAAAGAATGATGTATTTCAACCTATAATCTACACTATAGTTGATTTATTCGTTATTTTAAGTAAAATAGCTTAAGGTGACAGTAATTGGTTAGGTGTCAGTAATGGGGTCCTTTACCCTAGGTGCGTTCCCTGTGACGGTTCGGCGAAGACTGTAGTGACTGATGATGAACTACGAATGAATGCAGTGACTGAAACACAGTGACTGATGAGCAGTGACTGATTCCTGCTTTTAACCGACGAGGGTTGAAACCAAAGGGTTTATATAGTCCCAAAATGGGTGGGCATTCGTTAGGAGATTTCCATATAAGGAAATCTTCGGGGTCGTCGTCGTGTCACTCCCGTTCCCATGGTCGTGTTCCAGATGGTCAAGATCACGACCCCCTGAGTGGTATGTGATAAACAAAAAGGCTTTTAGGGCGTTTTCCCTTCGCAGACGCGAGATCGAAAAATTGTTGAGAGCGGCGTATGGGAAATTCCACATACGTAACACTGTTCAAGAAGAATAGAAAAACTCGGGTTGAGAAAATCCAGGAACCAATAAAGCCATCAAATTTCGTTAGGAGGCGGTCCCCGATCCTTAGGACGAAGTAACCGATGTAGTTAGGAAGCGTGCTTCGACCACCGTCCAGAAGTCTCGAATTAAATTAACCGTAATCCATCCAACTGCATAGCTATTTGTAAGTAAGTTTGAACATTCCCGCGTTACCTCACGAGCATCAGACGCATCGAAACCCGTTCCGTTTCGTTACTGTGGTTCATGCGCTGCTGGAAACGGAACGCTATTCATGCGCGCAGCGTCTGCGCTGCGGTCTATGCGCATAATGCGTGAATTGGAACGCACCCGTTGTGTACGGTTGAACAAGAGTTCAGACTTGCCAAAAATGCAAAAAAAAAAATTCTTAAAAATGGTCGAAATCGCAATTTTTTCAGTGACCTCTTCCCTTAAAGATACTCACCTTTATCATAGTACCGTTGTTGTATTCCTTTATTCTTTTAATGTGCTACACCACCTTAGTATAAGTTAAGATCACTTTATTCCATTTGTTTGTGAACTCGATGCCACGTTAGTTTATAATTAGAATTTCATGTATTACCCAGAATAGATCTGGAGACGTCGTGTCTTGGAGACAAAATTGTACTAAATTGTAACACAGTGAATATTCTGTAACGTCTCTCGAATCGCATCCCAGATAGCACAAAGACGTTTTAAAAACGTCCAGAAAACGTCCTAAAAACGTCCATTTTCACAAATCAAGCTGTGAACGTTCAGACGTAAAATGGACGTAAAATGGACGTTTTTAAAACGTCCGGTGCTATCTGGGATTCTTCGCGGGCACCCGGGTGGACCGAGTAGCTCGGATACCGTGGGGGAGGCGAGGAGAGGAGGTTCAGGAAAGCTTCACTATAAGAAGCTTATCTATAGCTTAAATTAGGAATTAAAGTCAAATTTGATAAACGTATTTTTGAAAAAGCTGTTTCCATTGGAAAACACCTTTTGCATAAGGAGGGAATACCCAGATAGCACTGGACGTTTTAAAAACGTCCATTTTACGTCCATTTTACGTCTGAACGTCCACGGCTTGATTTGTGAAAATGGACGTCCAGAAAACGTACTTTACGGACGTTTTAAAAACGTCCTTTTCCGTACGTTTTAAAGATAGCCATGTTTGAAGCGTTTCAAAGCGTTTCTCGGAGTGTGGTATGAAGTAGCGTGTTAAAGAAAAAGTTATTAGGAAGTAAGAACAATGGTTCAGTCACGGCCGTCGGCCGTGGTTCAGTGCATCGTGCCTTTGTGCAAAAACAGATCAGATTCTGAAAATTGGAAGAAAAGGAATGATGGTAACAGTAACAACCAGAAAGTTACTTTCCACAGGTATTGAGGTTATTTTATTAATTCATAATGGAACAAATTATTATATTTAATACGTTCACTACCGCCTTCCCAGATAGCACAAAGACGTTTTAAAAACGTTTTTAAAACGTCCAGGTCAGACGTTCGGGACGTCTTAAAAACGTCCAGAAAAGGTCCTAGAAACGTCCATTTTCACAAACCAGACCGTTTTCTGGACGTCTTCAGGACCTTTTCTGGACGTTTTTAGGACGTTTTTAAAACGTCTTCAGGACCTTTTCTGGACGTTTTTAAAACGTTTTCTGGACGTTTTTTGGACGTTTTTAAAACGTTTTCTGGACGTTTTCTGGACGTTTTTAGGAGGTTGGTACTGGTTCGATTAAATAAAAATTTATGGATGTAAATTGTTTTCAAAATATTACCAAACTCGATAATAATTTATTTCGTTTACTTACAATAGATACATGAAAATGTCAGTACAAAGTCGAATACAGAGAATTACCACTTAAAATAAATATGAAGTATGTAGAACATGTAGGTAGTACACATAGATTATACATATTATACAAAATATAGGTACAGAATATGTAAAATATCTGCACTTACAATGGATGTTTCTAACATTGTTACAAATTCGTTGAAAGATCTCAAAGTATTGTGGAAAATGTTTTCTCTGCATTATTCACAATTGAAAATGCTATTGATTTACAATACACTAAAAGACTAGCGCAAAGCAAAATCACAATTTTGTTATATGTAATAAAGAGTAATATTTTGTGCATAAAATGTGTCTTAATAAAATGTCTCTACTTGCCGTTCGATTTGCTTGTACAGTCATAACTTGTAATTGCGTTCATGGCAGGAAATTGACAGTACGCACATACTAAATTGACCGATTTGTGGACTCACACGCTCAAGTCTTGCATTCTCACTTTTGACTGTACAAGCAAATGGAACAGCAAGAAGCAGCGTGTATGGTGGCCTTTGCAGCTTCACAAGTATCAGAATTCTTTGGAAATCTATAAAAACAGAAATAAAGTTCAAAATAAGATATGTTTTGAAAATATAGTTACTTTAACACGTTTGCTACCCAGTATACCTTTATATATTTTTCCTTAAAAGGCGGTAGTGAACGTATTAAATATAATAATTTGTTCCATTATGAATTAATAAAATAACCTCAATACCTGTGGAAAGTAACTTTCTGATTGTTACTGTTACCATCATTCCTTTTCTTCCAATTTTCAGAATCTGATCTGTTTTTGCACAAAGGCACGATGCACTGAACCACGGCCGACGGCCGTGACTGAACCATTGTTCTTAATAACTTTTTCTTTAACACGCTACTTCATACCACACTCCGAGAAACGGTTTGAAACGCTTCAAACATGGCTATCTTTAAAACGTACGGAAAAGGACGTTTTTAAAACGTCCGTAAAGTACGTTTTTAAAACGTCCGTAAAGTACGTTTTCTGGACCTTTTCTGGACGTTTTTAAAACGTTTTCTGGACGTTTTAAAAACGTCCAGAAAACGTCCAGAAAAGGTCCAGAAAACGTTTTAAGAACGTCCATTTTCACAAATCAAGCCGTGGACGTTCAGACGTAAAATGGACGTAAAATGGACGTTTTTAAAACGTCCTGTGCTATCTGGGTTTTAAGGAAAAATATATAAAGGTATACTGGGTAGCAAATGAGTTAAAGTAACTATATTTTCAAAACATATCTTATTTTGAACTTTATTTCTGTTTTTCTAGATTTCCAAAGAATTCTGATACTTGTGAAGCTGCAAAGGCCACCATACACGCTGCTTCTTGCTGTTCCATTTGCTTGTACAGTCAAAAGTGAGAATGCAAGACTTGAGCGTGTGTGTCCACAAATCGGTCAATTTAGTATGTGCGTACTGTCAATTTCCTGCCATGAACGCAATTACAAGTTTTGACGGTACAAGCAAATCGAACGGCAAGTAGAGACATTTTATTAAGACACATTTTATGCACAAAATATTACTCTTTATTACATATAACAAAATTGTGATTTTGCTTTGCGCTAGTCTTTTAGTGTATTGTAAATCAATAGCATTTTCAATTGTGAATAATGCAGAGAAAACATTTTCCTCAATACTTTGAGATCTTTCAACGAATTTGTAACAATGTTATAAACATCCATTGTAAGTGCAGATATTTTACATATTCTGTGCCTATATTTTGTATAATATGTTTAATCTATCATAACCTACATGTTCTACATATTTCATATCTATTTTAAGTGGTGTATTCTGTGTATTCGATCTTGTACTGACATTTTCATGTATCTATTGTAAGTAAATGAAATAAATTGGTAGTTTGGTAATATTTTGAAAACAATTTACATCCATAAATTTTTATTTAATCGAACCAGTACCGACCTCCTGAAAACGTCCAGAAAACGTTTTAAAAACGTCCTAAAAACGTCCAGAAAAGGTCCTGAAGACGTCCAGAAAACGTTTTAAAAACGTCCAGAAAACGTCCAGAAAAGGTCCTGAAGACGTTTTAAAAACGTCCTCAAAACGTCCAGAAAAGGTCCTGAAGACGTCCAGAAAACGTTTTAAAAACGTCCAGAAAACGGTCTGGTTTGTGAAAATGGACGTTTCTAGGACCTTTTCTGGACCTTTTCTGAACGTTTTTAAGACGTCCCGAACGTCTGACCTGGACGTTTTAAAAACGTTTTTAAAATGTCTTTGTGCTATCTGGGTAGTGATCCTCTAGGTAGTGATCGGCAGATGTGGCCGCCAGTACACACCATTATGGCCTGAAGCGGAAGTCGCAAATTGGCGGGCACATTTTGAAATAACCGAGAAAACTGAAGTTGTACTATTTCCTTCTGCCGTTCTTCATACAAATTAAAACATGTTAGGTTAAATACATTAGACTGTTACTAGATCTCTACGGAACACGTAGGGTTTTCTAACTTTACTTAAAAGGTAAAAGACTAAAAAGGTAAATTTCGGGTCAGGCATAATAATAACAGCGACACTGAGCCTCGCCCTTTCTGAATATTGCGTTTCTAACTCCACTACGTTGTATCGAATATTATAAAAGAATAAAGACTAAAATAACTCCACTCATGTACATTCGGAAATATTTTTCACTCGTCCATTGACGGGTTAGCTTTATCCTAAATTTTGTCTCATAAATATTCATACTTACAAAATCTGCACGCGTTAGCAATAGTTTGCACGTTCAAAAATGACAGCATTAAATGAAGTTTGCTGCTGATTCCACGTGCGAGCAGTATCTCTTTCTTTTTCTACTTGCTCTCTCTATTTCCGGTTTCGGTCAAAAATGGTGTCGACCAATAGAAAACGGCCGCCACATCTGCCTATCACTACTTACCTAGAGGATCACTTCCGAGGGAAGTGTTGCGACTCCCGTCCAGCGGCGTGTAGTATAAACTTGAGAAGCGCGAAATACGAATCGGATCACACGACTGTAATACCACAGACCAGGTATAGAATAGACCTTTCACTCTATTGTCTTCCGTGTCACTCGATTTTGGGGCTCAAGAGCCCCATTACCATTTCCGTGTCGCATCCAACCTTAACGGCTAAGCATGAAATAAGAGTGCAGCGCTATAAGCGGTAGGAATGGAAGTTATAATAGCGGTAAGAATTTACATACAGGGTGTCCCGATGTCAAATTAATACAGCATTTTTAAGAGGCAAATAAATTTCTTCATTTCTTTATTAATCAGCAACTCTACAGACTTATACAACGGAGAAGCATTGTACAACTTCGCTCACGACGTAACGAATCTCTGCTATCTTATAATTCCCTAATAAATTATTTGCGGACATGGGTTTATATAACTTTTTCAACTTTTTCAATTGTTTTCAACCGTATGCCCGGGATACTCTGTATACAGAGATACGCTTTCATTTATCATTTTGAACCCTTCCTATAATAACTAATTAAAAAATGATTAATCAATTATGGTAATCTTATGATATGTGTCTCGTATCAAGCAGCAGAGTAGTGGTGGACCCATGCCTACATATACGTGTAACTCTACACAATCAAATCGTTCCGAAGTCTTTAACAATTTTTCCTGACCAAAGGGTTGCTTTCCTTCATATGGCTTCTTTCAAACATTATCCCTTTTCAACGTGCAGAGTACGTTGATGTAAAAAAAATTGGTAAATTTGTCGAAAAGCTACCTATTCACCGATGTCAATGACCTTCACATATGTTTTCAATGTCGTCATTCTGAATGACATTTCTCTTTAAACTTTTTAATTCTAGTGTTAAGTAAAGTTTTTTGCGAATATTTCGTAATCCAAAGCCGACCGCCAAAAAGTTTAAAGGGAAATGTTGTTCAGAATGATGACTTTGACAACATATGTGAAGGTCATTGAAATCGGTGAGGAGTTTCGAGAAGTTTACCAACAAATGTAACATTAATTTTCAATGTTATAAACAATTTCGCGGACAATTTTTTTTACAAATGTCCACCGAACCAGAGGTGTAGATTCACCCCCCAAGAGCAACGACCAATAAATTTTCTACACACTGTGCAATGAATGTGGAGAATGAGTAGATACGTGCCTTCTGTGGGAGCGAGTACTGTTAGAAAGAGTGACGTGTGACGTGATTTCGGTGTGACTGATTTTTGGGGTGTGTGATTGTGGCAAGAGTGAGGTGTCAGGCAGCGCGCAAAGAATGGTTGAGGGCCTCAGCCTGAGGGGGTCGCGTCGCGGCAACAATAATCTGTATAGACGGTCATCAGGTAAGTGGTTGGGGAAAACCCAAGTGGTGTAAACGATACTCCTGCAGGTCAAGATACTAAATGTCATTTTCGCTTCTCCTTTTGGAACCATTTTAGCTTCCGACCTTTTGCCTGCCGTCTAACATCTAGACCAGGCCTTCCCAAGTATAGAGCTGTACGAGTACTTGAATATTCGGGTAGCTTGAAATCCGAACGAATCCGGGACTCGGTGTCCAAGCCGAGCCAGGTACCCGAAAGAACCGAGCGGCTCGGATAGAACCAAGTACTTGAATTTTTCCAAACGGCCCGAAAGAAATCGGGCAGCTTGAAAAGCAAGCGAGCGGGCCGTAAGAAGCCGGGTGGCTTGGAAAGAAACGAGCGGTCTGTTCGACCTTCATTCGGACCGCTCGTTTCTTTCCAAGCCACCCGGCTTCTTACGGCCCGCTCGCTTGCTTTTCAAGCTGCCCGATTTCTTTCGGGCCGTTTGGAAAAATTCAAGTACTTGGTTCTATCCGAGCCGCTCGGTTCTTTCGGGTACCTGGCTCAGCTCGGTTTTTCAAGCCGAGTCAGGCTCGGCTTGCTTTTTCCGGGTACTTGAACAGCTCTACCCAAGTAGGGGAAATGTTCTCCCGAAACACATGTTTCGGTTCTCCCTCCAACGCTGCGCCTTCAGCTAAGGTGGGACGATTCCTACTGTCCTCTCTCTCTCTCTCTCTGCTTCGAAGCGGCGTTACTGTCTCCTCTGAGAGAAGGAGTGTTGGAAGGAGAACCGAAACATGCGTTTCGGGAGAACATTTCCCCTACTTGGGAAGGCCTGATGTAGACATCGAAAAAATAGTTTGGAATGGTTTTAAGAAAAAATGTTTCCAACAAAAGTTACTCGTTTTCTAACGTGGATTACGAAAATAATTGGTTCCACCCCCGCTTTAAATACAAGGAGAGATGAGTGCGAGCCAGTATCAATACAGATTTAAAAGCACAGGAAATTTGAAAATCCTGGGCATTTCTCCCTTCTTAACGGTATTCCAACCCCTTCGAGTGTCAAAAACCATAAAATTCACCGGTGTTCGGCGGGTTGCCAGCGACTGCTGGACAGCAGTGTTGCCCGAGCTTCGAGAATTTTTGGATGGTCTCGTTCAAATTAACGTCGCCAAGAGTTGTGCGGAATTTCCCGGCCCAGGTAAGCGAGCCGCGCACTCCGCTTTTATGATCGGTCTACCACTCGCACCCCAGATTATTGTAATGAGGTTTGAAAACAATGTCGACTGTCAATGTTCCATTTTTCAGAATAACAATGAGTATCTACAGTTCTATTTCTGTATGATTGTTCACTTTCTGTTTAGACGCGCGCTTTGCATTTTAGTGAACATTGAAAATACTTAGGGATGGTAAAGACCTTTCACGCCTTCACGTGGCCCATCCCGTTAACTCTATTATTTCAATGTTTTGATGTTTTAACATTAGCAGATTCACTTTGAAGTAACGGGGGAACTAAAGTGAAAGAAAGGCACTTGTGGTGTACATACTATTGTTTAAATGTTGCGCCGAATAATCGTTCAATTGGTTTATTACACACGCCTCACAGAGCATAGTTTTTATATCAAGAGTAAAAAAACGCTCTTTCACGTTCGTATTTATTGTTTTACTGTATTATTTCCGCATTCAACGGCTGGCTATCCGAAATGAACTGAGCATAGCTTCGAATATGTTTCATAATCAAAGTAATAGGATGGACAATGTTGAATATCTCAGAAACAATAAGTTTTAGGATTAATGCACTTTAGTACTTTCATACTTAGAATTCGCTATTCTATTGAATTTGACGATAAAAAATTTGACAGACCATTTGAAAAAATAAAATTGGCCTCCACATCCAATCTATCCCTGTAAATAAACTAATTTCACCATGTTTTGTGTTTCTTACAACGAGACAACTTCTATAAATAATATTTTCGCTTATTACTTGAAATAATAGATATTTAAGGGAACCGAGTTAGTGGGACACCCTGTATAACACAGCTTCTATACTTTTCTCGGTGATACCGGCAGCTTTACCTGTGTCAATGCTAGAAATACATTATGTTTGCCGCACCCACCGCTCAAAAATCCGAGAGGGCGCTCGAAAACCAGTGGTTGTTTCAGAATATCGGTACTTCAGAACGGTGACACCGAAGACAAAAGAGTGAAAGGTCTATTCTATCGTCACAAAATTACCTTTTTCAAAAAAAGGTACAAAAAAGAGCGCCAAGTATATAATCCCATCAAAAAGGATCCCATTTAAAAACATTGTCGTAAATTAATAGCTTTACAAAACTAATGATATACACCAATTGCGCCAAGTATCGCAATGACTATTTATACAAACAAAAAAATGTATCAAATAATAGTAAACAGATATATTTTTATACAAATAAATATTTTAATACGAATAAATATTTTATTCAAAATAGTTGGCGCTGCTCTCTGAAAAAAATGTTAAGTGTCTTGGTTAATAAATAAAACAAGGCCAGACTTATTGATTCAGACATATTTATTCAGTTTAGCAACACCAATTCCGAGAGCAGCGCCAACTATTTTGAATAAAATATTTATTCGTATTAAAATATTTATTTGTATAAAAATATATCTGTTTACTATTATTTGATACATTTTTTTGTTTGTATAAATAGTCATTGCGATAATTGGCGCAATTGGTGTATATCATTAGTTTTGTAAAGCTATTAATTTACGACAATGTTTTTAAATGGGATCCTTTTTGATGGGATTATATACTTGGCGCTCTTTTTTGTACCTTTTTTTGAAAAAGGTAATTTTGTGACGATTTCACACATTTTGTAGTGTTTATTGATGACTGGATAATTATTTCACCCCGTCGAGGTTATTTTTTTTAATTAACAATATATTATATTGTCGTCCAAACTACGCACACCTGCAAAGTTACAAGACAATTGGATTGGTGGAATTGGTTTAAATTTGAGTTTTCAAATATGAAGCAAACATACAAGAAGCACACAGAGGATCGAAGCTGAATAAAAGTTTAATTAAAGTTTAATTAATATTATTATACTATATTACAATAAATTTTTTTTCTAACGTAGATCACACTGCATCATCTTGTGCTTCAGTTATCTGTAAATAAATATATAAAATCCACATTTTAGTTACAATATAACTTAGAAGTTTTAGAACAAGGGTGGAATTTTCCTATAGTAAGCGTGGAGACTACATAATGTGTCCGAAGGAGGTGAGAGCTTATGGCAGAAACTCTTGTTGAAGGAAATTTAAATGCTAATGGTAATTTATCAAAAATGAACGAAGAGCTCCAATATATTTAACGCACAATTTATTGGTGTTGGAATAAAATTAATTTAATATGTTCATTAGTGAATTTAAATATTGGTAATGTGAAACTAATAAAATTAATGATTAGCGTGGGAACTACGGTGGATTTTAAAATAAAGTTTTAGAAATATCTTTCACAAGAGATAGAAAAGTATCAAGGGAGATGCGTTTTCATCGCACTTTCTTCAATCAATAATGTAACTTTCTCTACATTGCAAGCAGTAAGCTATAATTTTCTTAATTCTTAATGCTACGCTAATTTGACAAAGTTCGTCGATTTACCTTATTTGACAAATTTATTTCAAGCTTCTCTGTCTATCTATCCTTCTTCGGACAACCTCCAAGGCTGTACATCCCCTTCATTTCTATCCAAGCTTGTGCGTCCCCTTCATTTTTACCCAAGCCTGTCCATTCCTTTCGTTTCTATATAAGCCCGTGCGTCCCCTTCATTCATTTCTATAAGCTTTATACATAAAAACTCTAATGTAAAAATAGTTTGCTGGTATAAAAACAATATATTATTTTGTCGAAACTTCTGGGAAAGAAGATGCTTTACTGTCAAACCTCCTCCGCACAACTTCCAAGTCTGTGCGTTCCCTCTGTTTCTATATGCTCTACGTAAATAGTCTATTGAAAAATTTTGGCGACTTACCTTGTTAATTGAGACAATAATTCAGTGTCCTCTGTGGTGTAAAAACTCCTGTCACTTAAAAATTTTTAACTAGTTTCCTTATTTCACACTTGACAGGTTATAATTGTTTGACACTAGCTACTTAGGTTACGTTTACCTCGACAGTTCTGCTCTCTGCTAGCTGTCACGTGACAACGATTTGTTACGCGATTGGCCGAAAGTGCCGAAACCTTCAGCGAATCAGCGACGTGGATATTGGAGACATTTCCTCTCCCTTTCATGTTCCCCTCTTGCCTAGAAGCGTAGGACGATGACTATGAAAGATCTTAACATGAAATTCGGCAAATTGCAACTTTACATCAAAATATCTCAGCTCCTAAGGCACGTAGGAACAAAACGAAGACACTTTTCTTATGTAAATCAAACCCAAGCTATCCATTAAGACCATTCAAAGTCTAATCGGATCAGCCGTTATTGAGATTCGATAATCTCAGGGTACTTGATAGCGCGGCGTGCCGTAATAGATACACTCTGTGTCTCGCGCTGCGCATATATCTATATATATACTTGGCGCGAGACACTACCGTGTCTCTTGATACCTGGTCTGTGGTAATAGCACAGCCGACTCTACTTCTAGCCGTGAATGTGGCAACACCGCTCATGTGCGGATCGGGAGTCCTATTTTCAATAATGAAGTTTTGTAGTCAGCATCAGGGTGGCGTGGAAACTACCTGCAACGGTAGTAGGACGAGAGTGGGGCCTACTACCGTCGTCTGATTGGTTCAACGCCAAGAGGAAAATTCACCGACGCCAGCGCCGAGCCAAGCCGAGTGGAGTGGAGTGTAGCCAAGTGAGGCCACAGCCAACCAGCGTCGCCAAAGATCGCCGGAGACTCGATTGTCGATGCTGGTTGGCTGCGGCCTCAGTTAGCTTGGCTAGTTGGCTTGGCTTGGCGCTGGCGTCGGTGAATTTTCCTTTTAGCGTTGATTGGTTCAGACTGGGTAGTAGGACGAGAGTGGGGCCTACTACCGACGTCTGAACCAATCAACGCCAGAGGAAGATTCCCCGACGCCAGCGCAAAGCCAAGCCAACTAGCCAAGCTAACTGAGGCCGCAGCCAACCAGCATCGACAATCGAGTCTCCGGCGATCTTTGGCGACGCTGGTTGGCTGTGGCCTCACTTGGCTACACTCCACTCGGCTTGGCTCGGCGCTGGCGTCGGTGAATTTTCCTCTTGGCGTTGAACCAATCAGACGGCGGTAGTAGGCCCCACTCTCGTCCTACTACCGTTGCAGGTAGTTTCCACGCCACCCTGGTCAGCATTACAATTATCGTTATTTTGCGATATAAAATTATACTAATATACAGTATTTTTACCAGCGGCCGTAGCCGTGATGGAAAACACCGGTTCTCGTTAGATCACCGAAGTTAAGCATCACGGGGCGGGTACTGGGGAAAGATGGGAGACCACCTTTCTCCCGGTGCACCGTTGCTGCTGGGACCCGAAGGAGAGAGAGGAGAGGAAAAAGAATATGACTTATAGTTCGTTGGGCAATATAAGCGGTTAAGCTTGAAACGCCATCCTGTTTATCAGGAGAAACAATATACAAATACAAATACAAATACAGTATTTTTGATTAATTATGTTGTTACGTATTTCCGCGGTGAATTTCAGTCCGAACGCGGGTTGGTGCCCGTGGAGCGCTGAACTGCTCTGCTCGATGAAGTGCGGGTAATTTGAAATAAAACTCAAGTCGACAAAAATGATGTTTTAATGAGACTGCTGGTATATATCGACTGTTCGATATGCTGGTTTGTAACAGAGTGAACGAGGTCCCCCTCCAGGGTCGACCACCTTGAGCGTGGTGAGGGGGCTCTGGGAAAGCGGCGATGTCCTCTGTCGGGCGCTGGGTGAGGAACTTTGTTCCTTGCCCGGGGGCCGTGGGAGGATGCTGCCCTCCTGGCTAAGGGTCGGCCAACCAACCGCCCCCTCCTCGGGGGCGCGTGCGCGCGTCGTGGGTGCGGGGTTGGGGTTGGGTCCGGGCTGGGTCTGGGTGGAGTGCGCGCGGGCGTGAGGTGGCCCTGTGGCCGTTACCCGCGGATCTCTGGGCGGTAGCTGTCGGTCAGGCCCCCTGTGGCGCGTTCGGCTCCTGGTCGTGCGGGATGCCCGGGCCCGGGGATGTTGCCGCGACAGCTGTGGCGGTCTGCGTGGTCCCGTTGCCCTCGGCCCCGTTCGCTTCGTGTCTGGCCTGGGCCTTGCGTGGGCCCGGCTCTTGCCCCTCTCCTGGGGGGCGCGCGCGCGCCTTTCCATCGCTCCGGGGGGGTGCGTCTGGGTGGGAGTGGCCTTGTGAAGGGCCGCTGGACAGGGCGCGGTGGCCGCAGTGACCGCACTATGGCGGGGTGCATGCTGCGGCAGGGGGGGGGGGGGAGTCGCGATCGATCGCGCGTGGGGCGAGTTCGGCAGTTGGGCTGCCCTTCTGGCATAGCCAGCCGCTCGACCGGGGGCCGGTTGGGTTCTGACCTTCGGGTCCCCGACCGGTTTGTGGCCCCCCGGGGTTTGTGGTATTTGGGCGCCCTTACGGCTAGCCGACCGCCGCCGCCCGGAGGTTCGTTTCCACGGGGTCGACGCCGGGAAGTGCGCGATCGGTCGCGGGGTCGTGGGGCGGAGGTGCCGGGGGGCACCACCCGCCCTAGTTTAGCAGCGACCCTGGAAGAGGGTGGCGCTGGCGTGTGACCCGCAGCGTTACCCTGGCGATAGCGGGGAAGTCTCCCGGGGAGCTTCTCTCCCCCTTGGGAAAGTGCCAACTCTGGCAAACGAGCGCGGGGATCCGGGGTCTTGGAGGATGGCCTAGCGAACGCATCGCTAGTTTGATCTCGCGCAAGAACGGCCATCTTCCTTGCCAGATCCTCCGCTCTAGGCGGTTACCGTGCAGGTTTTAGTTGGTTAGAGCCCAACATAACCCCGAGCCTCCCCCGAGGTTCGGAGTATCCGTTCCGGATTTCCTGCACGAAAAAAAAAAAAAAAAAAAAAAAGTGAACGAGGTGTTGAAGGAAGAGCTCCGAGCTCGTCGACGAAGTCGCTGACAAGACTCCCTTAGTCCTCCCATAGATCCTTGTTGTCCAATCAGGGCGATGACATCCCTCAAGCTTCGTCAGTGGGTTGTCCTTGACCATCTCTCCGTCCTTGCCCCCTTCCTTCACACTTTCCTCCACTCTCGGCTGGTGGTGGAGGCACGCTTTCCAAGTACATAGTTTACTTAGGCTACATACAGTATATACATATTTACAGGTAAGCGCGACCCTCAGGGTCAAGGTGACGTCGCCCGAACGGAGTTTATGAGTTTATGACTTTCAGCCTCTCCGACCGGAGTTTTCACCCCTACAGGACATCGGCAATTATAAAAAGGTAAAACTGAATACTAAATGATTTTACGAGACGGACAGCTGCCCGCTCAGAAAAACTTGGCACGCAGATGTGCAAGAAAAAGTTAAGCTATTTACTATCCTCGCCTGACCTAACTGTAATGCAAAAGCTATTGAATGCAGCTGCTACCATTGTAAGGACACGTACAGAAATTATTAAGGGAAAAACCCTCAAGAAACGCAACGCGCTCTACGTATTTATGAATCCTGACAATGAACTCCTCATCCTCCGTTTCAAATTTCGCTCCTACATGTTCCACAAATCGATTACATACAATCCCCCAGCCACTGCCAACCACGTTCAAGCGATAGCGTAACAATGTATAAGGAATACACAAATATCATAACTATAGTAAGTAGAAGTAATACAGAAGTATATTGGGTGCGTTCAGCCGACACAACCGGTGACTAACCGGTGACTGATCTCACTAGATTTTCCTCTGAACGCAACCGGTTACTTACCGCTTACTCAACATGTTTAGTAACCGGTCGCCATTTTTTGTACACTCAGCTCAAACGATTGTGGCCGTTCGAGATTCGATTGCATTCGAGGTTTCCAGGGCTGCTTTTTTTACATCGCTAACATTCTACAGTATTTCATGAACATGGTGAGGGCACTGCCAAGCCACAGGGTCCCGTCTATTTAGAACAGTTCTAATCATTGAGCTCTATACTAACTGGAGTGTGAACAGCAGTTGGAAGAAGTAGAGGCGACAGCGATCAGAGAGAGAGGGGAAAATAGTGTGTCCATGCATCCTTCTTCTTCCTACTATCCCTCTCTATATCTCTACTATCCTGTAGTAAATTTGCGTGTGGTGGGGGTATAGACTGTATAGACCGGTAAAGACGCCGCGCGGGACTACGGAAGCGCCTACGCGCCACCTTCCTGCACAAGCGTGTAGTGTTGTTTCTGAGGGCACCACCGACCCACTCACCGAGCGGTGAGTGGCAAATTTCGGCTCTGTGCCACCCATCCACCGAGTGGTGTGTGACATAGCCATGGACATAGGAATATAGGGACGTAGGAATAGTTGCGACTTTAGGCGAGGGGAGTGATATGCATTTCAGGGGGGGGAAAGCACCTACATCTGCCTGGATTTGATTGGTTGTATTCTACGCATGCTCCGTACCGCTCATTATGAACAAGTGTTTGCTACAGATTAGTACATACAGACGTCTAATTATAAGTATGTACTAACGGAGTGATTATCCACGAATATAAATTGTAAAAATAATGATAATTGAAGAGAAATATGCATCTATAATTATTAAAATATATGAGGTGAATTGGAGCAGAGACACTGACGTAACATTTATTTATTGTTCGAAATAACAGAAACCAAATTACGATAAAATTAATGATAATTAATATTACATTAATAGCACTGAACCATTGTTCATAATGATTTTTTCTTTAACACACTACTACTTTTCTTTAACACGCTACTGCATACACTGCGAGGAACGCTTCAAATATGGCTGCCACTATCCAAGCTTGCGATGCCGGCGACGCGACAAACGTTCATCATTACACATCACTGCGCTTGTGCGAAGCAGCAGCCAATAGAAAGAAGGCGTATGTTACCTCGTCGCCCCTCCCGGAAAGAGATCACCCCCCGCAAGTATTCCTACGTCCCTATATTCCTATGTCCATGGACATAGCAGCGCCGTGGCCGGCGAGTTGAGGTTATGTGTCATGCGATTCTGATTGGTTGATTGCGGTAGGACTAAAATATTCGTTGGCTCTAAGGGAATCGACCAATCAGAGTCGCCCAATCTTTGGTCGATTCCCTCAGAGCCAACGAATATTTTAGTCCTACCGCAATCAACCAATCAAAATCGCATGACACATAACCTCAACTCGCCGGCCACGGCGCTGCTATGCCACACACCACTCGGTGGATGGGTGGCACAGAGCCGAACTTTGCCACTCACCGCTCGGTGAGTGGGTCGGTGGTGCCCTCAGAAACAACACTACACGCTGGTGCAGGAAGGTGGCGCGTATGCGCTTCCGTACGGGACAGAGGCAGCTCTACCCACTAATTTGTGTACCTTGTCTGATCGGCCGCCATTGCTCTGTTCTCTCTCCAGTTAGTATAGAGCATGGACATAGGAATATAGGGACGTAGGAATACTTGCGGGGGGTGATCTCTTTCCGGGAGGGGCGACGAGGTAACATACGCCTTCTTTCTATTGGCTGCTGCTTCGCACAAGCGCAGTGATGTGTAATGATGAACGTTTGTCGCGTCGCCGGCATCGCAAGCTTGGATAGTGGCAGCCATATTTGAAGCGTTCCTCGCAGTGTATGCAGTAGCGTGTTAAAGAAAAGTAGTAGTGTGTTAAAGAAAAAATCATTATGAACAATGGTTCAGTGCTATTAATGTAATATTAATTATCATTAATTTTATCGTAATTTGGTTTCTGTTATTTCGAACAATAAATAAATGTTACGTCAGTGTCTCTGCTCCAATTCACCTCATATATTTTAATAATTATAGATGCATATTTCTCTTCAATTATCATTATTTTTACAATTTATATTCGTGGATAATCACTCCGTTAGTACATACTTATAATTAGACGTCTGTATGTACTAATCTGTAGCAAACACTTGTTCATAATGAGCGGTACGGAGCATGCGTAGAATACAACCAATCAAATCCAGGCAGATGTAGGTGCTTTCCCCCCCCTGAAATGCATATCACTCCCCTCGCCTAAAGTCGCAACTATTCCTACGTCCCTATATTCCTATGTCCATGGTACAGTAATGCCTCGTTAGAATCACGACGATCGGGGCTGGCAGCGTGATACTAACGCGATGCGGATACTATTTCGTGCCGACGACAACTTCGCGTCGTCTCTTTTGTTCTGTCTCGCATATATCGGATTCTCTCACTCTCGACTGAAGGATGCCATGAAATGGTGGGGATAGTGAGCGTGATTATAACGCATGGTAAAAACGTGACACTAACGACGAATTACTGTATAGAGCTCAATGGTTCTAATTCATGTTGAAACACCACTGTGGCAGATATAGCGTGAAGTAAACGGATGATTATTAATGAGACACGTTTGCGCAGTCCTGTCACAAAATTTAATTTACATTACTTCGGTTATGTTTATTTTCCCGATGTTAACATAAAATAATGGATAGTAGATTTTGAAATAAATGCGTATTTCTTTGCTCTACACATTTCCACTAATAATGAGCGTCTTAGATTTTAATGTATGAAGACTCCCACACAGCACACGACGTCCCGAGGACGTCTGTTTTAGGTCCCTTCTAGGTCTGTAGGTCTGAATGTCCCGGTTTGTAACAAGACGTCCGTGGGACGTCTATAGACGGCTTTGGGACGTCTACAGACGGACTCGGGACGCTTTTGGGACGTCGTGTAACTACAGTGGCGCCATCTATACAAAGTCCTGAGGACGTCTTGGGGATGCGTTTGGGACGCGTTTGGGACTTGTTAAATACGTCTTTGGGACGGCCTTGGGACGGCCTTGGGACGGTTTTAAGACGTCGTGTGATAATTCCTCAAGCTCCACTAGAGGGCGACGCGGCTCGAGAGTTTCTCACCGGTGATCATAGACCCAGTTAGTATATATACAATGGGTCCCGCCAATTAATTCTTTCTGAGTCCACTGGCGGACCCGTACGGAAGCGCCTACGCGCCACCTTCCTGCACAAGCGTGTAGTGTTGTTTCTGAGGGCACGACCGACCCACTCACCGATCGGTGAGTGGCAAATTTCGGCTCTGTGCCACCCATCCACCGAGTGGTGTGTGGCAAGCAGCGCCGTAGCCGGCGAGTTGAGGTTATGTGTCATGCGATTCTGATTGGTTGATTGCGGTAGGACTAAAATATTCGTTGGCTCTAAGGGAATCGACCAATCAGAGTCGCCCAATCTTTGGTCGATTCCCTCAGAGCCAACGAATATTTTAGTCCTACCGCAATCAACCAATCAGAATCGCATGACACATAACCTCAACTCGCCGGCTACGGCGCTGCTTGCCACACACCACTCGCTGGATGGGTGGCACAGAGCCGAAATTTGCCACTCACCGCTCGGTGAGTGGGTCGGTGGTGCCCTCAGAAACAACACTACACGCTTGTGCAGGAAGGTGGCGCGTAGGCGCTTCCGTAGACCCGGGACGAAACGCTATTCCTTCTTTCCTTTTCTAAGGTGGTGACCCACTGCATAGACGGTTCAGTCAGATCGCCTACAGTGGTAGTCAAATTTTAAATAACTAAATATAGTAAAGAGAAATAAATTTTGATTTCATTTTGACAACCCTTTGTTTCATCAAATTTATATTATAATTAATCGGTATCGATAACTATCTTAAATACGCCCTACTTGCGGTTTTTAAGACGTCCCAAAGACGTCGTTTAAACGCTTGTTCAGTCCGAATCCAGGCGCTTTAAAAGACGTACCCGGGACGACTTTTTTTGTAACATTCGTCCTTCAGAGGACGTATATAAGCCGTTCGTGGGAAATTCAGGACGTCCCTGGGACGACCGGTACGACTGGGGCGGACGTCCCTGGGACGCCTTTAGGACGGCTGTGTGCTGTGTGGGCTGCTACGAATAAAATATCACAAGGCTTTATTCATCTCAGTATTCTGCTTTCCTAACCCCTGCCATCTCTACGAAATATCTATATAACATTCGTTTCCATTTTTTTCTTTACTACCCTACCATCCCGCTTTATTTATTTGTGTATTCCATTATAAATCCGTTCATTTATTTACTTTGGACATTAGAACTTTATCGTTTATAGTGCCAAAATTATTATGATTTTTTTTGAGGTTCATTCCAATAAATACGGAAGCGCCTACGCGCCACCTTCCTGCACAAGCGTGTAGTGTTGTTTCTGAGGGCACGACCGACCCACTCACCGATCGGTGAGTGGCAAATTTCGGCTCTGTGCCACCCATCCACCGAGTGGTGTGTGGCAAGCAGCGCCGTAGCCGGCGAGTTGAGGTTATGTGTCATGCGATTCTGATTGGTTGATTGCGGTAGGACTAAAATATTCGTTGGCTCTGAGGGAATCGACCAAAGATTGGGCGACTCTGATTGGTCGATTCCCTTAGAGCCAACGAATATTTTAGTCCTACCGCAATCAACCAATCAGAATCGCATGACACATAACCTCAACTCGCCGGCTACGGCGCTGCTTGCCACACACCACTCGGTGGATGGGTGGCACAGAGCCGAAATTTGCCACTCACCGCTCGGTGAGTGGGTCGGTGGTGCCCTCAGAAACAACACTACACGCTTGTGCAGGAAGGTGGCGCGTAGGCGCTTCCGTAAATAAAAGTCATGTGACATTTATTCTTGGTGTTATTTACGCTACAGCATCGCGAATATAGCCGATCGCGCAGATTTATATAATTATGACGATCATAGGCAGATACCGCTACAGTGGTGTTTCAACGTGAATTAGTAGTGTTCTAGACGGGAACCTGTGGCTTGGCAGTGCCCTCACCATATTCCTGAAATACTGTAGAATGTTAGCGATGTATAATGTTGCGAGTTGCGATTCTCGCTCCAACTAGCGGCGCTCAGCACAAGCTCTTTTGACACGAAGTTTAAATAGGAAAGAGTTAAGGATGAACCTCATCACATTCGAAAACTGTCTTCGCCTCCTCCCTTATCGCTCGAAAAACAATGAATTATATTATAAAAGAGGAACGAACGTAAGAAGAAGGATGTTTCTTCTCCTCGCATTTGATTTCCGACGTTATAACGATATAGACGTGACAATAAATCATATCCTATATAGTCATTCTCCAATTTCCTTGTTGTCTTGTTTCTCGTTTATATTATTTTCAAATCATTCTACAATTCAATTAATTCAATTAGTTCAGTTCAATAAGTTTATTCAATTCAAGTTATTCATTACAAAATATTTCGTTCATTTAAATTAACGCGTTCGCGAGCAGAGCTCTTCAGGGCTCCACGGACGACGAACCACATAGAATTTCCCTTGCATCTCGAGAATTCCCAGCCGGCCCCGCAACAAAATTGGTGACAGCGGTGGGATACTTTCGTCGGCTCGTGGACGTGGTTCAAGAGGTCCTCGCGATTGCAGCTTCTCCTTCCTGGGTTTTCGCACGGTTTCCCCAGGAACGCGGATATACGTGGATGAATATCGGAGAGGGTGACTTCGGGCGGCCGTGCAGCCATCTTCCCCCAAGGTCACGCGCATTCGTGGAGACAAGGAGACTTCATTGCTCAAGATCCCTGCAAAAGATAAGAATTAAGAAGAATTACCATTTAATCGTTTGTTACTGCGTTACTGTTTAACCGTTCAAGTTGTAATTTGTCCGGTCGTTAAATATCGTATTATCAAAATGTTGCGTTACTTTTCTAAGTCTGAAAGTGGTCATATGGAAACTAATTGTTATTAAAGGCGAAATCGAAATTTGAATACCTTTGAACCTTCCAGTGAATGTTCTCGTTTAAATAATTTAAAATCATTTGATGCTCCGTTTAAATTTCATTAAAAGGATGTCCCTCTTTTCGTACGCTTGCATAATTCAGTCCAATAACTCCAGCTCCTTCACGTACTTGCTCCAGCAGCACAAATACCCAAATCTAAAGCAGTTCGCATATTTAGCTTCGAAACTCTTATTCCTTGTATCCCTGTAGGCAAATAGGCAAATTTGATAACAAAGTAGCGAGAATAAATCTGCAACCAGTAATACATACGCGAAACATTTCTAATATCATGGGTCCCTTGTTACCCAAAAGCTTGCAAATGTACTTTTCGGTTTACGTTGGCTGGAACGCCGCAATGAGGTGTTAAATCTCCTACGATGCAATCCGCTAAGTCATCTATTAATGTCATATATAATCCTTGTTACTCCCAGAAGTCAATCCCAACGTTGACATTCTATCTTGCAACCCTTCCAAGTCTGCTGAGCATGATCAATCTTGTTCTTTCAAAATGCAATTCCCATAAATCACCACATCAAAAGTGACGAAATTGACACCTTTTCTTCTGAACATCTGCGGGAGGTTATCGTAGGCGCCAACGATTTGCCACCTGTAGATGCTGAGGGAGTTAAGAACGTGGACGAACACGACTCTATAACAGAAAAAGGAAATGAGCAGGTTTAAACCAAAGTTTTTTCTAACACGTGGAAAGTCATGTAACGATAACGAAGTCGAAATTGATGCTATGAACATTTACCCTTACTCCACTGACAGTGACAAATACCTTACAGCAGATGAAGGAGAAGTAGTAAGTGTAGTGGAGGGAGGATTGCTCTCTGGTGGCATTGGGGAGTGCTTGGTGGGCTGACGGACTGCGGTGAAGGGCACCAAGTGGCCCCATGCCTGGGAAATGGGGATATGCGTATCCTCTGTGAATCTGGTGCTGTGGGGGCTCCGCTTAGGCTGGTAGTCCCTCCACCAATGTTAAGTATTGGTTCTCCGGTTGAGTGTTCGGTTTCCCGGCGTAAGCTCGTGGGGCCGGCTCAATCGTCTGGGGAGAAGTCATGGGTCACTTCGGGCGAAGTCGCATTGGTGGGTGAGTGTGCGGTTCCCCGGCGTAAGCTTGTGGGGCTGACCTCTAGACTGCCTGCGACGTTGACAGAGGGAAAAGGGACGCAATCCTCCGCGAAAGCGACTTCGGAAAAAACTGATCTACGAGTGAAAATTTTAGCGTCAACAGTTACAGATTCATCTTCACCCCATCTTCTCAAAACTCCCAGTATAAATTTTTGTAAGGATTACCTTTACATGCGAAAGGATAATCTTGTGAATTTTCTCTCGAGTGATTACCATGTTTCTTTCCAGATCAGTAAAGACTTATTAATTTATCGAATTCTTCATTCCTCATGCAATCCTTGAACACTTTGGCCATTGGCATCAGGAAAATTTGCAATATAGTTAGACGAGTTTCCTTTTGGTGCCATATACTCGTAATTAGAGTCATCTGAGTGCAATGTACTGCGTGTTGAAGAAGGGTAATTCTATCTGCCATATGAAGATGTGCTTCTTTCTTGTCTGATCCATACCCATATGAGTCTGAATTTTCAGAATCCCAAGGCTGCCGTCTCAAGTTTGTTATGGTCCGAATCGATCGAAGCGTCCCCAGTAAACAAACGGAGCCTAATGAAACTACTGCGATCGATAAAAAGAATTTGTACAGCGATGACATCTTTAGGTACTTTGGGTAGACGAATTTTTTATGCTTAGTTGCCACATGTTCTGTACTCTCCGCCTCTGCCGCGCTGTTGCCACAGAGTTCTCTTTTCATCGAGAAATCATGAAGGAATACAGCACGAGAGCTGCGTCTAGCGTCAGAGCCTCCCTGAACGTAGCAATAATGAAAGATAGAGAGGTCCGGGAGTGTAAGAAGGAAAGATGGAAAAATACCAAACATGACACATTTTGAACTATCATTATTAACGATTCTGTGCTTAAAGGGGTTATCGCTAGATTTAGCACGAACTTTCGTGTTTTCAGATTCATGGAATTGTACGTGTTTCCAGATTCATGGAATTGTATGTGAGACTGCATTTTGATTGCAATTCAATGGTACAACGATATATATTTGTAAAAACACGTGGCATCTCAAATTTTGTATATAACCTGACTGTAAGCTGTCAAAATTTGCAGTAGATTGCATAGTGAAGATAGGAATTGATGAACGAAATTGCATAATGAAGATAGGAATTGATGAACGAAATTGCATAATGAAGATAGGAATTGATGAACGAAATTGCATAATGAAGATAGGAATTGATGAACGAAACATGTATTAGTTCGTTTTGGCTGTAGGTGTGCGTATAATAACGCGTATATGTATTATGTCGACAAAAATTTGAGATTGAAGAAGAATCAGAAGAAAAATCTACCGTTTTCGACAGATCCCTGAGACGATATTACGATATCTCTGTCATGCGTGGACCGATTTTATTGAAATTGGTCGTATTCGAAAGCCGATATGTTTTTCACTAATACTTTTTCAAACACCGTATTAGTCAAAAACATTTTTTTAATAAAAAGCTTATTATTTGTGACTGAAAATAAAAGTGTCAAATATTGGTACACTGTCAACAACGAGTACAGTTATCTTTTATTGGAGTTTATCAAGATATTATCTTTGTCCGTCTCTGCTCTCCAGCCGCTTCGCCGTGATTCATTCAAGCCTCCGTAACGACAAAATAGTAATAGGAGAAATGCGGCAACAGCGCGATTTGACTCTCGATACGTCTCGGCAACTATGTATTTTCTACATTTATCGGCTAGCTTGGACTTCCACCGATTCTGATGGTACATGGCCCGAATATACCATCAACGCCGGTGACGGAGAATCCTTGAAGCATATTTCTGTCATTTCTCGAGTCTGCCTCAGTACACGAGTTATAAATTCATTATTATTTCCACGTACGGTGCTTATTAGCGTTCAAACGCACCAGACCCGCCTGCACGAATGTCTACTGGAGGCAACTATACCCGCAAAAGCTTCCTTCTTGCGGATTTCAGGGCGTAAGTTGTAATTTACGGTGTGTTTACTACATCACTTATACGTATACGCTGGTGCTACGGGGCTCGAATGTACCACCAGCGCTGGTGACGGAGAAGTCTTGAAGCTTCATTCTGTCAGTTTCCGAGTCATAAATTCATTATTATTTCAATGTACGGTGCTTATTAGCGTTCAAACGTACCAGACCCGTCTGCACGGATGTATACTGGAGGCAACTATAACCGCAAAAACTTCCTTTTGGCCGATTCCAGGACGAAAGTTGTAATATACGATTTGTTTACTACACGCGTGTATGTACACGCAAAATTTAGCTTGTGTGAGCGTACGCACACATTCAAGGCCCGCTGAGACGGCAGCCTTAAATAGGAAAGAGTTAAGGATGAACCTCATCACATTCGAAAACTGTCTTCGCCTCCTCCCTTATCGCTCGAAAAACAATGAATTATATTAAAAAAGAGGAACGAACGTAAGAAGAAGGATGTTTCTTCTCCTCGCATTTGATTTCCGACGTTATAACGATATAGACGTGACAATAAATCATATCCTAGTCATTCTCCAATTTCCTTGTTGTCTTGTTTCTCGTTTATATTATTTTCAAATCATTCTACAATTCAATTAATTCAATTAGTTCAGTTCAATAAGTTTATTCAATTCAAGTTATTCATTACAAAATATTTCGTTCATTTAAATCAGGGTTGACTAACTGGCGACTCACGAGTTGCCGGGGCTCCTCCGCCTTGCGGCCACGCTGAACGCAGTCGAATTCGTCCGTGCCTACACAGACATAAATACATTCGATTGCTACGGCCGGCCACGGCCATACGTTTACATACAGTAATTCGTCGTTAGTGTCACGTTTTTACCATGCGTTATAATCACGTTCACTATCCCCACCATTTCATGTCATCCTTCAGTCGAGAGTGAGAGAATCCGATATATGCGAGACAGAACAAAAGAGACGACGCGAAGTTGTCGTCGGCACGAAATAGTATCCGCATCGCGTTAGTATCACGCTGCCAGCCCCGATCGTCGCATTACTGTATATTGTATAACATTGTTAGGTTTAGGTTTAGGTTTAGGTTGCGGTCAGGAGGGTCCTCAGGGACTATTTCTCTGACCGCTGTGTTACAGTGCACACGCAGCATGACGAGGTCACGACCGGAGTCTACGCGGGGGTCCCTCAGGGCTCGGTCCTGGGCCCTTTCCTTTGGAACCTCGTCTATGACGGGGTCCTGAAGACCGTGGGTCCCGGGCGTTTCGTCAAGGCCATCGCTTACGCCGACGACCTGGCAGTTATGTTTTCAGCTAGGGACGTAACCCAGGTCGAGGCTATGATGGCCGAAACGCTCGGGAGGGTTAGGGCCTGGTTCGAGGCCTCTGGCCTGGAGATGGCCTCGGATAAAACCGAGGTCATCGTCCTGGCGGGCCTTCGCGAGGACAAAGGGAGGGAATTCCCGGTGATGGGATCGATGGTGGCGGCCACAGAGTCCGCCAAGTATCTCGGGGTCACCCTGGACTGCCGTCGGAGGTTCAGGACGCACCTGGACGGGGCGGTCATACGGGCCGACAAAGTGGTGGGTGCCCTGTCGGCGCTCCTCCCAAACGTTAGGGGTCCCTCGGTTGCCTCGAGGCGACTCTACTATAACGTTTGGGAGTCGGTGCTGACGTATGCCGCCCCGGTATGGTCGTCAGCCCTGCGGGTGGGCGTGAACCTCACCTCCCTCCGCAGGGCGCAGAGGTCAGCCCTGATAAGGACGACTACGTCGTATAGGACGGTGTCCCGTCAGGCGCTCTGCGTCCTCGCTGGAAGGATGCCCCTTGAATTGAAGGTGGCGATGTGGAGGGAGGTTTATGACCTAAGGGCGGCGGACAGGGCGAACCCGAAACTAAGGGACGACCTTAATGCGATGAGGGTGAGAGCAGCCGACCACAGGAGAAGGGCCCTGGTGACGGCCCTCGCGAAGTGGCAGGAGACCTGGGAGGAGATGGGCCCGGAGTATTGGACCAGGCGGCTGGTGCCCGTGGCGAGTACCTTTGCGGTGGGAGCTGGGTTCGCACGTCAGCTGGACTACTGGCTGACCCAGCTCCTCACCGGACACGGGTCTTTCGGGGCCTTCAGGAAGAGGATAGGGAAGGCAATAAGTGGGGTATGTGAGGAATGCGGGGCGGCGAACGACGATGCCGAGCACGTCCTCGTGGTGTGCCCGGCATTCGAGGAAGAACGGCGGGCTTTGGCCGTGGCCCTGGGGGCCCCGATAGACCCCAATACAGTGGTCCGCCTCGCTATGGGGGCGGATGATAAGTGGGCGCACCTCCGTGCCTTCGCGTCCACAGTCATGGGCGCGAGGGCCCGGAGGGAAGCGTCAAAAGAAAAAGCCCTGAGGGATGCCCGGGCAGCAGCCGCCAGACTGGAGGCCCAAAGGAGGGCGCAGGAGAGAAGGAGAAGGGCCCAAAAAAGGAAGAGGAATGGGGCGGCCCAAGGAGGCAGACCCCCCCCCAGCAAAAGGGTTAGGAGGACGGTCCCCTCCCCCCCATAAGGTGGGTCTATGGGATAAGTGGGTGTTTATCGCGTATTTATTCCGACGTTGTACTGTGGTGGCGCGTATTTATTCCGTCTATGTTATAAATGTTGTGTGTTTGTCGTTGTGACACGTACCTATTTATTTTGTGGTGTCAACCGCGTATTTATTTCGTCAATAGTAAATAAGTATCGTGGTTGTGCACATGTGAATGTATGTACATAGTATTTATTTTATTTATAAGTAATTTGTACATAAGAGGCGGGGCCTACACCGTAGGGACACTGTGGTGGAAGTAATGCACCGAGGTTCCCACCACAGTGAGTAGGCAAGATAAGGCGGCCATGAGAGAGGGGGTTTTTAGTGGGTATCCCACCATTAGGGTGGGGAGTCCCACATAACCCCGGTATCCGTACCGGGGTATGCATAAAGCATTTTCCCCCTCTATAAAAAAAAAAAAAAAAAAAAAAAAAAAAAAAAAAAAAAAAAAAAAAAAAAAAGGTTTAGGTTTAGGTTTCGGTTTAGGTTTAGGTTTAGGTGGCCTGGGAAGGGGGGCGCGGTGTGCCGAGTAGGCCAAACTATATCACCGCGCCCCAAGAATAGCCGCCACATAATTGTGGTCGTGGCGGCGACTGAGGGGTGGATGAGGGGGGCCCACGTGTCAAGGGCCCCCCGCCAGTGGAGCGGCTGAGCCTGCCGCTCCGGGTTGCGCGATCGAGTTCGTGGGGCGAATGGGCGGCCGTGTCGGGCCGCTCCAATGGCAATGCCCGCCACGCGCTTGGGACGTTAATTTCTTTCCCCAAGTTCGCGTGGCGATGGAGCGGCCCTACGCATACACGGCCGGCTAGAACCTTCGCCCCCGCCCGGCCGCGACCTCGCAACATCTTGGTCGCACCCGGGTAGTAACTCGATCGCGGGGTCGTGGGGTGGGGGTGCCGGGGGGCACCACCCGCCCTAGCAGCAGCGACCGGAGACGGCGCGGACGTGTGATCCATCGCGCGCCGTCGGAGTTTCGGAAACTGGGGGGAGGATTCAACTCCCCCCCGGGAAGACCCCGAATCGGGGCTGGCGCGGAGCTATGCATATGCGCTAGAGGGGGGGGCAAGCGGACGTATCGCTCGTTTGCTCCCGCGTGAAGTCCCCCCCCTCGGGCGCGCGGCTTCGCGCCTGAGGCAGATCACCTCGGTGGTTTTAGTGGGTTCGAGTCCCACATAACCCCTGACCCTCCCCCGGGGGTCGGGGGTATCCGTGGGGATTTCCACCGAGTTAACAAAAAAAAAAAAAAAAAAAAAAAAAAAAAAAAGGTTTAGGTTTAGGTTTCGGTTTAGGTTTAGGTTTAGGTTTAGGTTTAGGTTTAGGTTTAGGTTAATATTAAAAATTAAACCTAAACCTAATCCTAACAATGTTATATACAGTAATTCGTCGTTAGTGTCACGTTTTTACCATGCGTTATAATCACGCTCACTATCCCCACCATTTCATGTCATCCTTCAGTCGAGAGTGAGAGAATCCGATATATGCGAGACAGAACAAAAGAGACGACGCGAAGTTGTCGTCGGCACGAAATAGTATCCGCATCGCGTTAGTATCACGCTGCCAGCCCCGATCGTCGTGATTCTAACGAGGCATTACTGTATATGTAATTATAATTAATACGACAATACGAACTGATATATACTTACTTTTAATCGTCTCTGTGAATGTGAACGTAAAAATTGGTGGATTTGGGTTTAAAAATTTCATCAATATTTGGTTCTACATACGGATGCGAAAGTGCGTTTTCCGTGGATATACCATCCCTTGTCAATAATATGACGCGGCCTCAATGTGCACGTTCACATTCACAGAGACGAGTAAAAGTAAGTATATATCAGTTCATATTATCGTATTAATTATAATTATATGTAAACGTATGGCCGTGGCCGGCCGTAGCAATCGAATGTATTTATGTCTGTGTAGGCACGGACGAATTCGACTGCGTTCAGCGTGGCCGCAAGGCGGAGGAGCCCCCGGCAACTCGTGAGTCGCCAGTTAGTCAACCCTGATTTAAATTAACGCGTTCGCGAGCAGAGCTCTTCAGGGCTCCACGGACGACGAACCACATAGAATTTCCCTTGCATCTCGAGAATTCCCAGCCGGCCCCGCAACAATAAAAAACAGCTCTGGTAACCTCGAATGCAATCGAATCTCGAACGGCCACAATCGTTTGAGCTGAGTGTTAGGTTAGGTTAGGTTTATTATTTCCTCAGTATAGATACAACATACAATGTACCTTGTACAATAAATATCTACACTAAAAGTGGCATTTCAAGAATCTTTTCTTATACAGCCCAACGAACTCTAGTCATCTATTTTCTTTCGTTACCCTGATAACCAGATCTGGCGGCAGGATCTGCAGGCAGCTGCGGCGCAACCTACGTCCGCATTCGACTACGGATCTGCCGGCAGGCCCTGCCGGGCAGAGCCTGCCGGCAGACGGACGGCAGATCGACGGCAGATCCTGCCGTTCGCCTGACACGTATAACAGCGCCATCTGAGGGTCAGAATTGGCAAAGAATTCCCTACGCGTGACGTCACACGGCCGCCCCTACAGGTGTATCCCTACCCTTACATAACTATCAAGGAGATATTGCAATTTATTAAATAATTAATTGGATTTATTTCAAAAAAGTATTTATTTATTTTTCTTTAATAATATGTGATTACAGTGTGATTACAATTCTTACAAAATAATATACGTAGCGCATATAAATCCAAAGAGGAACTTTCAATATTTACATTAACAAATCAATATACAGTACGTCCCTTAACCAGTGGTGCGTAGTAGGGGTGACATCAGATCTTTTATTTAATATCTTCGACTTCTTTTTTGTGTAGAATCATCATATTCCCTGTTGTGTTTGCGCTGAAAACAAATAGAACATTAGTAAAAAATTAAACGTAACGTATGAATAAACAGGATACATGCGATACTTACTTCAGCTCCATCTCCGCACAGCACACACCCTAAGCAATCATGCATGCTCCTGCGAACATTAATATTTATAAGAAAACATGTGTTAAATTATTATTTACAAAACAAGTCGCTAAATATTCGCACTTCGCGCATAACCCTATTTTGCTGTCTTACACATAATGTGACTCTCGATTTCCGCGACGTAGATAATTTGTAAATTATTCAATTCCATAATTACGTTTGCCTTCTGGATACGTCGGGATGATTTGTCTGGATATTGATGCTTAGGAACACGTGGAATATTCTTCGAGTCTTCGTCTTCAAGCACAACGGATACCACATTGAATAATCGGTATGTAGATGTACCATGTGTAGCAATTTGGCGGTACAATGGGCTACGCTCGGATTGGCTGCGCTATAGTGCCGAAACTCATGATTGGTCAAGAATCTACGTCCAGTTTGCTTTCGTTTTCGTGGTTTGGGGTGGCAGTCACTGGCAGTGACAGTCAGTGCCGGCAAAATCGAAGAATATTCCACGTGTTCCTAAGCATCAACATCCAAACAAATCATCCCGACGTATCCAGAAGGCAAACGTAATTATGGAATTGAATAATGTACAAATTATCTACGTCGCGGAAATCGAGAGTCACATTATGTGTAAGACAGCAAAATAGGGTTATGCGCGAAGTGCGAATATTTAGCGACTTGTTTTGTAAATAATAATTTAACACATGTTTTCTTATAAATATTAATGTTCGCAGGAGCATGCATGATTGCTTAGGGTGTGTGCTGTGCGGAGATGGAGCTGAAGTAAGTATCGCATGTATCCTGTTTATTCATACGTTACGTTTAATTTTTTACTAATGTTCTATTTGTTTTCAGCGCAAACACAACAGGGAATATGATGATTCTACACAAAAAAGAAGTCGAAGATATTAAATAAAAGATCTGATGTCACCCCTACTACGCACCACTGGTTAAGGGACGTACTGTATATTGATTTGTTAATGTAAATATTGAAAGTTCCTCTTTGGATTTATATGCGCTACGTATATTATTTTGTAAGAATTGTAATCACACTGTAATCACATATTATTAAAGAAAAATAAATAAATACTTTTTTGAAATAAATCCAATTAATTATTTAATAAATTGCAATATCTCCTTGATAGTTATGTAAGGGTAGGGATACACCTGTAGGGGCGGCCGTGTGACGTCACGCGTAGGGAATTCTTTGCCAATTCTGACCCTCAGATGGCGCTGTTATACGTGTCAGGCGAACGGCAGGATCTGCCGTCGATCTGCCGTCCGTCTGCCGGCAGGCTCTGCCCGGCAGAGCCTGCCGGCAGATCCGTAGTCGAATGCGGACGTAGGTTGCGCCGCAGCTGCCGGCAGATCCTGCGCTCTCCTGGCAGGCCCTGCCGTCAATCTGCTGCCAGACTGCCGGCAGATGGTTATCAGGGTATTCTCTCCCACTCAACCACTCCAATTCTCACTCACACCTTACCGCTTTCCTCCTCCATTCTCCATCCATCACATTCATACATCATACACCCTCCCCTCTTTTTCTCTCTCTTCCTCATTATTCCTTACATACAGTCATCAGTCATCATACTTATTTTATACTATATATCTCTCTTAATTATACTCAGGTACTCTGTTATTTTCTTTGCTGCAGCTCTTCTGTCTCCTCTAACCGCATCTGCTATGTCATCTCCCTCCTGGATCCCCAATTTCTCCAGCTCCATCATCAGTCTTTCTCTCTCTCCAATGTATTTATCACAGTCCCAGAAGACGTGATTTATGTCTTCTACCCCTCTCCCACATTCACAATCAGGTCTCTCCACCATTCCCTTTCTATAAAGGGATTCAGCTAAATTATAGTGGTTAGCTCTAATTCTGTTCATGACATTGATCTCTTTCCTTTTCATCCCTTTCATATTTATAAACCATGGTTTTCTACTTCCTATATTATTTTCACTTCTTGTGAAGTACTTCACCCCTTTCGTCTCTTTAACTCCTTCCATATCTTCCCTTGATTTCTTCCATAATTCTTCTTCCAGTTCAACTTTAATATCCTTCCATGGTATTTTTATATCTTTATCCTGTTCTTTCCCTGTTAGTTCCTTAGCATTAGCATCCGCTCTTTCGTTACCCTCTATTCCATTGTGAGCTGGAATCCAGGCTATCTGTAATTTTCCTATTCTTCTATCATTATTATCCCTGCCTTCTCTTTTATTCCGCTTGTTTCTTTCTAATATAGCCTTAATTCTCCATATTCTTTTATCATAATCATCTGTGTTATCTTTATCTTTTTCTTCTATGTTTATCATTCCTAGTATAACACTCAGAGCATCCGTAAAAATTATAACGTCTTTATTTTCCATTTCTCTATTAGCTATTTCGATAGCCTTCTCTATTCCTATGGCTTCCGTTGTGTATATTGTCGCCATTCTGCTTATGCTGATTCCTCTAGTCTGCCACATATCCATATTTGTATCTGTTTTTTTTTATAACTATACCAACCCCATTAGACTTGGAGCCTGGTATTTTGGACCCATCCGTGTATATTTCTACCATATCTTCTTTATTTACCTCCATCTTTTCTTTAATCTCTCTTATCAATGATAGACTATCTTTATCACCTTTCTTTTCCTTCCAAATTTTTCCTATTTCCCAATCTATTATCCCTTTCCATCTATCATTTTCCTCTCCCGTATCCTCTTCTTCTTCCTCTTCCCAGCTAATATCCAGTATCTCTTCTTCATTATCCTTTTCTATTACTTCTTCTATCCCCTTCGTATCTCTGTAAGCCTTCTTTAATTCCTGTTGATCATCTTCCACTTCTTCCTCCTGTACCTCTTCCCTTCCCTTTATTGCCTCTAGAACTTTACTTAATCTTTTTTTCCTCTGTTTTGCTATATATCTTCTAGTTACCAACCTTATTCTATTTGTTGTATCCATCACACCGGCTTCCACCATCATAACATTTATCGGAGTCGACATTCTATATCCCATCGCTATCCTTATACCCGCGTTTTGTATCTTGCCTATTTTTTCTCTTGTTTTATTGTTGTTCATATAATATATTGGACTTCCATATTCTATTATTGATCTAATTAATGTTTTGAATAATATTATCATCGTCTCCGGGTTGGCACCCTTTTTTACATGACCTATGTATCTTAACATATTCAATCTTTTCCTTGCTTTTTGAGCAACGAAATCCATATGTTCTTCAAATCGAAGTTTTCTATCTAGAATTACTCCCAAGAATCTTATGCTCTCTTCTTCTGTGATTTTCTTATTCCCAATATTTAGTGATATCTTACCTCTTCTGACTGTGTTGTACTTTTGAGAGAAGTTAACTACCTTAGTTTTCTCCTCCGCTATCTCCAACTTTATATTGTTGATGTTTTTAATTAGTTCTTTTGTTGCTTTATTTAGTCTTTCCACATTGAGATGTGTTGCATTGCTCGCTGTGTATATAACTATGTCATCAGCATATTGGAGTATTTTTATATGTTCATATTTAACGCCAGTCGTCACATCCGCTGTATAAATATTATATAGCGTTGGGCTAAGAATCGCACCCTGTGGTAAGCCTCTCTCGTGGGTTCCTTCCATCGGGTTATCATACTTTCTTATACATTTTATACTTCTGTTACTGAGCCATGTCGCTATATACTTAACTATTCTTTCTGGACATTTTTTCCGTTTTAGGGTATTTATTAAAATCTTGTGATCCACATTATCATAAGCTCCCTTCACATCCACGAAAACTGCTAATGTATCCCTTCTATATTTGAAGTTATCTTTTGCCTCTGTCGTAATGATTGCCAAGTTATCCATTGTGGATCTTCCTCTTCTGAATCCATTCTGTCCCTCCTCCATTATATCATTAGTCTCAGCCCATTTTGTTAGTCTATTGCATATAATTCTCTCCATAATTTTACCCATACAATCTGTCAGGGATATCGGTCTTAAAGCTTTTTTATTAGCTTTATCTAAGAAAATCACTATAGCTTTCTTCCAATCCTTCGGTATATCGTTCTGTAGCCAGATTTCGTTAAATATGTCTCTCATTGTCTTTTTATATTCTTCTGATAAATTCATCAGTATTTTGTTATCTATACCATTTTCTCCTGGGGCTGATTTCCCATTAGATTTCCGCAATGCCTTCTCTATTTCCTTGCTATTTATTTCCTGGTTCCATCTACCTCTCTCCAAACTCCTATAATTATCTTCGTACTCCAGCTCCCCCTCCTCTTCTTCTTCTTCATCTTCTTTATCTCCCTGCCTCTTATCTTTATCTCCTTTTCGCATATTCGTATCTCCTTCCTCCGGTATCTTTATTATCTTCTTAATTTCCTTTTCTTCAAGTTGTCTTCTTTCTTCTATTGTCATACTTGTATCATTTATGTTATCGAACCCTTTTTGTAATCTCTTGATTATTCCCCATATGTCTGAGCCTTTCGTACGGTGATCCACTGAAATAGCCATATCTTCCCATGCCTTATTCTTTTTTCTTTTATCATATCTTTCATTTCCTTTTCCATTTTTTTGAATCTATCCCAGTTGGCTATATTAGAGTTTTTTACAAAATCCCGAACCGCCTTTTTCCTTGCTTCTTTTCCCTCTTTACATTCTTCATCCCACCAGGGATATCGTCTACCTATTGTAGGTGGTCTTCTTATTTTGTCTTTTTCAGTAGTGTTATTATTTCCAATATCCTCTAAACTAGATGATCCCTGATCTTCCTTTCTCAACCCCACTTCTTCCAAAACACTGTTTATACTTTCAATGAGAATTTCGTACCTTTCACTTGTCATCCTTGCGTTTCCTATTTTTTCTTTTAAAGCCTCTTCCCTCGAAAAACATATAGTTTTCAAATCTTTCCCTTTCATATCTTTAGTTTTGTATTTTCTGGTTGTAAATATCCTTTGATCCCTCATTTGTATTTTTTTCTTTATTTGCACTTCGATCACCTGATGGTCTGACCCCAATGTTTCTCCTTCCTCTTTCACTATTGCATCCTGGTAGATACCAAATGTAGCTATTAGCAAGTCTATATTTGATGGACTATACTTTCCTGATCCCGTTCTTGACCCTGATAACCATCTGCCGGCAGTCTGGCAGCAGATTGACCAGGGGGTGGAAACTCCAGCAAAACTTTCGGTTTAGTATTTGCGCGCCCTCTACGTTATTAGAGATTCTTTTGAACTAAAATTCAATATGGCGACTCATGCCGGGAAAATTAAATATACTCAGAATCTGCGTATTGTAATATGTAGAATAAGAAATACATTTGTTGGCTCGTTAAGAAGATTTAAATATGAAATTCAGGTGTTGGGGGAAATATTTAATTAAATTTGCAGTAATTGAATTTAATTAAATATTTCATATTCACGTGAAGTTTCTTATCTAAACCTTCCCCATCTTTTCAGTTATTATTGGCATAATTGGAGATTATTTTGCCAACAATAATTGATAATGCCAACAAATGTATCTCTTACCCTACATTTTGTATAAGATACTTAAATGTAAAAAATACAAGTAGAGGTAAGGAATAGTGAGTGGCTCAGATTTTTCTTTGAAAAATGTTCCTTATATTGAATTTAACAGTTTGCTTAAATACTATAGTGCTAAGTAATTATTGTTCACTCCTTGCCACGTTCTTAGGGAAGCTGTGTCTCTTTATGCTGCTGTTTGAAGTACAACTTGGCACTGCGCATCGCCAATGTACTGTTGGTCCTTTCCGTCCTCTCGTTCCATCTAACAAAATTTATTTTTGTGTCTGTTAATAGCATTTAACGAGTGCATTCCAAAAATAAAAGTTTTAAATTTAGGAAATCATTTTTAATAATTTTTATAGTAAATTGAAAGATTTTGATAGTAGAGTTTATAACCTAAAAACATCACGAAAATTCAAAGAAACAAGTGTCTTAACTGTAACTCGAACCGTAGATAAAACTTTCCTACCTGTCACCGTCTTTGCAATTGCTCCATTCTTCTGCACATTTATTTTAAATGAAACAATAAACACAAGTAAATACCTAATACTTAGCGTTTCACTCACGTCTTACTTGTTTCACTTATAAGACTGTATAAGTCTCAGCCAATCGTGTACACTAAGGGCCAAAATCGGCTTCCCTTCGGAAATTTGGCAACGTTGCATGTCACTAGAATTACTGTGTTATGCCTAGTGACATGCAACGTTGCCAAATTTCCGGAGGGAAGCCGATTTTGCCGCCTAGTGTATGTACAGATACAAACACAACTATACCGCGACACTAGCACCCTCTGGGGTATAAGAGATTTTCCCTTCCTACCTAAACGCTATCCCGGAAGTTTCCTATTCAGTTTCCACCCACTGGGCGCAACCTACGTCCGCATTCGACTACGGACGGCAGATCGACGGCAGATCCTGCCGTTCGCCTGACATAGGGATCCTCTAGTAAGGGATCGGACAAAGCGCCCGAGGCTGCGGATTGGTTGGCCGCCATTGATGGGAATGACATGATACTTCCGGCTAAAACAGTTCAGTACTGAATAGAAGCTCAGCGTGTTCAGAAGTCCGAAATATTAGTGCAATTTATTTTTGTGAAATTTTTATTATAAGTGTAAAGTAAGTATAATATACAGATAAATAAAATAATTAAAATGTTCGTGTAAGTAAATTATGTATCAATTTTGATAATTAAAATGTTCGTGTAAGTAAATTATGTATCAATTTTGATAAAGAATCGCTCCTACCTTTATATCGTTATAAAACACTCTGTCTAAAACTTCCGTTTAATTGTGGATAATCGTAACTAAAATAATCCGGCCAAGTGGGTGAACATAGTTGAATTCGAATCATCCCGCCCTCTAAAAATCGGTTTCCTGCATTCCCAAACATGGCGACCGTTGTCCGATCCCTTACTAGGGGCGGTATTCACAGTCGCGTCTTGAGCAAATGCTTGAGATCATCTTCTAGAAGACGATCTTGTTTGCCTAAGGACATCAGGTATTCATAGTCGTTGCTCAAGATGATCTTAAGCATTTGCTTGAAATAAGCGATTTCTTGTATGAGGTATCCATTTACTTTATAAAGCATTTACTCAAGCATTTGCTCATTCACGTTCGGAAACTTTCGGAATAATTCTGTTAGAACAACCAATGATAAAGGATATTCCGTTCGTTCCTTGGTGGACGACGGAGTAGGATACTCGAACGTGAGTGATGCGTATGACCGTCGAGGTTATATTATAGCGATGCCGGGGGACAGTTTATCGCAGAGTCTCCGGAATGGCGAGGATAACCCTTCGCGGTGTTTTATAATGATTTCAGGGACAACGTAATTCGGAGCATAATCAAGGAAATTAGATGTAAAATTGATTTATATTGATTTATGTAATGAACTAATATATAAACCCAACCACTAAACTGTAATGCGTGTGAGCGTCGAGGTTATATTATAGCAATGTTGGAAAGGCAAGGATACCCCCCGTGGTGCCTCACGATGACTTCCAGGACTTCGATACGATAGAATAAAGAATTTTGTTTTTATGAAACAGGTATCGAGGGGGGCAATTTTGGGATGGTGGTAAAGAAAAATATATACCCTTCTCGCTTTTTAACGTTTTGTAGTACCAATTTAATTAAAAATTTAAAACCGAAATTGAAAAATATAATATAATCATCATAATAATCATCTATATAATCATCTTCGTCAATATCGCTAATATCAATATTAATGTCGATATCGTCTTCGAAATCCATTTTTGGCGTCCTTTGTGCAGGTAATGGCGGAAGTATTATCACGCACACATACGGCCACTGCCGTAGATGTTCCCCCTCTACTCTGAACATTCTTCTGGTGGAATCTCAAGACGGTCTCAAGACATGTAAAACGTCGTCTTGAAAATATAACCTCGCTTTACCGTCTATTTTGACACATGTGACGTCATACACTCAGCTCAAACGATTGTGGCCGTTCGAGATTCGATTGCATTCGAGGTTACCAGGGCTGTTTTTTTTACATCGCTAACATTCTATAGTATTTCATGAACATGCCGAGGGCACTGCCAAGCCACAGGGTCCCGTCTCGAACAGTTCTAATTCATGTTGAAACACCACTGTAGCGGTATCTGCCTATGATCCTCATAATTATATAAATCTGCGCGATCGGCTATGTTCGCGATGCTGTAGCGTAAATAACACCAAGAATAAATGTCACATGACTTTTATTGGAATGAACCTCAAAAAAAAATCATAATAATTTTGGCACTATAAACGATAAAGTTCTAATGTCCAAAGTAAATAAATAAACGGATTTATAATGGAAGACACAAATAAATAAAGCGGGATGGTAGGGTAGTAAAGAAAGAAATGGAAACGAATGTTATATAGGTATTTCGTAGAGATGGCAAGGGTTAGGAAAGCAGAATACTGAGATGAATAAAGCCTTGTGGTATTTTATTCGTAGCAGTCTTCATACATTAAAATCTAAGACGCTCATTATTAGTGGAAATGTGTAGAGCAGAGAAATACGCATTTATTTCAAAATCTACTATCCATTATTTTATGTTAACAGCGGGGAAAATAAACATAACCCAAGCAATGTAAATTAAATTTTGTGACAGGACTGCGCGAACGTGTCTCATATTAATAATAATCCGTTTACTTCACGCTATATCTGCCACAGTGGTGTTTCAACATGAATTAGAACTGTTTTAGACGGGACTCTGTGGCTTGGCAGTGCCCTCACCATATTCATGAAATACTATAGAATGTTAGCGATGTAAAAAAAACAGCCCTGGTAACCTCGAATGCAATCGAATCTCGAACGGCCACAATCGTTTGAGCTGAGTGTACAAGGATTTACTTATTTGAAAAAGATTTTCCTCAAGCAAATGCTCAAGACACGACCTCAAGACGCAACTATGAATCTAGGCGGCATCTTAAGCAAATGCTTGAGATGGTCTTGATCTCAAGACGCGACTGTGAATACCGCCCTAGAGGATCCCTAGCCTGACACGTATAACAGCGCCATCTGAGGGTCAGAATTGGCAAAGAATTCCCTACGCGTGACGTCACACGGCCGCCCCTACAGGTGTATCCCTACCCTTACATAACTATCAAGGAGATATTGCAATTTATTAAATAATTAATTGTATTTATTTCAAAAAAGTATTTTTTTATTTTTCTTTAATAATATGTGATTACAGTGTGATTACAATTGTTACAAAATAATATAAGTAGCGCATATAAATCCAAAGAGGAACTTTCAATATTTACATTAACAAATCAATATACAGTACGTCCCTTAACCAGTGGTGCGTAGTAGGGGTGACATCAGATCTTTTATTTAATATCTTCGACTTCTTTTTTGTGTAGAATCATCATATTCCCTGTTGTGTTTGCGCTGAAAACAAATAGAACATTAGTAAAAAATTAAACGTAACGTATGAATAAACAGGATACATGCGATACTTACTTCAGCTCCATCTCCGCACAGCACACACCCTAAGCAATCATGCATGCTCCTGCGAACATTAATATTTATCAGAAAACATGTGTTAAATTATTATTTACAAAACAAGTCGCTAAATATTCGCACTTCGCGCATAACCCTATTTTGCTGTCTTACACATAATGTGACTCTCGATTTCCGCGACGTAGATAATTTGTAAATTATTCAATTCCATAATTACGTTTGCCTTCTGGATACGTCGGGATGATTTGTCTGGATATTGATGCTTAGGAACACGTGGAATATTCTTCGAGTCTTCGTCTTCAAGCACAACAGATACCACATTGAATAATCGGTATGTAGATGTACCATGTGTAGCAATTTGGCGGTACAATGGGCTACGCTCGGATTGGCTGCGCTATAGTGCCGAAACTCGTGATTGGTCAAGAATCTACGTCCAGTTTGCTTTCGTTTTCGTGGTTTGGGGTGGCAGTCACTGGCAGTGCAGTGGGTGGAAACTGAATAGGAAACTTCCGGGATAGCGTTTAGGTAGGAAGGGAAAATCTCTTATACCCCAGAGGGTGCTAGTGTCGCGGTATAGTTGTGTTTGTATCTGTACATACACGATTGGCTGAGACTTATACAGTCTTATAAGTGAAACAAGTAAGACGTGAGTGAAACGCTAAGTATTAGGTATTTACTTGTGTTTATTGTTTTATTTAAAATAAATGTGCAGAAGAATGGAGCAATTGCAAAGACGGTGACAGGTAGGAAAGTTTTATCTACGGTTCGAGTTACAGTTAAGACACTTGTTTCTTTGAATTTTCGTGATGTTTTTAGGTTATAAACTCTACTATCAAAATCTTTCAATTTACTATAAAAATTATTAAAAATGATTTCCTAAATTTAAAACTTTTATTTTTGGAATGCACTCGTTAAATGCTATTAACAGACACAAAAATAAATTTTGTTAGATGGAACGAGAGGACGGAGAGGACCAACAGTACATTGGCGATGCGCAGTGCCAAGTTGTACTTCAAACAGCAGCATAAAGAGACACAGCTTCCCTAAGAACGTGGCAAGGAGTGAACAATAATTACTTAGCACTATAGTATTTAAGCAAACTGTTAAATTCAATATAAGGAACATTTTTCAAAGAAAAATCTGAGCCACTCACTATTCCTTACCTCTACTTGTATTTTTTACATTTAAGTATCTTATACAAAATGTAGGGTAAGAGATACATTTGTTGGCATTATCAATTATTGTTGGCAAAATAATCTCCAATTATGCCAATAATAACTGAAAAGATGGGGAAGGTTTAGATAAGAAACTTCACGTGAATGTGAAATATTTAATTAAATTCAATTACTGCAAATTTAATTAAATATTTCCCCCAACACCTGAATTTCATATTTAAATCTTCTTAACGAGCCAACAAATGTATTTCTTATTCTACATATTACAATACGCAGATTCTGAGTATATTTAATTTTCCCGGCATGAGTCGCCATATTGAATTTTAGTTCAAAAGAATCTCTAATAACGTAGAGGGCGCGCAAATACTAAACCGAAAGTTTTGCTGGAGTTTCCACCCCCTGCTGGCAGTGACAGTCAGGGCGGTATTCTCAGTCGTTGCTTAAGACTTAAGATCGAGCCAGCGGCCTTAGCCGTGATGAATACACCGGTTCTCGTTAGATCACCGAAGTCAAACATCACGGGGCGGAGGCTGGGGAAGGATGGGTGACCACCTTTCTCCCGGTACGCCGCTGCTGCTGGCATTGGAGGGAGAGAGGGGAGAGAGAAAGAGAAGAACAGGAGAGTGTGGATAGGTGCTTGAGGCGCCATCCCACTAAAAGAATAAAGAACCTTGATGAATATGACTAAAGTTCGTTGGGCTATATGAGAAGATTTTCTCGAAATGCCACTCTGGAATAGGACGCACAATAGTGTAAAGAGTGTGCCTGTTCCAGGGAAAACAAGAAACCAGAACCAGACTTAAGATCGTCTTAAGCATTCGGCATCCTTTACTAGTCTACGAGGTTAGTAGAGGATGCCGCATGCTTAAGACGATCTTAAGTCTTAAGCAACGACTGAGAATACCGCCCTCAGTGCCGGCAAAATCGAAGAATATTCCACGTGTTCCTAAGCATCAACATCCAAACAAATCATCCCGACGTATCCAGAAGGCAAACGTAATTATGGAATTGAATAATTTACAAATTATCTACGTCGCGGAAATCGAGAGTCACATTATGTGCAAGACAGCAAAATAGGGTTATGCGCGAAGTGCGAATATTTAGCGACTTGTTTTGTAAATAATAATTTAACACATGTTTTCTGATAAATATTAATGTTCGCAGGAGCATGCATGATTGCTTAGGGCAGTGATGAGCAACCTTTTGTCAGAAGTGGGCCACAAGTGGAAACCTACTTCTCTATGCGGGCCACAATATTAAATACATATATATAACTAATCCAAGAATTTCTGACATTGATTTACAATAAAACGTTTTTTTTTTTAACTTTGATGTACTGTTTATCTAAAATCTAAATGACGTATAAATTACAAATATCGCACCTAATATTATCAAGCTCGTTCGTGAAAAATCCGATATGACGATGTTCAGGTGGGCCACGCGGCGAAGTTCAGGTGGGCCACATGTGGCCCGCCAAGTGCGTGTTGCTCATCACTGGCTTAGGGTGTGTGCTGTGCGGAGATGGAGCTGAAGTAAGTATCGCATGTATCCTGTTTATTCATACGTTACGTTTAATTTTTTACTAATGTTCTATTTGTTTTCAGCGCAAATTTTGTAAAGCTATTAATTTACAACAATGTTTTTAAATGGGATTCTTTTATTCTGATGGGTTAATTAAAATGTCCGCGATATGAGTAATAGAATGTACGAACACAGCATATTAGCTGTGTATTTGTAGTTGTGTCATCCTAAGCGCAGTTGGAAAGCACCATTATGTACTTGCAGCTCATTTTGATTTCACATATTTTTTTATATTGAATATTTCCTTCTATTTTGGGGGGGATTTTGTATTTTCTTCTATTTCTTTTGTGATTGTACATTTTCTTCTATTTTTTTGTGATTTCGTGTACTTGGCGTAATTTTTTTACTTTTTTGAAGTTTTTTGGGGGGTAACATTTACGTGGCTAATATTTTTGAGGGCATATCGAATGATGTAAGGATATCCCAATATGCAGACGACACCGCTCTCTACTGTAGGAGCTCATCACTGGAAATAGCTAGAAGATCTCTTGAGAAGGCAGTGGAGGAGATAGGAGTGAATCTGTCGGTTCTGGGTTTGGATCTCTCACCGGAGAAAACGGATATTGTTATATTTAACTAGCATGCCCCGTCTCGGCTTCGCCCGAGATCGTAGCGTGACTGATACGTGTTTATTAGAATTAATATCTTTTCTATACCTATTATATAAAAACAGAGCCGATTTTTATATTCGCGCAAAACTCAAGGCCTGTTGAACTGATCTTCCTCAAATTTTGACACGTTATTCCTATATACTCTAAGACGGACATATGCTATGTAGCATGTCTCAGAAACGCGTTATTAACATGTAATTATATGTAAACATTCTATGTGTACTGTTTTGCATACCACGTGATAATAAATTTGCAAAACCAGTTTGTACCCCGACGATCATTCTGACTTATATATCCGCGATAATCCAGTTCTCTCGCGAGAAAGTGCTCGAAAAGCTTCGCCACCTGGTGGTAACATCGCGGTACTGCTACGGGCGAGGTATCGCGCGGGCTGAATATGCGCATGCGCGCGCAAGTAGACTGTCGTATATAGGGGTCACGTGGTCGGCCAAACAGTCGTACACGTGAAATCTTTGCATATAAATTACATGTTAATGACGCGTTTTTGAGACATGCTATATAGCCTATGTCCGTCCTAGAGTATGCAGGAATAACGTGTCAAAATTTGAGGAAGATCGGTTCAATAGGTCTTGAGTTTTGCGCGAACATAAAAATCGGCTCTCTCTTTATAAATAGTAAAGATAAAGATAACCGGAACCTTAGAGCTGGATCAATTGCATTCTGCATAGGAGAACAGACAAGATACAACTCGGACACTGTTAAATTCCTGGGGGTTCACCTGGACGCCAAACTCTCCTTCCGTGTAGATATTGACAAACTATATACTCAATGCTCCAAAACCCTTAATATAATTAAATTTCTCAGAGGAGTATGGTGGGGATGCCACCCAGACACCTTACTCTGTATTTACAAATCTTTACTTAGATCTAAGTGTAATGTACTGACCTTTAGTTATCTTTTCTCTGACTCTCCATGTACACATAATTCACACTTAAGTACCGAAATGCTGAGTAAATGTAAATACTGCGTCATCCCTGCTACCTATCGTAATCTTAAGCTAATAATGCGTCACCTATCCAAAACCCTGCACTTCTACCCCATCCTGTCATCCCCTCTCTTACATTCCGAAACCTTTAAAACCCATCGTATTCCCTTATCCAGCAGCATTACTATTCCAAAAAGCAACCAGTCTCAGTCACAGAGTCCAGTTCAAAACTTAGTTGAATAAATATATATATTATTCCTAAAACGGTAGTTCGTTTATCCTTGTGTCCATTACACAAGAAATTTGGTGTCAGAAGTGGGATCACTTTTCAAGTAACGAGGAAGAATTCGTTAGGAATTCAAAGCTTCCTGCGGTGACTACCCAGTCTTTAAGTCTGAAAGGGATCCATCGGTGGAAACGCTATTCTCTGGGCCATAATCAAGCCTAATAGCAACATCACCTTGCCGAGCGTGTGCAGACTTACATCTAGTAAGTGAACCTTGCTGCCGTCTCGAGGAAGAACTACCGAAGATTAAGAGGAAGAAATTCAACATCGTTTTGACTGCTCATCATTGGATTCAACCTTCTGCTGAGCAACCATTACCACTGCGTGGCGTATCCTTCTGGAGATTGTTACCATTTGGGACAACGTTCATCGAAGAAGAATGTCGCATCGTCTAATTTTCGTATTGTAAGTTAAGGAATCCACGTATTCTATATTTTTCTCATTCTCAATCTCTTACGGACAAATTACAAATCAACATGGCACAAGCCGGAATAAAAATCGAACTCGCGGAAAAGATGTTAATAACGTTTAATGGGACGAAATCTTTATTATATGAATTTTGTGATAATTGCGACAAAGCAATTTCTTTAGTAAGTGAAGAGAATAAAGCAATTTTATTTGCAATAATCGAAACAAAGATAACGGGTAATGCGAGAGCTTTAATTAGAAATCGCGCTTTTACAAATTGGAGTGCATTAAAAAGGTATTTGCTAGATGCTTATTCTGACAAGAGGTCACAAGGTCAATGGCAACTAGAATTATCCTCTTGCAAACAGGCCTATAATGAAGATGTTCTCTCCTATTCGCAAAAAGTTGAAAATTGTTTAATAAGGCTAACTAATAGTCTCGATGATGGTTTATCGGCTGTAGAAAATAGAGCTTGCGTAAATCTTTTGCAAAAACAAGCTCTTGATGTATTTATTATGGGGTTGCGAAAAGATATTTCTATAATAGTTAAGTCGCAAAAACCAACTACCTTGGTAGATGCTATCCAAATGGCACAAGCGGAAGAAGTTGAACAAAAATCACAAATCGAGATCGCAAGATTTCAGGGATTAAGTTTGAGGGAGACAAAGTACTGCATGATTTGCAATCGAAGTGGTCATACAACGGTAAATTGTCGTTTCCGTGAACCTAATACTGTGGCAGAAAGTTCATATTTCCGTAATAAACCAGATGTAGGAGTAAATTCTTATATGGCAAACCGTGATAACACATATAACACTAAAGTATGTTCATATTGCAAAAATAGGGGACATGTAATTAATGAATGTAGAAAACGCGAATACAATAATAGACGATATCAACAGACAGATGGGAATTCCTCAACGATGGCATATCAATCTTATCGTCCATCACCCAATCGGAACACCTATTCTTCTGCAAATTCTCAGAATTACTCTCAATCAAGTCCTCAAAATTTTCGTAATCACTCACCTAGTAACGACAATACTTTAAACTCCAATCACACTCCGGTCACTGCCGCACCGAGGGTGATTCACGAATTACAGGCAGAACATTAAGTCGGATACAAGGGGTTACAACTTTTGTTGAAGTAGCTTTCCAAGAGGGAATAGAATCTCCTTTAAAATTACTTTTGGATACGGGTGCAGATATTTCTATCATAAAGGTTTCTCAGTTAAAAGAGGATACTCTTTTCTATGATGATATGAAATTAAAAATCAGGGGTTTAGCATCTGAACCGTTTGAAACATTGGGTTATTGCTATTTAAATATGAAGATAAATAATGTCATGTACACGGGCATATTCCATATTGTAAAAGATAGTTTCCCCATTGCACACCCTGGAATTTTTGGGAATGATATTATATTAAACCTAAAACTTCGAATAGATTATATTAATAATCTATTGCATTTTTCGCATAACCAATTTTTACGTCTCATTCACGAAGAGAAACCATTAATGCACATAACTTCAAAATCCTTTTTAAACTCTAATAATAAAAAAAATTCAAATTCAGAATTACCTACAGTGGTTAATTCGAATGTACTTATAATACCAGCTCGCTCGGAAACGCTTATTCCAATCAGAGTCTTAAATTCAAGTATTAAAGAGGGTATAGTTCCGCGAGGTAGTATTCAGGACGGTCTTTTCTTTTCCGAAAGTCTAGTTAGCGTTGATGAGAATTCTGAGGCTTTAACGTCTGTTCTAAATATTACTAATGAAGATATAAAAATCAGTAAGCCTGAAGTTATGTTGGAAGAATTGGATCAGGATGTTTTGAAAATTTTAAGGCTGGATTCTGTAGAATCAAGCACGAGCAAAAGGAATGTCAACTCTAAATCTGAGCGACTAAAAACAATTATTCAACATCTTAGATTAGATCATTTAACTGAAGAAGAACGGGAAAGTATTATTGATCTTTGTACTGAATTTAATCATATTGTACATCTAGAGGAGGATGTTCTAAGTAGCACTGATGCTATATCTCATAAGATAGTAACACATACAGATGTTCCTATTTCTGCTAAAACCTATCGTTATCCAGAGTGTCATAAAAAGGAAGTCAGTAAACAAATTGATAAAATGCTAAAAGATGGTATAATAAAATGTTCAAACTCCCCGTGGAATGCACCACTTTGGGTGGTTCTTAAAAAGTTAGACGCGTCGGGTGAAATCAAATGGCGCATCGTTGTTGATTATAGGAAGCTAAATGAGGTTACGGTTGGCGATTCGTATCCCTTACCCAACATAATTGATATTTTAGATCAATTGGGAAATTCAAAATACTTTACGACTTTAGATCTCACATCAGGGTTTCATCAGATAAAAATGCATCCGGATGATGCTGCAAAAACAGCCTTTTCTACTCCTACTGGTCATTTTGAATTTTGTCGTATGCCGTTTGGTTTAAAGAACGCGCCAGCGACGTTTCAAAGATTAATGAACACGGTTCTCGCAGGAATTCAAGGAATTAGGTGTCTTGTTTATCTGGATGATATTATTGTTTATGCCGATTCATTAGAAACACATACAAAGAAGTTACAGGAGGTATTTCAAAGATTATCACAATATAATTTGAAAATTCAATTAAACAAGTGTGAGTTCCTACGCCGAGAGGTAATGTATCTCGGACATGTTTTGTCAGAAACAGGAGTAAAACCAGATCCTTCTAAAGTATTGGCTGTAAAAAATTTTCCAGTACCTAAATCGCCCAAAGACATAAAATCATTCTTAGGTCTTGCCAGCTACTATCGTAGATTTATTCCTAATTTTAGTAAAGTTTCTAAGCCGTTGACGTCACTATTGAAAAAAGATACGCCATTTTTATGGACAAGTAATCAACAAAATTCTTTTGAAAATTTGAAATCTAAATTGATTTCCGAACCAATATTGCAGTATCCTGATTTTTCGAAGGAATTTATTCTTACAACTGATGCTAGTAATTTTGCCATTGGTGCTGTCTTAGGACAGAATCACGGTATACAGGATCTACCTATAGCTTACGCAAGTAGAACTTTAAATCGGGCAGAATCAAACTACTCCACGATAGAACGTGAGTTATTAGCAATTGTATGGGCTGTAAAACATTTTCGTTCATATATCTATGGTAGGAAATTCAAAATAATCACGGATCATAAACCTTTAATGTGGTTGTTTAATATTAAAGATCCCGGTTCACGTTTGATTCGTTGGCGGTTACTGTTAGAAGAATATGACTACGAGATAATATATAAACCTGGGAATATTAATTCTAACGCGGATGCTCTGAGTCGAATAAAGTGTAATACGGACGCTGAAATTAAAGTTAATGTAATCAATTCAATATTTACTAAATCATATTCTGATTTCTTGAATGCCTTAAAAACCTCGATAATTAATTATGATAAAATTGAAGAGTACAAGGACACACTCTTTTCCTCATCGGACAATTATGCGGTTTGTATTTCAAAGGATCTTGAATCTTGTAGTACTATTGCAGAAGAATTTAAAAAACGTTATCCAAGCCATTTAAATAGTTATAAAAAACAAGATCTTGCATGTCATGAAGCAGTAACAGTAAAAGAAGGAAACAAGTATATATTTTATCTTGTGATTAAAGAAAACTATTGGGATCAAGCAAGCTATGAAGACCTCTTTAAGACATTATGTGTTTTACGAAATCTCATGATAAAGAATAAATTAAAATAATATAAGTATGCCATTTTTGAGAACAAAGTTTGAAAAATTCAAATGGGAAAAGATTAGATCTATGTTACGCTATATATTCAAAGCAACAGATATTAATGTTAAAATATTTTCCAATACCATACATACTCCAACACCAGAAGAGGTTAAAGAAATATTGAAAGAGAATCATGATTCTTAGGGGTCATTCAGGGTTTCACCGTACATACAAAAGAATTAAGGAGAATTATAAATGGTCTTCTATGAAAAAGGATATCGCGAATTATATAAAATATTGCAAATCTTGTCAGGAAAATAAGCTAGTGCGAAAGAAAAATCACGCTTGTCACGTCCCGCGACGTGGAGTCTACTATTATTTAATCCTTTAAATCATTCAAACTTACTATTTCGTACTTTAGTATTTTATAACCATCTCTAATAAGTTATAAATATAAGACATAGCCGAAAAGGCATTATAATCGAAACTCGCGATAAGAAAACCAAGTCAAGAATCATCAACGGCAATAGTGAGCAGGAGAACCAGCACGAAGGAGGTAGCCACACACTGACTGGCTGCACACCAGCCAGCCAACCGCGCACACGAAGGGGACCAGTAGACGCCAGCTGATGGGTCAGAGGCCCCTTCCGCCAGCGGAGTTGACACCTTCACGAAGCTGTGCTCCTGATCATCGCCACAAATTTGCCCTCCCTTAATATCCAGTAAATCGAGCTCCACTACGGAACCGATGTACATTAACTTCAATCCCTAGTATGTGGGCTGTACGAAAGCACTCGTACAGAGCACATCGAAAACCCAATAGCGTAAGCATCAAAAAAATGAATTAAACTAAGAATCTAACTATCGACGCTGCTGAGAGTTTCGTATAACGGCAGAAATACGTCTTAAGTAAGTCAGAAGACACCGAAATAGGCGCGCAATAGCTCAAATTCTGCAGTAAACAAAACTCTCGGATAGCCCTCTGGAAAGAATTCTTCAGGTGAATCCCACGGCAGATGATTGGAAGATTTCATCTCCCACCGTCTAAATTGTCATGTGACAAACCTGGAGAAGGAGTGACCGATTGCCCTATAAAAAGGGATCAGACCACCCGCGGAGCGATGATTATTATGTTAATGTTCAATTAATCAATCATTATTATAGTTACCATAAAAACTCTGATAAAACAAACATTCAAATATTCAAAGTGTAAAAAGCTAAAACAAGTGACTATTGTAAGTGAAGTTTTATTTTATACTAAAATAAAAGTATTAAAATCAAATTCAGTGTTCAAGTGTTTTATTAGTCGGTTTCTGATATTTTGGGCGTTTGAAGTTTTATTAATGTACCACCGAAAAATTGAACATAAAGGAAAACAGATTCTCTTACGTTGAAAGTGTCATTGGCGAGCAGTAACCTGCCCACTATGCCACTAAATACTAGAGGTCAATCTGTTTACGCGGTCAAAAACTACTAATAGATTTTTCAAATCATTAATAATTTAAATAAATACGTTCAAGCTGATTTTCGGAGTCATTGGCGCGCATAACCATGCCCACCAGTGTCCTCTGGAGTCAAGTACAGAGCGGGTTCCATTAGAATCAAATTCAAAGATTAATTTAACCATCAGATGCCCAAGAGCAACAGAGCCGGCCGAAAAGTGCAACTACGTAGACTATTACAAAATTATCAGTGTGCCCCAGCTGCGCCAGAATCTTTGTTGGGAGTCTACGTAAAACCCAAGGTCGTTTTCCATCAACGATTCATCGACGCAGGACCCTGGGTTCTCCCAAAACCCAACGCTGCGTCGGAAATTGACGGAGTCAGCAAGCTTCCCATTCCCTGGCGACTCATACCGATTATTAATTAAAAGGTAACCAGTTTAAAATATCGCGTTAATGCATCCATACCAAGGTCTCAACTATCCCAGAGCATAGAATCCCAGGATTCGCTCGAAAGCGGATCGTAAATATAAATTCCTTTAAAAAAAACGCAGCCGGAATAAAAAGTAGGGACGTAACACGCTCCAATGCAAATTACCTCTACGGCTACTAAAGCTTTCGAAAGAATAGCATTAGATATTGTAGGACCGTTACCTTTGTCGGAAAACGGAAATAAATATATTTTAACAATTCAGGATGACCTGACAAAATTTTCTCAAGCTCATGCGATACCAAACCATGAAGCAAAAACAATAGCTAAGACTTTACATCACGAATTTATTTGTAAATATAGAATTCCTGATTCTATTTTAACTGATCAGGGTGCAGATTTCACTTCGAAATTATTGAAGAGCGTAGCAAAGTTATTCAAAATAAAACAAATTCAAACAACTGCCTATCATCCGCAAACAAATGGTGCTCTTGAACGATCTCATGCCACTTTGGCTGATTATTTAAAACATTATGTTAAGTCAGATCAAACCGATTGGGACGAATGGCTTTCAAGCGCAATGTATGCGTATAACACGACTGTACATACATCCACTAATTATACTCCTTATCAGTTAGTTTTTGGTGAAAAACCTGAAATTCCATCCTCTTTATTAAAGAAACCTGAATTTAAATATACATATGATGATTTTGTTAGCAACATAAAATTGAAGCTCCAAAAGTCACATGAAACTGCAAGGAATTATCTGATTGAATCGAAAAAACGGAATAAACAGTATTATGATAAAAGAACAAACACTATTCTTTATAAAGTAGGAGATTTAGTATATTTATTACGAGGGAAAATTAATGGCTCGAAAAAACTTAATTCTAATTATGTTGGTCCATATAGGGTAGTTAAAATTAATTCTCCGGTAAACGTTACTCTTCAAGTTAATAAAAGAGAATCAGTCGTGCATACCGATAGAATAAAACATGCACAATTTAAAGACACTGCTTCCTAAGCATAAATAGTATAATTATGTTACAGGTTTTTCTCAGTCATCAGTGCGGAGTATTACAAAACCACGAAATTCAAGTACACTCCTGGTATATATTACGATAATATACAGGAATTAAAGTTTTATGATATGACTTGGAAATTAGTTACATACTTTGATTTATCTTATGTAGATAATAGATTACAGATAATTGAATTTAACTATAAGAAAATTAAGTTATATTGTGACGAGTTTACTAATGTAGAGAAACCCCTAGCTTGTAAATCCACATTACAAGCATTGAATCATTCAATACCGGTTTTAAAACTCAAAGAACAGGATTTAAAAGATTTAATTGGACATAAGCGCGTAAAACGTGGTTGGTTTAACGCGGTTGGGACAGTATTTAAAACGATAATAGGAACAATGGATAATAATGATGCCGTATATTACAATGACGCAATAGAAAGAATAAATATCAATGAGCAAGAGTTAACGGATTTAATGAAGGCGCAAGTCCAGGTAGTACAAACTACGATTGCAAATTTTAATGAAACAATCAGTGGTGTTCATAAAAGTGGGAAAATTTTTAGTGAAAATTTTAAAATTGTTGAGGGTCGTTTCAAAACTATCGAAAATGATATGAATCAAGTAAAGAAAGAAAATGATATTATACAACATTTAACATTACTCAACCTGATCATAAGTGAACTTGATTCCACATTGTCCACCTTAATCAATGCTATATTATTTGCGAAACAAGGCTCGTTACACCCAAAAATTATCACGCCTATTCAATATATTAAAGAATTGAAAAAAACGGTGCAATATTTACCTCCAGGGATTCATTACCCTTATATGCTGGAATATGCCAATGCCCATGAACTCTTAAACCTTATAAACCTTCAAGTATATTATATGAAATATAAGTTAATATTTATAATAAGTAATCCCCTTGTATCGGTTAATACTTTTTATCTTTATCATCCTATTCCATTACCTGTTTCACACGGAAATAATACATATCTTTTTATACAACCTTCTGCCAAGTATTTAGTTATATCAAGTACTAAACTACAGTATACCACTTTAGATAGCTTAGAAGATTGCAAACGCACGTCCGAAATGACTTATATTTGCAAAATGTCAAAACCTATATATACATCATATGTGAAACCAACCTGTGAGACAGAATTATTGTCTTCTAAAAAACAAGTTCAACAAAAAACAAAATGATATATGGCACAAATTAGCGGATAAATTAGCGTTGTAGAAATGAAACTGCACCTTTTGATATAATTCTAAATGGAACAGGAATTTTCGAGTTGAACGGACAATGTAAAGCGTATACACCATCGACAATATTAATAGCGCAAAGCTCGTTTGAGAGTGCGTACTCGTCTATTGTACCTACGTTTAATATTTCCGATGATGATTGTTGCCTAAGAGGAAAAACAAATATTAGTGTAATTCCGCAATTAAAGGATGTAGGAAATCTCAATGTAAATTTAGAAAATCTAGATGTAGCCAGTCATAAGTTGCGTACAATATCTACTGTTTTAGAGGAAATGTCGAAACAACATAAAATCAATAGGAAACTTTCTATATTCACATATATTGGATATGCAATAGCAACTATAATAATTATGTATGTTTTGTATAGGATATTTAGATGTTGTATATGTAAGAACAACCGTTATAATAGTGATCACGGTTGTGCTAGATTTATAAGTTATTTATGTTTAAAAAATTCTACCGTTAACATTGTTACGTTCGGAACGTAAAATTTTTCTTTTTGGTCAGGGTATGGTTCAACAACGCCTAGCGTTATGGGAAATCCCTCGTTGATCATACTCCTGCCCATTAATTAATATTATTTTTGATAGAACAAAATCCCTTTCTTGGAGCGTCGTCGTTTCGACGTATTGCCGTCCCGCGATACAAATAAGGCGGTGCCGACGCAGCGGCGATCTCACCAGAGAGTCGCGTTCGAAAAGACCCAGTGATTCTCCTTCTGTACCGAATCCGTCCTGTGTAAGCGGCAGGGGTGCGTTTCAACAATGCCTTGCAGCATTGTGGGAGAACCCTCGTTGAGAACACCTCTGACCGCCGCGTTAAACATTGTAACATAATCAGTAACGGCTACAGCGGGAATGCGCAGACTGGATCATTTCTCAGAAGACTGACAGAATTGTATACTCTACATCCGGTGCAGGGAACCGCGCCTTCCCACGGTTTTGTCGCTTGCGTGAATTATTAACTAATTAAAAATTGTTGTTAAAATTGAATACCCAACACAATTTCTGATAGTCCAACGACTGTGGGATTCCCCTAGTCAGAAATTGTGTATATGAAATTATGCACATTGAGAGAGCGGCCCTCAGCCGTGCGAAATTGTATGGTTTTCGAGATGTGGAATGTCATATTTTCCTGTGCATACGAATATCGATCATATATTAAATCGGAAATCTGATGGATGAACGTGAGCACACACACACACATACACCGCCTCGTCAAGTAGACGGGCCCATGGTAACGCGGCCGAGCGATAAAATGCAGCGTAAGCATTTTCGGTACGGACCCACTCTGGTCGCTGCCGAGAGCGTGAAGCTGCGACACTCTGTGGCGATAAATCGTGAGGTTCGTGTCGCTGGGTCCGCAAGTGTCTTAGAGCTAGAGTTCCCGGGTTATAGTGAATCCGCGTGAAAGACTCGACTTTGCGAAACAAAATCATTTATTAACTTTGCGAAACAATTCTTTTTATTAATTTTTGAAACACTTCTTATACTAAACTCTGTGAAATAACTTATTCTTTTATTCAATTTGCATGTGTTTTATCTACAATCAAGTGTGTGCGTGTTCGCGTTTCATCCTCTTTTCTGATTTAGGTATACCGGCTATCAGAATTATCCAAAATCCAAAAAGGAAACGGAATCCAAGTTATATTGTTATTTACATTACTGTGACTGTCTGGTGAGTTGCACCCTTTACCTCTTCTGTACATTTCGTTTATCTCTGTTAAAATTACTGGGTGTTTAACAACAATTTCTGACAATCAATTGATTGTGGGATTCCCCTAGTCAGGAGTTGTCTCCGTTTACAATGATATGTTGAAATTCTCCATACTTTATTATTTCATTGTTATGTTTTTGCTTTCATTCAGTATTTAATCATTAAAGCTTTATTATCCATTAAATTATACTCATTAATCACCTGTCTGATTCCATTGAAAAGACCCGTACGGGACTAGAGCACCAACGATCCCAAAATCTACCCCTTATCCATCTGATAAGGTACTTAGACATTTAAAATATAAAAAAATTGACTGTTACAAGCGCGGCGAGCCTCCTTGCTTTTCTTACGAAAACATTCAATACAGCAACTTCCGATAGTCTAACGGCTGTGGGATATCCCTAGTCCGAATTTGCTTGTATAAAAACGTGCCGCTCGAACACTAAAGCCCGCGGCGCGTAACAACATAAGAAATCGAACTGATCACTCAGGATTAGACAATCAGTCTCAGCAAATTTGTAATCGTCCAGTAATACTAAAGGACATATGTTCCAGCGACAGCGAAAGCAGCACTCACACATCTATTACTAACCGTTCCGGTAGCGTAATTAAAGATAAATTCTAATTTCAATTTATCTTTATCTAAGAGGGGAGGTGTAATGTACTGACCTTTAGTTATCTTTTCTCTGACTCTCCATGTACACATAATTCACACTTAAGTACCGAAATGCTGAGTAAATGTAAATACTGCGTCATCCCTGCTACCTATCGTAATCTTAAGCTAATAATGCGTCACCTATCCAAAACCCTGCACTTCTACCCCATCCTGTCATCCCCTCTCTTACATTCCGAAACCTTTAAAACCCATCGTATTCCCTTATCCAGCAGCATTACTATTCCAAAAAGCAACCAGTCTCAGTCACAGAGTCCAGTTCAAAACTTAGTTGAATAAATATATATATTATTCCTAAAACGGTAGTTCGTTTATCCTTGTGTCCATTACATAAGCTTGACAATGCCTAGTTTATATATTTTCCTAACAAACAGTATCTAAAGAAGAAACTTGACACAATACAGGCGAGAGCCATAAAATTATATTTCGGCCTTACAATGAGCACTCCTACTAATGTGGTATTTGCTGAGGCTGGTGTTCCTTTCTTACAGGATAGAGCTACATTTCTGGGCAAAACATATCTGTTAAAAATATTCTCTAATAGGATGCATCTCACTAATTCCTGCGTTAAAGAATTCGCTCGAGAAGTGAACACAATAACAGGCAAATCTTGTTCCAGCCGTCCTCAGATATTCTCTGAGTGTGTCAAGGACGCAATGAGGGTGGAGGATCTATGCTACAGAGATGACAATTAGACCTGTCTTAATGCTGAGTACAAAGCCTTAATGGCTGAGGCGGAGTGCGACACTGATATGGGACGCCGAATTCAATTCTCTCAGGACCCTAATTTGAACTTCAATCGCCTTGTGAAGGAGCACTACAGATATTTCACCTGCATATTTACAGATGGCTCCAAAACCATGGAAGGCCTATCGACTGGTGGGGCAGTTGTATGCCTGGAGAGAGCTTATTGCCATCCTCTTAGCATGAACCCAGAGGCTTCGGTCTTCACAGCGGAGTATGCTGCTCTCTATAAGGGTCTAGACTTCGCCCTGTCCAACTGTGAGACATCATATCTATTCTGTACAGACTCCTTAAGTGCAGTTATGAGCCTTAAAAGCACCAAAGCTAATGTTAAAACATATAGATATATCTTGGAAATAAAAACAAGGTGCTTCAGTTTAGAGAACAGAGTTCCAACGGAAGCAGAGTAGTATTTGCATGGATTCCCTCCCACTGTGGCATCTCTGGTAACGAAAGGGCAGACATTGTAGCCAAGGAGGCTACCAGCATGGATTACTCAGACGAATATAAGGTACCATATACCGATTTTAAAGAAGGTTTTAAAAAGAAAATGTGGGAGGAATCTGAAGAAAGACTTAGGGTGCAGTTTCTCTCCAAGCGAGTTTTGTACTACGAGCATTACTTCGAAAGCAGTAAGAGCCCATGGTTTGACGGACGAAACCTCTCTAGGGACTTTATTGTTAGATTTGGCAGAATTAGGTCAAACCATCATAACTGTGAAGAATCATTGGCAAGACTGTGAATAATTCAAAGTTCGGCGTGCCAGTGTCTCCATCCATCTCGCGATATTGATCACGTTCTTTGGCACTGCTAGAGAGCATTGTCCAATGAAAGAATGGAAATGTTAAACAAACTGGAGAAAGCTAATTGGAGACCCTCGTACAGCATCCAGAAAATCGTATCCAGCATGAACATTATGGCCCTCAATATAATCACTAATTTCTGTGATACTAATAATATTAGGTTTTAAGTATTAGGCAATGACAAAGATCTCAATAGATAATGGGGATGATAGCCCATTTAAGATAATACAATAAGTAAATCGTTTTATACTCTAGCAACACGCTGACTGATAGATGTCATACATAAAGAACTATGTACCTGATATGCGCTGGCTGTAATATTGTATTATAGAGTTACTCTAGCATAAGAAAAGTTATAGAAAAGTTAGTATAAGTAAAGCTTGTGATAAGTGTACATTCAAGGGCAAGTACACCTCTTTTGTACACAACTATTTTTGTATTCTTGTATGTTGCCACAGATGTAAGGCATTTGTAATGGTAAGATGTAGCTTATGGACCAGAACTGGTCTAAAGCGTTATTTCAATAAAAAAAAAAATAAGTTACTGTTACTTTCCCTCGCGGGCTAGATTGGGCTTCATTCAGAGTTCTGCCTGTGAATTAGGGCTGTAGCTCTGGACCGGGTACCCGAGATACCCGGGACGAGGAAAATTCCCGGATAGTTACTACCCGGGAAAACTACCCGAGACTCTCGAGAATCTCGAGAACTTACAGAGTACAGAACGTAATCCTGAAGCGATGCCTGTCAGAGAGATGCAGGTCTGGCACCCTGTGGCGAGGTCAACCCCCTGCGGTACCTCACCGAATTTTATGGCTTTCGACCCTCGAAGGGTTTGGAATAACATTAAGAAGTGTGGCTCCAATTATGGAACGGTACTCTATGAGATCTCGAGACTCTCGAGTATCTCGGGTAGTTTACCCGGGTAGTAACTACCCGGGAATTTTCGTTTTTCCCGGGTATCTCACGGGTACCCGGGTACCCGTACTCCCTGGTACAGGGTGATTGGCTCGGTACGCCTGATCCGCCTGGCAAGCGTGACGAGGTCAACCCCCCGTGGTGTCTCTCCGAAGTTAAGGGTTTCGACCCTCGAAGGGGCTGGAGTACCTATTAAGAAATGAGAAATCTTCGAATTCCTCATTTCTCATCAGATCTGTGCGGAAGCGACGCCAATGGATTCCTGGCGTTCCGTCGATTAAAATCATACCAAATATCATGCAAATCGGACTACTTTTGACACAAACAACTTGTATTCCCTATGTAAAAGTTGTCCGATTTACACGACATTTGGCATGATTTTCATCGGAAAACCCCAAGGAATCCATCGGCGACACTTCCATATCCATACGATAAAGAATAAAGAATTATTTTATTTCTTAAACAGATACAGGGTAATTCTGGAGCAACGCCCGTCAAGGAGATGCGGCCCCTGGTACCCCGTGGCGGGGACAGTCCTTCGCAGGGCCTCACTCAATTTTTATGGCTTTTTCCGGAAAAAGGTACGAATCCTGGGTCGAGCGTAACGAATTAGGGTCGAACCCCGGCAGTCGAGGGTGTAATATCCATTACAGCGTATTAAGAAATTTTTTCCTTCATCATATCGAAAGGGAAATGACGCCGATGGATTCCTTATGTTTTTCTGATGAAAATCATACCAAATATCATGCAGATCGGACTACTTTGACACAACCTATTTGTATTCTCTATGTAAAAGTTGTCCGATTTACAAGATATTTGGTATGATTTTCATCGGAAAAACATAAGGAATCCATCAGCTGCACTTTCCTTTCGACACGATGAAGAAAATAATTTTTTAATACACTGTAATGGATATTACACCCTCGACTGCCGGGGCTCGACCCTAATTCGCTACGTTCGACCCGGGATTCGTACCTTTTTCCGGAAAAAGTCATACATAGGGAATACAAACAGGTTGTGTCAAAGTAGTCCGATTTGCATGATATTTGGTATGATTTTAATCGACGGAACGCCAGGAATCCATTGGCGTCGCTTCCGCACAGATCTGATGAGAAATGAGGAATTCGAAGATTTCTCATTTCTTAATAGGTACTCCAGCCCCTTCGAGGGTCGAAACCCTTAACTTCGGAGAGACACCACGGGGGGTTGACCTCGTCACGCTTGCCAGGCGGATCAGGCGTACCGAGCCAATCACCCTGTATCAACAGCTCTACTGTGAATGCTCCTTCCCCACACAGGATATGGGACTGCCCTAATTATGATGCGAATAGACCAAATATGCTACGCCAGTTAAGGAAACGAAATCTGAAGCCTCCTTATAATATTAACGAATTTTTATCAAGGCCAAATATAAGGGCTCTTATTATAATTGTTACGAGCCGGGGCTGCGGCAACGCGAGAGGCCGGCGAGGAGGGTATTTCCCAAGGAATATGGTTTATGAGTTTGTTAGTTAGGTGCGTGGACGAACCTGATGCGAAATCAGGGAGCCACTAGGATTATTGACGGCGAGGACGAACCTGATGCGAAATCAGGGAGCCTCTAGGAATGGAGTCACACGCGGACGAACCTGATTCGAAATCAGGGAGCCGCAGGAGGGTGAAACGTCGTGAACGAACCCGATGCGAAATCGGGGAGTCACTAGGATAAAGTTCACAGACGAACCTGGTGCGAAACCAGGGAGCTGTTAGGAGGTTGGATTATTCACAGACGAACCTGGTGCGAAACCAGGGAGCTGTTAGGAAGTTGGTAGATTTACAGACGAACCTGATGCGAAATCAGGGAGCTGTAGGATACGGACGAACCTGATGCTAAATCAGGGAGCCGTAGGAGGGTGAGGTTTCGTGGACGAACCCGATGCGAAATCGGGGAGCCACTGGGTTGGTGAAGATTCCTTATTTTGGATGAAAGGTTGTGAACGAACCTGATGCAAGATCAGGGAGTCGCGGGAAATGTTAGTAATGCCTCGTAACTCTTAATTAATATTTGATACAACTCGAGCGGTAAAGTTGTATCAGTGGGTGAGTGCTACTAATATTATAAGGATCACTGGGTAAGAGATGGGTTTAACGAATCTACTCGATTTACACGTGAACACCATTCGTATATTCAATAATCAGTTATTGTACAAATGTAAGTGTCGCGATTAAATAATTAAATAAAGTGCGTAAGTTACCACTAGTTGCACGGTGTTGACGCACTGGCGATGCGGGGCGTAAGAGTGGCTATTTCGAAGTGCCAAATAGAATATAAACCGGACTCGCGGATTCTATGAGGTTAACTATGATTCTGACGGAGACTTTAGCTCGATCTAACTGAATATAACCAACTCTGTACGAGCGTGACACGACGTTACTCTACGCGTGACTGTACTGCTTTTAACCAACGAGGGTTGAAACCAAAGGGTTTATATAGTCCCAAAATGAGTGGGGATTCATTAGAAATCTCCATATAAGGAAATCCTTTGGGGTCGTCGTCGTGTCACTCCCGTTCCCATGGTCGTATTCCAGATGGTCGAGATCAGGACCCCCTTAGTGATATGTGATAAACAAAAAGGCTCTTAGGGCGTTTTCCCTTCGCAGACGCGAGCTCGAAAAATTGTTGAGAGCGGCGTATGGGAAAATTCCACATACGTAACATAATTAATAACTTTTGTAGCAAGTGTAATATTAAGTTGTAAATACGCATATATATATATATATATAAAAGAGAAGAAAATAATAAACTATATATATATATATATATATATTTTATTTTTCTTTTCCCTTTCTCTATGTTTCTTCCTTTCTTTCTTTTGATACTGAAACAACATATCATATAAGATAATTAAAGACTGACTATAAGGTAATGTGATGTAAATACCATAAGGGTATATGAGATATATTCTCTCCATGTGATATAGTAATATATGTCCTACCTGTGCTATGTTAGCAGGAATGTATGTATGTACCTATGTGCTAATGGATATACAAAGGGCCGGGGCACTTTTTCTCAATAAAAAAAAAAGTTACTGTTACTTGTAGCAGTCAGTGTGACGTTGGGTGCGTTCCGATTTACGCAGTGAGTGCAGAGATCGCAGCGCATTCATATCGTTCCATTTCGTTACTGCGGTTCATGCGTTCTTGAAATTTGAAAATTCCACTCTGGAGAAAGAAACGTTGTTTACAATACCCACGATACTGTTAAATAATAATAATAATTAAATCAGCAGCTGTGATTCATCTGGTGAAAACGAAAATGAAGATGATATTAACTTGCCATTTACAATCGAAATTAATATATTTTTTTTTGTATTTGTATATTGTTTCTCCTGTTAAACAGGATGGCGTTTCAAGCTTAACCGCTTATATTGCCCAACGAACTATAAGTCATATTCTTTTTCCTCTCCTCTCTCTCCTTCGGGTCCCAGCAGCAACGGTGCACCGGGAGAAAGGTGGTCTCCCATCTTTCCCCAGTACCCGCCCCGTGATGCTTAACTTCGGTGATCTAACGAGAACCGGTGTTTTCCATCACGGCTACGGCCGCTGGTGAAATTAATTACTTTTTTCAAAAAAAGGTACAAAAAAGAGCGCCAAGTATATAATCCCATCAAAAAGGATCCCATTTAAAAACATTGTCGTAAATTAATAGCTTTACAAAACTAATGATATACACCAATTGCGCCAATTATCGCAATGACTATTTATGTATACAAACAAAAAAATGTATCAAATAATAGTAAACAGATATATTTTTATACAAATAAATATTTTAATACGAATAAATATTTTATTCAAAATAGTTGGCGCTGCTCTCTGAAAAAAATGTTAAGTGTCTTGGTTAATAAATAAAACAAGGCCAGACTTATTGATTCAGACATATTTATTCAGTTTAGCAACACCAATTCCGAGAGCAGCGCCAACTATTTTGAATAAAATATTTATTCGTATTAAAATATTTATTTGTATAAAAATATATCTGTTTACTATTATTTGATACATTTTTTTGTTTGTATAAATAGTCATTGCGATAATTGGCGCAATTGGTGTATATCATTAGTTTTGTAAAGCTATTAATTTACGACAATGTTTTTAAATGGGATCCTTTTTGATGGGATTATATACTTGGCGCTCTTTTTTGTACCTTTTTTTGAAAAAGGTAATTTTGTGACGATTTCACACATTTTGTAGTGTTTATTGATGACTGGATAATTATTTCACCCCGTCGAGGTTATTTTTTTTAATTAACAATATATTATATTGTCGTCCAAACTACGCACACCTGCAAAGTTACAAGACAATTGGATTGGTGGAATTGGTTTAAATTTGAGTTTTCAAATATGAAGCAAACATACAAGAAGCACACAGAGGATCGAAGCTGAATAAAAGTTTAATTAAAGTTCAATTAATATTATTATACTATATTACAATAAATTTTTTTTCTAACGTAGATCACACTGCATCATCTTGTGCTTCAGTTATCTGTAAATAAATATATAAAATCCACATTTTAGTTACAATATAACTTAGAAGTTTTAGAACAAGGGTGGAATTTTCCTATAGTAAGCGTGGAGACTACATAATGTGTCCGAAGGAGGTGAGAGCTTATGGCAGAAACTCTTGTTGAAGGAAATTTAAATGCTAATGGTAATTTATCAAAAATGAACGAAGAGCTCCAATATATTTAACGCACAATTTATTGGTGTTGGAATAAAATTAATTTAATATGTTCATTAGTGAATTTAAATATTGGTAATGTGAAACTAATAAAATTAATGATTAGCGTGGGAACTATGGTGGATTTTAAAATAAAGTTTTAGAAATATCTTTCACAAGAGATAGAAAAGTATCAAGGGAGATGCGTTTTCATCGCACTTTCTTCAATCAATAATGTAACTTTCTCTACATTGCAAGCAGTAAGCTATAATTTTCTTAATTCTTAATGCTACGCTAATTTGACAAAGTTCGTCGATTTACCTTATTTGACAAATTTATTTCAAGCTTCTCTGTCTATCTATCCTTCTTCGGACAACCTCCAAGGCTGTACATCCCCTTCATTTCTATCCAAGCTTGTGCGTCCCCTTCATTTTTACCCAAGCCTGTCCATTCCTTTCGTTTCTATATAAGCCCGTGCGTCCCCTTCATTCATTTCTATAAGCTTTATACATAAAAACTCTAATGTAAAAATAGTTTGCTGGTATAAAAACAATATATTATTTTGTCGAAACTTCTGGGAAAGAAGATGCTTTACTGTCAAACCTCCTCCGCACAACTTCCAAGTCTGTGCGTTCCCTCTGTTTCTATATGCTCTACGTAAATAGTCTATTGAAAAATTTTGGCGACTTACCTTGTTAATTGAGACAATAATTCAGTGTCCTCTGTGGTGTAAAAACTCCTGTCACTTAAAAATTTTTAACTAGTTTCCTTATTTCACACTTGACAGGTTATAATTGTTTGACACTAGCTACTTAGGTTACGTTTACCTCGACAGTTCTGCTCTCTGCTAGCTGTCACGTGACAACGATTTGTTACGCGATTGGCCGAAAGTGCCGAAACCTTCAGCGAATCAGCGACGTGGATATTGGAGACATTTCCTCTCCCTTTCATGTTCCCCTCTTGCCTAGAAGCGTAGGACGATGACTATGAAAGATCTTAACATGAAATTCGGCAAATTGCAACTTTACATCAAAATATCTCAGCTCCTAAGGCACGTAGGAACAAAACGAAGACACTTTTCTTATGTAAATCAAACCCAAGCTATCCATTAAGACCATTCAAAGTCTAATCGGATCAGCCGTTATTGAGATTCGATAATCTCAGGGTACTTGATAGCGCGGCGTGCCGTAATAGATACACTCTGTGTCTCGCGCTGCGCATATATCTATATATATAAGTAGTAAGGCTAAGCGGGTTCCAACCCAAATTTGAGTTTCAAGGCCGTGATAAGAATTATCACCCCGGCCTTGAAACTCAAATTTGAGTTTTCAAACCGCAGGAAATCCATCGCAGCGGTCGGGCGCGGCGGCGCGGTCGCGGATGACGTCATACAGATGGCGGAGTGGTGGGGGTATGATCGCGAGATCTGGATATCGATCGAATCAATCGATAACCGAATCGATGATATCGAACCGATACAGCATCGAGGAAGAACCGCGGGTGAATTGCTACTTTGAAGCATGGTACAGACTGTCGGTAAGGAAGGAAATATTAATTTTAAGATATTAATATAAATGAAAAAACAGAATCTCGGGCGACGGGGCTCGAACCCAAGACCTCCGCGGTACGAGTCAGCCGCCTGACCAACTCCCCCAACGCCAACTCTCCAACATTAGTCTTTCCCGAATGGTATATATGCCGAGCGTCACATGTCATGAGCCGTTGCTAAACGCCAACGAATTATTGGGCGATGTCGGGAAATGTCGGGAAAGATCGCAACGTATTCGAGGAAAAAGAGACAGAACAATATTTTCAAAAGCTAAATTCGCAGGAGGGAAAGAGACAGAGCAATATTTTTTTTAAGCTAAAATTCGGAGGAGAGAGAGAGAGACAGCAATACTTGGTGGTACAATTGCATGCATTCCATAGATAACAGTATTTCAAAGCACCGCAGCATCTCGCGCGATCGTGTGTAACTCGAATCCTCTGGAGCGGCCGGGGCAGGGTGACGTCATTTTTCACGGCGCGAAGAACGCTCGAACGAAATACAATTATGCAGCGTCAGCAGAAAATTTGTTCTATATCAATATGCGGTATAGTGCCATTTATTTCCAACGCAGGGAAATAATAATTTTAATCCCCTACCACACCGATCTGCCGAACCAATATGTAGCAAACAGACACTCTAAAGCTAACAATTTTAACGTCGCGGCATATCGCGCGATTACGCGTGTAATTTAAGCTCCCCGGGACAGCCGCGCGAGATGACACCACGCGAAGAACGCATGAACGAAGCATGATAGTGTTTAGGAAACATCATACTTGTGATGAGAGTAGGTGGGTAAATAAAATTGAGAATGAATATACGTTTAAAAAATGATAATATATTATTACAAAAGCGAAAAAGGAACAAAATAAAATAAAAAGTGGAACAATAGTAATAAAATATATGAAAATAATAATAATAATAATAAAAAAAATAAAAGGAAATATAAAAATAAAAATAAAAAAATAAAAGGAAATATATATAATAAAAGAAACGAAAATAATAATAAAATATAAAATATAAAATAAAAGAAAAGAAAAATAATAATAAAATATAAAATATAAAATAAAAATATTGAAAAAAATAAATTAAATAATATCGACGTCATCGCTGGGGGATGACGGTGGTGATTGCGGCGCTGGTGGTGATGGGGGAGATGGAGGCACCGGTGGTAACAACTGTAATGGTATTTGCACCATTAGCCTCAAGCGCAGCGCCCGCCGCGGTGTATATGGCCGCAGCCGCGCGGCCCCATAGGTCGGCTCCTGCCGCCGCACTCTAATGTGTGGCATCCACAGATCCCGCGGCTCGACCTGAGCCTGCATGTCCTGTAACACAGACGCAAATGTTGATATAACACTGATACATTAAACAGATTAAACATGAAACGTGCAAAACAATGTAAAGTATTATTACATACCTGTGGAGGAGGCGGTGAAGGAGGTGAGGGGGGCGGCGGTGGTGAGGGTGCCGGCGACCAATGCGGCGGTGAAGGTGGTGAGGGGGGCGGCCAGTTCCAATCGGCCTGCCTGGTGGGTGATTCGGGTTGCGAACGCTAGAATATAGAAACCCACGATTTAATCCCGCTCGATTTAAAAGGTTAAACGCGATAAAATGTCAAAATATTGATATGTACATACCTCAGGGGCGATGCGCGTCAATCCCATACTTAAAAAAAAAAAAAAAAAAAAAATGTTTCTCTTTAAAATTACTACGTAAATGTCAAAACGACTGACTGGTCTGACAGTTTGAAGACAAATGGTCTCGCTGCATCTCCAGGCTCACGCATCTCCAGGCTCACGCATCTAAACCCATATCTTGAAATCGAGAAGTGCATAGCTTTGCAAAAGTAAGATGTTGTTGTTGTTCTCCACATTCATTTTTCGCTGACCATCCTCTCCTTCTTCACACGCGTCTTCTTTCCCTTCTTCTTTACACTCATCACCACATCACTTTGAACGGGTATTAAACGCGAATCGAACGGCATCGAACGGCTTTGAACGGGTTTCGAACGGCTTTGAACAGGTTTTGAACGGGTTTCGAACGGGTATTGAACGGGTATTGAACGGGTATCGAACGGGTATTGAACGGGTATTGAACGGGTATCGAACGGGTATCGAACGGCTTTGAACGCGAATCGAACTGGTTTGAACGGGTATCGAACGGTTATGAACGGGTATCGAACGGGTATTGAACGGTTTTGAACGGCTTTGAACGCGAATCGAACGGGTATTGAACGGCTTTGAACGCGAATCGAACTGGTTTGAACGGGTATCGAACGGTTTTGAACGGCTTTGAACGGGTTTTGAACGGGTATTGATCGGCTTTGAACGCGAATCGAACGGTATTGAACGGCTTTGAACGCGAATCGAACGGGTATTGAACGGGTATCGAACGGCTTTGAACAGGCATCGAACGGCTTTGAACGGGTTTCGAACGGGTATCGAACGGGTATTGAACGCGAATCGAACGGTTTTGAACGGCTTCGAACGGGTATCGAACGGTTTCCACATAATAATTAAAGCTATCGTCTTAATCTAGCGTACATGCAGGAGGTTGGGGAGGGTGAAAAAAAAAACATTTATGCATTAAAAAATGATTATATTTTATTTAAGCATTTCTCTCTGGCGTTTAGACCACCAGTTGAATATTTTAAATACATTTTGCAAGGCACAGTGCTTTGCGTGTCTGCCACATCGCAGAGTATCAACTACATTTAGCTTATTTAGAGATTGTATATCCTCGTATTCAATGTCCAGCGTTTCGATGATTACGTCAGCTTTCGTATTTTCATCGAGGAAATCCGCAAGCCAGTCGCGTTTCTGCAGCCCTTTAACGTACACGACATGGGATGTGTCATCTTCTTCGTCGATCGCATCAGCTACAGCTTTCGAAATTAGCCGTTTAGCCATACTGTACGGAACGTCTCCATCGTCCCAACGTAGTCCGTGGTGTTTTGCCGTCAACCACCGAATGCTTGATTTGTCCGATTTTGTAAGAAGGAATTGCGGCATCGAACTCCCAAAAATATAGTGCGAGAGAATTGTCCCCTTGCGTAGGACAGCCACTTCCTTCGCGATAAATCTTCCATCGACGATGAACCCTTGGAGGTCAACGAATGTTGGTACAGCCATTATCGACACAATTTAGAGATCCGTTCGCTTCCAAGACAGATGAGAGAATGCACTCTTTCTCGTAAAGCATCTCGATTTTCACGATGAAATTTTGTGCGAATTTGACACAGGAGAGGGCAGGCAAGTAGCGTGGCAATTTAATTCATTTTGCGCACCACGTTTGTCAGTGGATTGTATTCAACCACCCGATCGTGCAGAATCAGACAGTAGGCTGTAGTATTTGCTGGCACATTCTCTTTACACTCGAATTCTATGCGCACGTCCACGGTGCCATTTTTGATGGACTCATTTTGTCGCGAGCAATCAATCACCACGATGGGACCAAATTGTAAAAATTCAGCCACGGTGAATAATGCCTCGTTGCAACTATGTCCATAATATGATTTACCGAATTGTGTATACATGTGGTACAAGATGGCATGCTTATTCTTGTCAAAGTCCAAGTTCATGTCATCGTATGGGTAAAATTCCGAGTTGAGGAAAAGTTTTACATTGGTCAATTTACAGTTGTTAAACTTAGTAACGTCTTCGCTCATCACATTCCTTCGACCCGTCTGTAGAGCAAGGATCACGCATCGCGGCTTCTCCAGCTGTGCGGATGCCTTCACGGCCCACGAATGCTTGGTTGTGTTTTGCAACATAGGATACTCGTACAGATCCCACGATTGAAAACAAATGCTCAGGTTTTGACCACTTTCCAAAGTACGTAGCAACGATAGCTTATTAATATCGTTCAGCGTCACATGAGGCATCCGCCATTGTAGTTTAAGTAATTCAATTTCTGGTTCTAACATCGGTGATCCTATCAGAGCATTGTTGTCGTTGCGTGATCGTATTAAAATCAATTCGTGACGCGCATTAATAATCATGTGTTTGTAGTCCTCGCAAAATCCCAGCAAATATTTGAGTGGAATGCAAAAATTGAAATGATTTTTCACTATTAGCCCATCGCGTCGTTTCAAGCCCCATCCGGCATTGTCCATATTTTTGTCTTCGTCAGATGTCAGCGATACATAGTTTTTAAGCGTGCTAGTTATTCCAACGTTTCTATTGCGATCAATCTCCACGCCATTCAGCTCATATCGAATCTCATCGAATAAGAACGCCATACAATTATTTCCCAACATCACCGTTAACGCATCATTTGCCTTATTTATCTTCAATTTCCCCTCCACATAGAGGAAACTTTCGCACGGCAATGTGTATAAATCCTGCTGCTGTATCGGTATTCTTATCTCATCGCTGTATCCAAACGTTGTGTTAACGTATGGGTTGTATGTGTGAGTCTCGAGTTTGACGATGCGTTCATCAAACGTTGGCTTCCCTCCAATGCTTAGAATATCAGCCATTTTTTTCAACTTAAATGCGCACAATGAATCCCAAAGATTTCAAAAATGCAATGTTCGCAGCACTGAGCCTCTTCTTTTTAGCGTGATCAGAGCTGTTGCAGTTGTTGGTGTTGTAAACAATTTCACTTGGAAGAAACGGGTTTCTGGACTCGTTCAATACAAGCATTTCTTTCGCGCCACACGTATTATCGTCGCCGTCGCACGTGCAGTCTGATGGTAATCTCTTCACCTCGAAAATCGAGCAACCGTCCGTCTTGATCCACAACGCGTATCGTCAGATCCGTAATGACCCGTGCGGTGATTGGAAGGTAAATGATCTGCGCGGGTGTTTCCGATATCTTATATCCTGGTGGAACTCTCGGAGAAAATTCATGTATCGTATGTACACGGCTCCCATTGTTGTATGCGCCAGCGGTCACGCTACATTCTATGCGAATAATGTTCACGTTCATGATATTAATTGGATCGTCCGATTCATGCCATCGTTCTGGTGCTAACACCTGATTCGTCGAGAATCCCAGTAGCGATCCAATGTTATTAGGCTTTGTAAAGTCTACGGCGAACCGGCAGTACAGCTCGCTTCTCATGGTGTTGTTGTTGGGGCGCAACACTATAGGATACATATCGTTGTCACCATCATCGCTGATGCCATCGGTGCCATCGAGATTATTTTTTTGAGGATACCGCTCGAGTAATCGCTGCTTCAGGTACTTGGCAATAGCGTCTAGTTCGTAGGAGCCGTGGGGAATCGTAATGTATTCATAAGCGGTGTCGATGCTGTTGTTGATATCATAGTTTACGATGAAGTAGAATTTATCGTTGCTCGAGTCGATGTTCGGTATTGTGTGATAAGTTTCAAAGGTTGTTAGACCAAGCTCGTAATCATCGTCGCTCAAATCTATGGGTGGAAAGTAGCTCACCGCGAGGGTGCTACTCTTGTCGGTTAGAGTGAATGTTAACGACATATTCCGCTCGAACTGCTCGACTAGTACTGAATCCGAGTGGTGGGATGTCAATCCTTAAATTTGGCGTCGATCGTTTGTAGAAAGCGTAGACATAGTTGTCCGCAATTGCTCTGATCATACTTCTGATAAGACGTTCGATTGTATTCAATTTTCACAGCATCCTTATCCAGATATTTTACCAATTCTATAGGCGGTCGAAGATTCCCAAAGCTGTCGAAATATATAGCTTGACACCCTCTCTTCGCATATGCCACCCAATGAGTCCCCGACCCCGCGACATTGTCCAAATTTATGATACCGCTCTCGTTTCGACGTACTCCTCCAGCTGGTAACGCATTACGCATAAAAACACCTCTAAAGAATGGAATACGCATACGTTTTGCCAACTCCTCCAATTGCACATCGGTAGTTACGCCTGCGGGCATTTTTATTTTCTTTTCGACGTTTTTTTTTTTCGTTTAGATATTCCCTGTCCGCGCTTGTACGGCGCGAGATAAAGTCCGCGACCATCCATGGAGCGATTATGGCGTTGCATTTCCTGCAGCTGACGTTGCGCCGCCTTATTATCATTTACCGCCTTGGCGATCCCCGCCGCTCCACCAGCCAATGATCCGAGAACACCCAACAGCGGTAAAAGTGGTAATATACCACCCCGTTTTGCCACCGGAAGAATCCGCTTTTGCGATGCTCTCTTTGGAGTCCTTTTGCGAGTTTTTGTTTTCATCCCCATTCCGATCTTCGTCTTGGCCTTCATAGCTGCCCAAACAGCTGTAGCAGCACCTCTTTCACCCAGAGTCGAGTCTCGCGCAACGATGCGCTTTCGCGCTTTGTCAGCGAGAACGTTATCTGCCGCGTGCCTTTCGTCCAGGTCGTTGCTACGCGAATACGCAATATCGTGTTCGCGACACGCTGCGTCCAACGGATTGATACCTCGATCCCCTCTGACCAATCGTTTTGCCAGATGAGTTCCTGGACCGCAAAACTGGTATCCCGGAATGTGTAATTCGATAGGTAGCGCGTTTATCGCCCGATTTAACAGACCACAACCTTTCTTTACTCTCTTCGGTGACATTCGCTACAGTTTTTAATCAATGGTGCCGGACCGTCGATGTGCGTTCGCTGCCAAGGGCGATTATAATGTTCCAAGCACCTACGATGCTGCTGGACCTCGGAATCGGCTTTTATATGCTCGGGGAGCCTGTCCCACAACTGATCAATGTGCCTGTCAAACTCTCGGAGTAGAATAATCTTTGGTATATATTTCAATTGCTCAGAGGTTAGGTCTCGAATATCCGACAGGATCAGAAGCATATTGAATACTGAGCCGTCGTGTTTCGGCGCGGACCTATAAATAGGGCGCATCACCACCTCGCCGTATCAAAATCATTTTTCACGGTTCGCGGGGAGGATGCGATTCGTACGACAACCTGTAACGATACGCGTGACAAATTTTGACGATAAATCGCAAATGATGTCTTCGAAAACAGGACGCAGACATGGTAGCATGCTACCAAACACTATCCGCTGCCTCATTTGTGGTCCATCAAATTGTGGAAAGACCAACGTGCTGGTCAGCTTGTTGGAAAGTCCTCACGGCGTCCACTTCGAGAACGTGTACGTGTATTCCAAGTCGTTGCAACAGCCGAAATATCAGTACTTGGAGAATTTATTGACTCCGATATATGAAATTGGCTACTTTACGTTTTCGAATAACAGTGACGTCATCCCACCGAGCGAATCGCTTCCGAATTCTATTTTTATCTTTGATGACGTGGCATGCGACAAGCAAGATACGATACGAGAGTACTTTGCAATGGGGCGCCACTCGAACGTTGACTGTTTCTATCTCTGTCAGACGTATGCAAAGATTCCCAAACATCTTATACGCGACAATGCCAATCTGCTGATTCTGTTTAAGCAGGATGGTACCAACTTGAAGCATGTGTACAACGATCATGTAAACACTGACATGTCTTACGAGGATTTCTGCGCTTTGTGTCGTAATTGTTGGCAACGGGATTATGGTTTCGTGGTGATAGACAAGGATAGCGCGATGTCCAATGGACGTTATAGAAAGGGATTTAACGAGTTTGCCATACCATGAGATGGTCAATCGTCGTCAACACGTCGGTGGGAAAGCAACGTCTGCGGTACAGCGATGATCGATATCGATACTCTGGAGATTAGGGATCGCGAGAGAATAGCGAAGGAAATTGCAAAAACCAGCGAAGCCATTCGCCGGAAACATCAGGCTTTGAAGACTAGCAAGATGGATGAAGATATCGCGTTGGAGAGATACTTCAAACCTATCGTCGAACCCCTAAAACATATTGTGGAAAATACCGCAGCGGCGGAAGCGGACACATCACCGCTGATGAGCACAGACGTTGAAGAGAATGAAACATTAACGCCTAAAAAAATTCATCCGAAACAGAACACATCGCGCAAGGCAAAGAGGAAACAGCACATGTCATCAGAATATTCACCCGTAACCTCTACACCAGTTCAATCGAAGCGGAACCGACAGAATGTTGGATCAAACGATTCTCCGGCTCCACCCACGCCAATAAGTACATTACCCAATGTGCAATCGCTCTCAACCGTTGATGATGACGTTTTCGAAACTAGTCCCAATGAGTCGTTTGTAACATCTATTAGACAACAATTCCAAACATCCGAGGGACAAGAAACGTTTCGCAGTCATTTCGGCCCGCTGGGGCAAAAATACATGAGTGCGATCCTAAGTGGTGATAAGGATACAACAATGGACTATGTGTACGGCGTATACTTTGGCAATAGTGGAACGATGCTTGGGGATAAGGCTTTCGATATAGACATGGATGATAATATAATCATAAATGGTGTAAAATACGGAGGAACACCCGGTCTTTACGAACTGATTTTCAAGAGAATTCCCGATGATGCTGTATACACCGATGCCGATAAACAAAAATATAAAAGTATACTGTTGGCGACGAACGCTCACAGACGCGGTCATGGTGCTAAAAATCCCATATTGAGCAACAAGGGACACAAGTACAAATATGTAATTGCACCGCTACTCCCTCGCGCATCGGCTAGTAGGGCAGGAAAAGGTCTAACGGTACCGCGAGCCATGGTGGTAAACGATAACAAGATCGATTACGTACACTGGGACGATCCCAACGAGCTGGTGGATCGATTGCGTTTGCTGGAAGCGTCGCGTCAGGCGGGTAACAACTCTCACGATCCCGAAATTCTATCGATTATCGAGGAACTCCGCGAGGTAGGCCTCATTATAAATTAAACCGCACGCCGGTGATGCGCACTGTATGCATCGAGATGCCGATCAACAAATTTGGGGTATCGCTCGAGAAGAGTGGAGCAGCTACAATGGACTATTACAAATGGAACGGTTTGCTTCGAAATTATATGCGAGATAACGCCCTTTGCATGACTGGTGCCGACTTTGATGCGAAATCATGCAAGATACGACGCGTAGCTCAGCCGGTGGCCGACACCGATGCTGTCAATAAACTATACGTGGAAAAGAGCATTAAACTTTTGAGAGAGCAGCAGGAAGAATTAGAGAGGAAGCTAGTCGTGTTTCAAAGAGATATGCTGACGTTGCAAAACAGGGTTCAAAAGATATCGCAGGCGTTGAATTCTATCCCACAACCGGACAATGAAACTCGTAAAGTTAAAGAGGCTATAACCGCTTTTGCTACGGAGCAGCAACTTGTCCAGAATTTCCTCGGACCGATGGGAAGCACATAATGCACGTACCCGATAATTATCGCATCATTCGTGTCCAAGACACCTCTGCGATCAAACATGCAGTCATTATCGAAATCCAAGAGTAAAGAAGAAAACCATGGCTACAAGAAGCTACAACTCGTTGAGGAATTGCACGCTCCAGCTCGAAGACATTTCCCGCGGAGACGCGTTATAGTGCACGGATACGACGATCTGTGGCAAGCTGACATTGTAGAAATGCGTCCATACTCGCGATTCAACCAAGGTCACCACTACATACTTACCGTCATCGATGTGTTGAGCAAGTATGCATGGGCGGTGCCGCTCAAGACTAAAACTGGCGCTGAGGTGACTAAGGCGTTCGCAAAAATATTTAGAGATCGATATCCGAAAAATTTGCAAACCGATCAAGGAAAGGAATTTTACAACGCCGATATGCAGAAACTCTTGACAAAGCACGACATTAATCATTATTCGACGTATTCGGTGATGAAGGCCTCCGTTGTGGAACGTTTCAATCGAACTTTGAAGAACAATATGTGGAAATTGTTTACGCTCAATGGAACCTATAGATGGACCGATGCGCTACCGCGTCTGCTTGCAGAGTATAACGCACGAAAACATAGAACCATCGGAATGCGTCCTTGCGATGTTACCCCTGCGATCGCCGACAGGCTTCTAGACACCGTATACAGCAACATAAAGATCGCTGCTCCAGCGAGATTCAAGTTGGGCGAGTTTGTGCGCGTGAGCAAATTTAAAACCATCTTCGATAAAGGCTATACGCCGAATTGGACAACGGAGGTGTTCAAGATAGTCAAAGTACAGGCAACTAATCCTGCAACGTATCTGCTCGTCGATTCCTGTGGAAAACCTGTTGCCGGAGGATTCTATGAACACGAGCTGCAACGCGTCACCGATCCTGATGTGTATCTAGTGGAAAAAGTGTTGCGTAGAAAGGGGGATAAGGTATATGTCAAGTGGCTGGGGTTTGATAAATCACACAATTCTTGGATAAATAAAAATAATGTATTGTAAAATAATAATAATACATGATTCAATAAATACAATGATACATATATATATAAATGTGTAAACAATTTATTTACCATTAATCCTGCTATTTATAATTTCTATACATGTATGAACAATTTTTATGCAATAATTTCGCTATTTATAATAAATACAATAATTTCTATTTTACAATGGGATATTATAATGTCCCCAGGGTAGGGTGTTGGCCGAATCGGGTACGATATGCCGCTTGTCGTCGTACGGACTTAGAGCGATTTTGGATTCCGAAATGGTGTACACTTTATGCAATTTAGACCGTATGCATGATTGTCTGCGAACCATTTCGATCTCCCTTTGCAAACACTGCGCGTAATCGTCGAAAGTTATCGTTCTAGCTACGACGTTGGTCTTGACGCCTTTCGCCTTTTTCGTATCTTTTTTGTCGTCTACGCGAAGTGCATACATTTTCGCTCTAAGACCTATGAATTCGGTCATTATCGCACCGTTATTTTCGTCCTTCATCAGCCCTGGAACCTTCTTATTTAAGCGTGGCATATTATATGCATTGTCGATAGGATAATCGCTTGTGTCGAATCTACCGATATTGTGTTTCATAGTCTCGTAGATATCGTCGCATCGAATATGGTAAATGAGGCTGTCTGTGTCGGTGTATAGAATTTTACATTTTGATCCGTGCTTGGGAGACATGTACTCGTGGTGAAATTCATACAAACAAATTTTTGATATGTCTAGAATGCACATACCCACGTATATTGGTTTGTTGAATTTCACCTCGAGTTTTCGCAATTCAACAGCTATTAAATTTTCCGAAAAAACACTTCTGCTGTGGAAATTCGGTTTCGCGATCATTGCCTCCGCGCCATATCGCCCTTCCCAACGTGTTAAAAGTTTTACATCCACGTGATTTCGTACATTTTCCATAGTTTTACCGAATACCGCGTTGTTCATCAATTTGTACAAATTTTTTTCAAAGTCGTTTGTCGCGCTTGTTCTAAACCGTGTATTGAGTTCGATGTAATCGCGGAGCCAGGGAGATTGAGCGAATTGAAGCACGCGGTATATCTTTGTAATACGAAGACCGTGACGCGTGCACTGCTGCAGGTTGCGGTAATGGATAACGTAACGCTGTTTATCGTATACCGTCGCGAGTAACTTGTCCTGTCTGCTGCCTGGTGGTTTGGCACGCGTCGGGCAGAACGGTAGATCAGCATGAGCGTCGTGCAGATGTTGCGGATATTCGAGATCTACCTCGAGAATGTATCCCGTGGGCGAATCGATACGGATTGAAGATATGTCAAAATTTGCAGCATTTTCGATCCATTGAAATTTAGCATGTGGCAGGGGCTGACACATTGCCCATCCATACAAATTATTCACATCAAAGTACATCAAGTACGATGACTCTTCCGATGCGTCGTAAGATGGCATGTACTTGTTATTGGCATGTGCGTATCTTCCTGAACATTGACTTAAACCCCCACGTATACCGCGTTCGATAAACATGACCATATCGACGTCGGTGAGCAATTCGAATTCAATTTTGGTATGCTTTAGCATGGCATCCCACGTGAAACCAGGTAGAGTATAATAATGCGCTGAATCTAATCCGTAACTCTTGATACAACTTTCGCGAAAATTTTCAAAAATATCAGCCAATAACAAGACATCAGTTTTCAAATATAAGTCGCTGTATTCGCCCAAGGTTCTAATCCCGAAACGCTGCCAGACAGTTTCGGCGTGCGCGTAATCGCTCTCGGATACAGTTTCACCCGTTAACGAACTGTAGAATGACTCGCGCGGCGGTAAGCATGGATCCTGCAGCTTGTTCGCGCAATCAAGGTATTCGTATGGAAAGACACCTTTTCGCGTCAATAAATTGAAATCTTCGGTGGATAATGTTTCAAATTTGGATCGTAAAATTTTTAATTGATCTGTGCTAAGAAAAGATGCTAATTTGTCGAGACTAGTATTGAGAAATTTGTACGAATCGATGAATCGTAATTTAATATTATTTCGCGAGTCTGATTCAGCCGTATCTTCGACATTTTTTGTGAAAGAAATATACTTTTCTTTCGTTATGGGCAATACATCAACGTGACCTTCGAAAGCGGTAGCTATTTCCTCGATAATGAAATGTGAATCATAGCCGGATAAATTGTGGAAAACTATGGGGATGTAAAACGCGTTTTTATAATTTAAATTGCACTCCGAATGTGCTGGGCCTCTAAACCGTCCGGATAGATGACAATGATCGCGAACTCGTATATCATTAGCCTTGAATGGTTCTTCGCAAATATGACAGTCTGTTGCATTGTGAAATGTCGTCAACTGTTCGAGAGTTAAATCACGCATGGGAACATTACTGCTCAAGATGGGTTTGGCGAAGTTTGCAAATTTTTTCAGTTCGTCTACGAACCATGAAACACAATCCGCGCTGCGGCGACATCTATACGTCGATAGCGATGTATCATACGAGCAATGCATATAATAGGCTATACTATGAACTCTATGGTGTTGATACGTGTGTAATTTGTTGTCTTCAATGCGGTGGTTGTCCTCTGTTTTCTCGATGATGCATTCGAGATCTGCGTACACCACGAAGGGGAGCCGCTCCTTCCTGCAGTGGTTCTCGAAGCTGAGGAAATTTTTGCCTTCGCTAGGCAGCAGGATGGCGCAATCGTTCATCTTGCCGCAGTCCACTGTGTGCGCCTCCAGCTTCTCGACAGATCCGAAATAGTGCATACATCTACAAAAACACAAATTTTTTTATTTAATTTTTTTGCAACACATTTCAACATTTCACACGTTTATATACATACCGATCGCAGATGAATTTTTTGGCTTTGTTCTTGCTCAACTGAGCGCTCACCAGCCGGGATAAGTTCTTGATTAGCACAAAGTGCCCTACATCGTTGTGCTCTTGATTTAGCGTGTAGAGCAAGTTGACATGCTGATCCCTCTTTTGCCTGGTGAGGTGCAGTGGAAAGACCATCGACCCTTTCTTCTCCTCGAAGCTATACACGTTGATAGAGATGTTATTTTGTCGCTCAAACTTCCCTATTTGCTCCAGGGACATTGGAAACTGAATGCCCTGGAGATTTAGCACGGAAGCATAAGGCGGGTATGAACTTGGGCGATCGGGATGTCTTTTCGCAGGATGTAGCGCGGCGACCACTGCCCACGCGAAACACGCATTGTCTTCGGATCGCACGCTAATTGTTGCATTCTTCAACAATAATTCCCGCGGTAATTTGAAGTGGCATCCTGCGCGCAGCGGATTATACTTGTTGACATTGACGGTTAGATTCATGATTCTCGTCAATGCCCATCCGCTGTCACGTTCCTGGAACTCTTCCAGCGATGCCAGGGTGGGTTCGATGACGCATCGTTGGTACCACTCCTGTAGATCGGATGTGTGGAAGAGTTCGCAGTTTCGAGTGTTGATGCTTTTACAAGCATGCTTGTCACCCGCCACAAATTCGCCGTTGAACACAGTGTTCACTTTGAGGTTTCGATGTTTCCTCAAAGCACCCCGCACATGCTCCAGCACAATGGCTCCTGCATCTTGGAGGAAGTTGCGCGGCTCGATATAATTCGAATTTAACACGGCACCAGTTAATACGCGGCTATCGAACGCAGCGTCTATTTCGCGCCACAAAAGTCCCGTACTCGAATGCCCGGCACCTTCACGCACGAAACGTCCACGCAACGAATGTTTCAGCCCTTCGAGATGCGCGATTCGAGCAACCAATGATTGCCGAACACCGATCGATAATCGTGGGCGTTTTACGCGGCTCTGTTCTTCCAACGATTCAATACACTCGTTGCACCGTTCTTCCCACGCGAGGTACTCTTCCCGCGAAATCAATCGTGTAGATTGATCCAACAATTGACTGGTTACTTGTGTGAATTCTTCCATGGTCGTAAATGGAGTGTTTCTTTTCTGTGCAACACGTTGCAACGATTTGAGACTATCTGCAGTTTAGAGCGCATATTTATAACCACCAATTTCTGTCGACACAGCATAATTCTTTCTATGATTCATACGTATGACGAATTATCGCGCAATATCATTCGAGGAAATTTTTGCTGACGTCGCATAATTTTTAAGATTTGATGTTCCCACAGGTATCATATTACATTCAACATGTGTCGAGACTTTTATCCTTGAGGATGGCTTCAAATTACATGTGATTGTGCGATATGCTGCGACGTTAAAATTGTTAGCTTTAGAGTGTCTGTTTGCTACATATTGGTTCGGCAGATCGGTGTGGTAGAGGATTAAAATTATTATTTCCCTGCGTTGGAAATAAATGGCACTATACCGCATATTGATATAGAACAAATTTTCTGCTGACGCTGCATAATTCTACTTCGTTCTTCGCGCCGTGAAAAATGACGTCACCCTGCCCCGGCCGCTCCAGAGGATTCGAGTTACACGCGATCGCGCGAGACGCAGCAACGCTTGAAATACTGTTATCTAAAGAACAAATGCTATTGTACCACCAAATAGTGCCGTCTCTCTCTCTCTCCTCCGAATTTTAGCTTTAAAATATTGCTCTGTCTCTTTCCCTCCTGCGAATTTAGCTTTTGAAAATATTGTTCTGTCTCTTTTTCCTCGAATACGTTGCGATCTTTCCCGACATTTCCCGACATCGCCCGATAATTCGTTGGCGTTTAGCAACGGCTCATGACATGTGACGCTCGGCATATATACCATTCGGGAAAGACTAATGTTGGAGAGTTGGCGTTGGGGGAGTTGGTCAGGCGGCTGACTCGTACCGCGGAGGTCTTGGGTTCGAGCCCCGTCGCCCGAGATTCTGTTTTTTCATTTATATTAATATCTTAAAATTAATATTTCCTTCCTTACCGACAGTCTGTACCATGCTTCAAAGTAGCAATTCACCCGCGGTTCTTCCTCGATGCTGTATCGGTTCGATATCATCGATTCGGTTATCGATTGATTCGATCGATATCCAGATCTCGCGATCATACCCCCCACCACTCCGCCATCTGTATGACGTCATCCGCGACCGCGCCGCCGCGCCCGACCGCTGCGATGGATTTCCTGCGGTTTGAAAACTCAAATTTGAGTTTCAAGGCCGGGGTGATAATTCTTATCACGGCCTTGAAACTCAAATTTGGGTTGGAACCCGCTTAGCCTTACTACTTATATACTTGGCGCGAGACACTACCACTGATATATATACAATGGATTGGAGATGCTTGAAGCGATTTGAAGGTGCTTTTGGCATGATGCGCCACCATCGTTCGACCGTTGTACTTACTTCCCTTCGCTCCGCGATCACCCGCGGTGCTCCATACTTTGCCCCACTTTGCCACGCCAACCGACGTCAACTGCCGCTGACGCGAGTATTTCCTTTAATACATCGGACAAACAGTGGCGGCGCTGGCATCTAAACTCACCCTTCAATTCGCTTCAACCGCTGTACAGCGGGCTTATGGGAATCTCGTATCCATAGTATATATATCAGTGGACACTACCGTGTCTCTTGATGGCGCTGAGGTCCGCGGCGAATAGTGGTAGTAGGACTAGTAGGAGACATTCGACCGTGAAAAAAACTTTCTCCTATCGAAATCTACTGAATTTATACTATTTCCTAAATGTCCAACAGTCCCGAAACTAAAAATATTAATAAAATTTAATAAAAATTGTAACTGGGACTGCTTCTTTCTTAGAGATGCCTTGACGACCCTGTTTAATATTTTCTCTCCGTTTTTTTCCAGAAAGAAAAACAGTCTTTTTCGTTAAGAATTAACACCGTTAACTAAAAGTTACTGTTCATAATGTATTAAAAAAGTAATGCTGAATGAAATACCAAAAAGTGTCAAAGTTCTTTACAAGTGACAAGGAATGTCTTTCAAATTCCATCGAGTTCCACGTTCTAACCAGTTGGAATATTTCCAGCACACCTTCTTCTACAGAATTATGCAAAAACCATTCCCCCTTCAGCCCATTCTTCAAATTATTAATGTTTAAAACTGTCAGCGTTATGTCATTTTACGTACATACATCCGTATCCATCGTATTATTATTCTATTACAAAGGGTTTTTACAAATATTTATGTATATATTGGTCAGACATGCAAAACGTCCCTCGAATAAATTAATAATAAATGAATAATATAAAAATTTAACTAAACTTTAGATTTCATCACAATTTCTAATAGTACTATTTTACTTTTTCTTATAATACGGAAACGAATAGATTCCCCAACATACAATTCAAATCACTTAATGGAGTATTACACCCAAAAATACGATTTTTGTTTTTCATTTTCTAATAATTTGGGATTATGAAAATATGTCCCTCAAATAGTAATGTGAAATTCGTAAAACTCCCACAGTTATAGAAACTTAAGGCCACAGCGTGGTACGTAATCGTTTCCTCGACCCTTGTATCTAAAGAAGCTGTGACTGCCAGCAGAGAAGAGGGAGCTGCCCAACATGATTTCTTTGAAGCTGAGGTAGGTTTCCTCTACGGTCCTGGTGTGACAAATTAGGGGTAAGTTACAGAAATTAGTCGTTATCTACCGTAACTTCAGTCGTATAGATCGTAACTGCATGAAAAAGGACAATGTTAAGTCCTAGAGGGGATTACTGACCCAAGAGCCTAATGGGGAAAACGTAGGCCCAACACGGCCCTGTAATGAAGGTCATAAGGCACATTTGCCGCTCCGGCCTGCTGGAGTATCGCTTACATCATGTAATGGTATCAATCGATTCGTCTTGGCGA